>PYAF01005626.1:156520-182161 GCA_007407185.1 Glycine tomentella
AAGAAAAAAAAGGAAGTAAGAAAGAAATAGACGTAACAAATGATTTATGAGAAATAAAGAGAGAGAAAAAGATGTCATGAAACTGAGAGCAGAGCCAAAACTGAGATATAATTAAGAGAAATTATGGTTATGATTTTTTTCATAAAACAAGTATAACAACAATCAATCATAACATAACTGTCAGTCCAATACAAAAGAGGAAACAATAGTAAAATGTTTTTATATTATTATTCAATTACAAACTATATGTACAGTAAGTGTATTAATTTTTACAAAATTGATAGTGAATAAAAATGAAATTATTTTACAAATAAGAGAAATAAGAAAAGGTGACAAAAATATAAGATAAAACGACTAATTTAATGAAAAATGATAAAAACAAAAATAAATTAGAGAAAATGCTGTAAGCAATTGTTCTAGCACTAATAAAGTTCAGGTAGAAAAATCTTGGTCACTGTCTTTGGATCCAAATCAGGAAAAAAAAAAAAAAAAAGTCTTTGCTCCTAACTCTTATGGTCTCTGTGGTGACTTGCTACTTTTTCGGCGAAACAGTTTTGTGCAGATGTCAAATGATCTGGCCTTAAGGTTAAATAATAGAGTACCAGGCGAGTTTGTCATCGCATAATGATTGGTGTTAAAATCGGATTTGAATTTTGGTCAAAATCGATTACGAGTGCCAAACTTGAGAAAGAGAAAGTGTGGCAGTTGGATGGATGGATATGAAGCCCAACAAAAGTGAATAAGATGATGTGTGTGTGTGTGGTGTTGGGCGTGGCCCCATGCTGCCATGGAAATAGGAAGGAGCTGCCAAACTTCGAAATTCGTATGTGCAACATCATAATTGGACTAACGACTCACCTCATTTCCATATTTTGGGCCATTTTAGTAATATAATTGAATCAACTTAAAGGGTCTACTTCTTATAACCGAGTAGGTAGATAGACTTAGAAAGCATCTATGCATCACTTCAACAACCGAGTAAAATATGCATTTGATCGATCGACTTGTGTTGATTTTGATTAGCTTATAGTAACATATATTATTTTTAATTATGAGATTAAAATTTTTCATATTACATAAGATAAACTTTTCTTTTATACACCACGTAGTTTTGAATTAATTTTTTTTCTTTTTAAGGATAAGTTAATTTTTGTTTTGATTATGTTTTTTTATTTAAAAGAAGAATAAAATTTAATCCAAAACTACGTAATTTTGGTATATAGGAGAAAAATTTATCTTATGTAACATAAAAAACTTTAATTCCATATATATGAATTAAGATTTATTAAAATCATTATGAACCAAATCCATTAAATATAAAGGGCGACTCGGAAAGATTTCAGTCAATAATTAAAAAAAAAAAGTTATATATATATATATATGAGCCATTTTGAATGAACGGTATCTTTTAATTTTTAATACTACTGAAAAGGAAATTTTTAACTACTCATTCATAAATAATTTTGAGTCTAATAATTTTAGTCCACAAACTATAGTTTCAAAATTTAAATTCTTGATGTAGAATATATAAAAAAGTCTAGGCTAGTGTTATTAACATATTGATTAAGAAACTAAAAAAACAAAATATTTATTATAAAAATTATAAGAGCACATAAAAAAAATCAAAGTGTAATTTTTCATATTTCAATAAATTTTTTTTTTTTAATTTTTAATCAATATTTTAGAAACACCGATTATTATTTGTCCCTATAAAAACAGATCCTGTGAAAGATGTGGCCGGTTTGAATGGCTGACAAATAGTAAGCTAATGAAGTGTCACCTCGAATTAATAGTTCAAAGTTCAAATAATTGGATTTAAAAAACACTGCTTTTAGCTTCTTCTTTTTTTTTTTTAAAAAAAATATTCTCATAAGTGTATTCATTCATTTGTGAGACCTCGGCCACACAGTGCTACGAAAATAAAAAAATTACCTAAATATCATACTGGCCAATTTATATACCAGAATACCACGCGACATAGTTCGCTATATGCACCAACGAACTATGAGAGAGTAGCGAACTGCTTACAATAAAGACGGATAGAGAAAGTAGTTAGTTTGAGAGTGTAGTGAACTACATACAATAAATAAATATATAACCGTCTCTACTTTTCCATAAATAACTTCTTCCACTTTTCCATAAAGTATGTTATCCTTTTATTTTTGTAAATTTTTTCAAATAAATTGAATGGTAACGGACACAAATTTTTATTCAAAATAATTTAAAAAAGTGTATTGTTTTACAAAGTTAATTTAGTTAATAAAATTAATTTTCAACAAAATAAAAAAATATTTGAAAATAAAAACACAATTAGAAAATCTATTTAAAATTAATTTAATTCTTATAATCAATTTAAAAATGATTCAAAATACCAGTTTTTATTCAAAATGATTTTTAAAAAAATTATATTATTTTACAAAACTAATTTAGTTAATAGAAATAATTTTTAACTAAATAAAAAATATTTGAAAATAAAAAAAAGTTAAAAAATTTATTTAAAATTGATCTATTTCTTATAATCAATTTAAAACTGATCAAACTACCGAATTTTTATTCAAAATGATTTTAAAAAAATTGTATTGTTATACAAAACTAATTTAGTTAATAGAACTAATTTTGAACTAAATAAAAAAATATTTGAAAATAAAAAACAATTAGAAAATCTATTTAAAATGATTCTAATTCTTATAATCAATTTAAAACTGATTCAAGATATTTCAATTTTAAATCGATAATTATTTGAAAAAAAATAAATGAAACAATTTGAAAAGTAGTTGGTTTGATTTTTTTTATCATATTTTTTTATTTAGTTGAAAATTAGTTCTATTAACTAAATTAATTTTGTAAAACAATACAATTTTTTTAAAATTATTTTGAATAAAAATATGTCGGTTACTCTCTCTGTCTTTATTGTACTTAGTTCGCTACTCTGTAGCGAACTACTCTCTCTCTCCGTGTCAGTATACGTTATTATGTGATCATTAAAATTGTGCCACATCAACCTACATAGTTTACTAGTACATGTAGCAAACTATATCGCTTAGCATTCTAGTATATAAGTTGATAAGGGTGGTATTTAAGTAATTTTTTTTTATTTTGGTGGCACTCTTGTCGAGGTCTCATTCATTTGCTGCTACAAGTTATTACAAGTCAGCTTGGCCGCTATAGCGAGAGCCCACAGGACGCTTTCGATCCTTCCTAGAAGCGCGTAGTTTGACAAACCTGTTGGATGATAAAATCTAACAAGAAAGCAACATTTTACAGTAATTTTACTAAATTACAAAATGAATAAACAATCATATAACAAATCTTCAACTTTCAAGTTTAACACAAGTTTTTTTTCTTCTCCCGAACTCTAGTACGCTTTGGCTTATTAAGCTTACCACAAGTTACCGTTGCTTTGGTGCTCATATGAGTCTTGTAATTTTGTCTTTAAACGATGTCATGCATAGTTTGGTTTTTTTTTTTTTTTATATATATATATATAACAAAGAGAGGAAGAAAAAAGAGAATTTAAAATAAGACGAGTGATGTTGTGGAAATAAATAAAGAAAAAGTAAATTATAAAATTGAATAATAGAAAATGTTTATAAGAATGACGTATCTCTTTTTTTTTTCTTGAACTTTTTTTATATAACAAAGAGAAGAATATCTCTTTTTTTTTTTTTTTTTCTTGAAGTAAATGTTCCTAATAGTCAAAATGTTGGATATCACGAATATACGAAAAGATTTTCATCGTATATAATCCGTACTCAATGTAATTTTCGTTGATGGTTTGGTTTGTTGCTATATTTATTTTGTGACGCGGGTGAGATTCATAGCATTAGCAAACGTTGTTTCGAAACAATGATTATATTTTAACAATAATAATTTCAAATATTCGATCAATAATTATTTTTTATTTATTTATTATAATGCATAATTAATCAAATCAATTCTTTATTCTTATTTATTTTTTCTTTCTCAAGTTGTTATAGATAATTTATGATTGCCAAAAAACCATTTTTGGGCTTTCCAAAAATTGTGGGGTCCAACTTGGCTTTTATCACCGCGAGAGAACGATAGAGAGATTTGGCAGGTTGACTTGGGATGGGTGTTAAAGTCTTTAATCATATGATACGCCTTCTCGGTTATACCTTCCTAATTGCTTGGATATTTCCTCCGACATTCCAAGAACCTCTTTCTTTTTTATATATAATAAAATTGAAACAAACTCTTACATACACTTTCATTTCTGGTATAAAATGCAGATCACCTTCTTCTCCTACTCCTCATTAAGCTAGTTAGCTATCTATCCAAGTGCAACCTGTTCATCGATCGATCACCCTCTTTCATTCCCAACTGGTCCCCCAAAATCTTCACAAAATCAAATGGCTGCGAAACGGTTTTTTGATGATTCTGATCAAGACAATAATAAGCCCCCAGGCGATAAACGGATGAGAACTACACCAAGACCTTCTTTTGCTTCGTATGTTTAATCAAGCTTGATAGCTAGCTTCATCAAGTTATTTTATTTTGATCATATCCTGTTATATATATATATATATATATATATATATATATATATGTAAAACTCTTGTTACTATTTATGCTTAATTTCAAAATTAATTATGTCTCGCCACTTATGATCATGTAGTATAAATTAAACCAATTCAATCTTCTTGACTTAACAGGTTAATAGGAGAAGTGGTGATGGTGAAAAACGTGCAGAACCTTTTCTCAGGCTTGGAGCCCTTGCTTAAGAGTGGTAAGTGATCAAAAGCCAAATAAACATTATTAATTATTGGATTAATTTTCTAATGAAAGTAATTGATTTTGTCATGCATCAGGTGAATGAAGAGGTGGAGCGAGTGATGAGGCATTGTACTGTGCCGTGTTCAATAAGTAGGTCCCCTTCGTTGAGGATCGAAGCAGCATCATTGGAGCAACCATCACACTATGAACTCATGTTCAGCAAGAAGCTATTGGTCCCTATATTCACTGGAAGCAGAATAGTTGACATAGATGGGAACCCAATCCACGTGATTCTCGTTGAGAAAAGTGGCGGTGGTGAATTAGTGGCGGTTCCCACGAGTCTGCCCCACCCCATAAAGCTAGAGATAGTGGTGCTTGATGGAGATTTTCCTCCCAACAAGGAATCATGGAGGACTGAGGAGTTCAACAACAACATACTGAAGGAGAGAACGGGGAAGAGGCCATTGCTCACAGGAGAATTGAATCTGACCATGAGGGATGGGATTGCACCAATTGAAGATATTGAATTCACTGATAACTCTAGTTGGATACGAAGCAGGAAGTTCAGAGTTGCTGTTAGGGTGGCTCCAGGGACTAATCACACTCTCCGAATTCGTCAAGGAATGACTGAGCCATTTGTTGTTAAGGATCACCGTGGTGAATGTAAGTACTATTTTCTTTCTCTATTTTTTTGCACTTATCAAATTATATCCATATTTGTTGTCGTGGATATGTTATAACTAGTCATAAACAGGAATGTTCATAATTTGAATATTTACTTAATTTTAACCATATCTAATAATAAATAGTTAGATTATAAATAATTATTATAATTATGATTAATTTTTAAAATATTTAAAATATAGGTTTTATAATTAAATATAAATAAACTAATTATATAATTAATTATATAATAAGATATGTCAAATTAATTATATAACTAATTATATGAATGAACAAAATAAACATTAGTTTTTACAGCTTTTGGAACTTTTTTTATAAAAAAAATTGTTTATGATGTGTATAAAATTGAAGCAGTCCAAAATTACATTAAAACCTTGTTATTTTATATTAAATTTCTTAGGAGATTGTGATTTTAAATTTATTATATATTATCAATCTCGTACTTTACAGTAGTGGAAAAGTACATTGGTCACAACTCCTACTGTCCTACAAGATAGGGCATTTCATTTTCACCCGTTCCAGCAAGCAATATTGATCCCTTTTAATTAATTTGTTTGTTTTCTTTTGTTTTGATCTTTATTTATAATGACTGGAAAGTGATTGGTGGTCAAACATACAGTTAATTCAGAGCTTTGCTTAGTACCCAATAGATGCTCAACCATGAACCATGGTCCATCCCACCAATGTGATATTAAAATACATAGTGTGAGTTTAAGAAAACCCTCGCAATAAAAATCTTTCACCTATTGACAAAATGACGCGTACAAGCTCTTACATTTCTTTTTCATTGCAATTTATACCAACTTCTACTCCTGTTTTGGTTTTGGCAATCTGTTTGTTTGGGGAGGGTCTTGGGTCAATGGTTTCAAAGATACGGTCAAGCACTGAAACACGTACCTAGTGGTCATTTAAATTAAAAACAAAATAGTGATTATTTTTTTAGGTTTTTTTTTTAAAAAAAAATCATGACATATAAAATTTGGTGGATATGAAAGTTTATTATTAATGTTGTAATTTTTGTTGTTGTCGTATATAGAATATTTATATATTTTTTCCATACATTTGAAGTGTACAAGAAACATCACCCACCTATGCTCAATGACGAAGTGTGGCGCCTAGAGAAGATTGGTAAAGACGGAGCTTTCCATAAAAAATTGTCCAAAGAGGGGATAAACAGCGTCCAAGACTTTCTCAAGTTATCCGTTGTTGATGTCCATAGACTCAGAAAGGTATATATCTTTAGTCAAATGTTAATCAATATTTTTAGGATATTAATTAAGAAATTAAAAAGAGAAATATTTTTATTCGAATACATAAAATTATATTATTCAAATTTTGTTTTATACTTTTTAATACTTTTTATAATAAATATTTTATTCTTTTAATTTTTAATTAATGTCCTAAAAATATTAATTAGGAATTACTAAGTTCATTTTTAATTATCATATTATGGATAAATAAGCTTTTTATTAATTTCAGATTTTGGGCGTTGGGATGTCAGAAAAAATGTGGGACGTGACAATCAAGCATGCAAAGACTTGCGAGAAGGGCAACAAGTACTACGTGTACCGTGGGCCTAATTTTACCGTCTTTCTGAATTCCATATGCCAATTGGTTAGAGCTGATATCAACGGCCAAAGTTTTCCGGGCAGAGAGCGAAGCAACGTGACCAGGGTAACTTTATACTCAAACTAACCTTTTTCTCTCACTTAAGATATTTTTTACTAGACCTTGATTTTGATCCTATAAATTCATTACATGCAGAGCTATATGGAGAAATTGGTGAGAGAAGCATATGCTAGATGGAATGACTTGGAGGAAATTGATGCGGCTTTGTTAGCCCAAGGTATGTTCTACAGTATTTAATCAATGTGTAGCAAAATTATTTTACTCACAAATCCTTTCACTTTAAAATTCACCGTGACATTAACATATTGCATTCAGTGGCAGTAACCGACATTAATTAATTTCTATAAACCTTACTCTATAGGTGAAACTTTGGAGCAATTTCCAAACAATCATCAAGCATCACTAATAGCATATGATCAGAACGACTATTTTGGTGATAAATCTGCCGAAGTTGGTAACTATGTACCAACCCAGAATGCACAAATTGGATGCAGCGAGTGGGCAGTGAATGGAACATTTGGCACAACATCATTCGTGAATGGCATACCTTACAGCTTCTTAGATTCACAATCGGACAGTGACATAACCCCCTCAGTTGATGGTGCCGCAAGCTGGCATTAGAACAAAAATTTAGTGCTTTCACTTTCAGCCGTAAATACGAATTAACAGTTGAAGAATCAAATTAGGTTTAGACGTTTAGTGACTTAGTGTGAAGTAGTGTTGGCCCACTACATAAATTGTGTCCAGCCTGTCTTGGCTCATATTGGGCTTTCCCTTTTCTCTTTCTGGTCAGGCGTGGTGTATTGTGAGGCCCATTTCAAGGATATGTGCAAAGATGAGGCCTGACTCTTGTTCAAAAAATGCAACCTGCCTTTGCTGGGCTAGTGTTGCTATGTTTTACCATAATTTCAGCAATCACGAAACAAAATGATGCTTTATAAATGGTGAGAAGAGAAATGATGCAATCCTTTGATTATACTTTTATGTATTTTTTTTTTTTTTGATTTGGTTTAAGAGCCCCATTCTGCTTTTAGCTTGCAAATATTCATGTTCTGGGACTATTTTAGAAGAAATCTTTCTAAAAGTTACATCTGGTAGCTACTACTAATAATCTCCTGCATGAAATATTGTTACCACTCTTATTACGAGTTACAATAACTTGTTTTTGTCAAAGGAGTCTAGTTCAAATTGATTAAGAGATTTAGTTCAATTGGTTAAACTTGATTGAACAATGTGGGTGAGTTATGGTAAAGTTATGCGAGATTGAGACAATATTGGACTTTCCTTTCTCTCTTTCTCGTTAGGCGTAGTGAATTGTGAGGGCCCATTTCAAGGATCTTGTGCAAAGATGAGGCGTGGCTCTTGTGCAAAATAATGCCACCTTCCTTTACTATGCTAGTGTTGCTATGTTTTACCATAATTTCAGCAATCACGAAACATCAGTCATGTTTTATAAATGGTGATAATGATCCAATCCTTTGATTATGCTTTTATGCATTTAGGATTTTCGTTTGGTTTGGGTTAAAAGCCCGCTTTTAGCTTGCAAATGTTCAGGGAGTATTTTATTCACACGTAACAACAAATGAAAATTGATCCCAAGAAAACTATTGTTAATGAAAATTTTATTCACACACAACGAAGATTTATCTAATTGATTTTGAAGATACTCGACACGTTGGCTATCTAATAAAATTAACTGAAAAATTAGTTAAAAATTGAAAAGTTAGTTAGTAATTTTGAAATTTAAAAATTAGTTTACTAAATCATAAGTGTTTGATAGATTATCTGTTGAAGTGGATAAAAATATAAAATTATATAAATGAATATATTTATGTAATGTTTTTATACAAATTTTAATTTAATTTTCTTGATAAAAATATATTTTGTAGTATTTATAAATTCAGTATTAAATTAATTTTAAACGCTTGTAGCTTTTTATTTATAAACTATAAAAAAAACTACATAAACTTATTAATTATCACTATCAATATCATATATAATAAAAATGTAAAAATGAGAAAAATCCTATCGAATGTAAAAAAAAATAAAATTTTACCTTATCTTTTATTTCAGGAAAAAGAAAATTACAATCCGCCCCCACAACCACCAAAAGGACAGGCAGTTGCATAACATAAAAGAAGAAATTGTTAATAGTAACTTACAAGTGAAAATTGCTTTAAAAAAAAAAAAAAAACTTACAAGTGAATATGCGACATCAGCAACACATAGTTACAACTAAATGTTTTTGAAATTTTATGTAAAACTTTTACCTTTAGAAGGATACGTAGAAATCGAATGCACAAAGCTAACGTCATTGTTTGATAAATGTACACATCATCAATGTCAGTCATACTAATAACGCATACTTTATTCTTAATTATAAGATTATGTTAATTAAGTTACGTCTTTTAAAAAAGTTAATTAATTATATTAAATTTGTCAAAATATTTGTATTATCATTTCAAAATTATCTTTTTCTTATCTTTTTATTTACTTAATTGTTTGTCATTAATATTTGGAGAGATAATAATTAAGTAATAATATATAAGAAAAAAAATTAATGTATCCAAAATTTAAAATAAAAATCTTATAATTTTAAAAAATATTATAATTAGAGATAGAAAAATATAATTATGGAGCAAATCATATCTAGAACAACTGTGGGTGGTGTATATATATCTTTAGTCATTATCAAAACATTTCATTGAATGTGGATGTGAACATTAGAACATGAGAAATGCTAAACATAACTAGGATTTCTCCTCCTTCTCATAATATTGACCAGCTCTGCCCTATGTCGTGTCTTTTGCATCACGTATTTAATTTCCCCTTAGCAGGCTCCCGAGAAATTTCCTTCCAACCTAAAAGATTGGAAATTCTCATAATCGTCACATATATGTTAAAATTCGCCCTCTTCTTCAAAACACTGGAATTAATTATATCTCCAATATTGCGGTTACCAAGAACTTGGCCTTATTTGTGATGACCATGGCAACACTATTTTTTCTGCACCCCCAGGATTATACTATTACGTAAAAGACGTAGACTATGCAAACCATAGACTTAAGCTGGTTGGTTTTGACACTGCAAACAAAACTTGTCCAAGGGCACTTCACAGCTTTCCCTTGGGCAACCTACCACTTTCTCACTCCCCCTTGTACTTAAACCTCAGCTTTTACTACAACTGCAGTCACTACCCTTCTTCTGGTGTGCCTCCTATCGAGTGTCTCAGTTCTGGGGCAAGCCAGTCTTTTGAGTTTCTGATGGGGAACGAGACCAAAGGTTTTGACTGCCAGGTAAACTTTGTGGTGACAGACTGACAGTGATGAAGGATCAGATCACAAGTCATGATGATGATGGCTTGATCAACGAGTTTGCTGGGGCCATGAATGAAGGCTTCGTGCTTGATTTGCAAACAGCTTCGAATCGCGCCCAGTGCGAGGCTAGTAATGGAACTTGTGGTTTCAGTAACACCAGGAAGGAGACGCTGTGCTTTTGCAATGATGGCACCACAAGAAGCAATACATGTCAAGGTGAAGGTATGTGTTTCTTGGTTCATGACAAATTATTACACGACCATCACTGTGTTTTATTATTTGACTGATTATGTTCTGTTCTTCTTTACAGGGGGAGGGGGAAGCAGAATCGGTTTGTCAAGGTTAATTATAGGTACAGTATAATTTGTCTTGAATTATATTTCTTGTCATTTTCTTGGTTAACGTGATTGTTAGTAGAGTTTAATTTCTATGTATGTCCATGCATGTGGAGCTTTTTCTCTGCCTGGTTTTGTGCATTTGCAATATTCTAAGTTGTACTCAAAGTGGAACTTGTGGTTGCAAAATGCAATAAAAAAAATAAAATAAAATAAAGCACCAAGACATAACCTACGTTTTGAATTATTGATAAGATGATTCATCTGTGGTTACTAGTCCTGGTTTATATTGAAGAGCAAATTATTTATGTGGTTTGTTATCATTTGTCTCACGGAATCTAGAAGTTGAAATAAATAATAGCATATAAACATCATCAATTTTAGAACCCTTCATGTCAAGGATTATAATAGCTGAATTACCTTCTATTTTTGCTTAAAGGTTTAATAATAGGTGGAGGAATTGGTGCACTGCTGATATGCATCCTAGTTAATTTACAGTTTTAGACGAAAATTATCACCAATTGTGTCATAAATTCGGAAGGCCAAAAAGACTGATCAACAAATTGAGGCCCTCATAAGAAGTAATGGACCTCTTCCCATAAAAAGATATTCATATTCAGAGATCAAGAAAATGACCAATTCTTTTGAATCCAAACTGGGACAAGGTGGCTATGGTCAAGTATATAAAGGAAATCTAAGCAACAACGCTCCTCTGGCCGTGGTAGTGAAGGTACTGAATGCTTCCAAAGGGAACGGGGAAGAATTTATCAACGAGGTTATAAGCATCAGTAGAACGTCCCATGTAAATATTGTTAATCTCCTTGGTTTTTGTCTTGAAGGCCAGAAGAAAGCACTTGTCTACAATTACATGCCCAATGGATCCCTTGAAAAGTTTATACACAACAGGAATTTGGAAACCAATTGAGTTGGGAAAGATTACACCACATTGCTGAAGGGATAGCTAAAGGACTGGAGTACTTGCATAGAGGGTGCAGCACTCGGATATTACATTTTGACATAAAACCAAGCAACATCCTTTTGGACAAAAATTTCTGTCCCAGAATATCTGATTTTGGGATGGCTAAGCTCTTGTCAAATACACAAAGTATCATATCTATGTATGGTGCTAGAGGGACAGTTGGATATATAGCTCCAGAAGTGTGGAACAGGAGCTTTGGAGGGGTGTCATATAAGTCTGATGTGTATAGTTATGGAGATGATTTTGGAAATGGTTGGAGGAAGGAAAAATATCAGTATTGCAGCAAGTCATTCAAGTGAGACATATTTTCCTCATTGGATATACAAGCATGTTGAGGTGGGAAGCAATTTAGCATGGAATGAAGGTATGACCACAGAGGAAAATGAAATTTGTAAGAAAATGATTATTGTGGGATTGTGGTGCATACAAACAATCCCATTTGACAGGCCTGCTATGAGTAGGGTGGTTGAAATGTTAGAAGGAAGCATAGATCAGTTGCAAATTCCACCAAAGCCATTCATATTTAGTCCTACCAAAACCCAAGTGAATATTTGCACCATTACTAGTAGTTGTGATTAATTCTAAATTTCTGATTACTAGAAGTCTAGAACTTAGGAAAATTTTTGTATAACAAGTTTCTATTAAGAAAGCAATTCACACCAATGGTATTAATGATTCTCTAATTAAGTACTCTAAAATTATAATATATATTTGCTTTCCGGTATGACTTCAAACAAGTTTCCACTTTGGTTTTGAACAGACACACTTCCCATTCCGGTTTTACAATGTGTTTCCATTAGTGAGCCGATTGATGAGCTGGGGAAAGTTCTGAATTGTCTTCATTTAGCCTTACATAAAAAACTTAGTTTTTGTGAGTTTTCTTTTTCTTTTAAGCAAAAAGAAAGAGGAAGGATCAAGGAGAGATGACGGTTGACATCCCAACTATGTTGGTACCTCAATCCCTAACCTCCCAAAAAGATCCTCCTCCAAATATATTCATTAGAAGCGAAATTGCAAAACACTTGGGAGGACAGAACTATATCCAAGGGATGAAACTAAGGAAATCTATAAAATGGGAGTCCCTATCTATACTTAATGAGTTCATGAGAAACAAAAGATGATGGAGAATCCCACTGAGTTTTGTTAGTTCATTTAGAGGTTTAAATTTGTAATTTGTTTGAAACTTTTTAACCATATTTTGAGAGACTAGTTTTCAAATCTTTAAGAGATTAAATTGGTGACAAAATCTTTTGATGACTACAATAGTGAACAAAAAATCTTCGAAGAATTGATTTGGTAACAATATATTTGAAGACTTATATGGTGACTCATGTAACTAAATTGTGTCTTTACTCTTTTTTTCCTTCTCTTTTATTCTGCATTCTTCTAAGTGATGACCTCCTTCACTCTTTTCCATTCAGTTTTGATCTCCTTCACTTCTCCGTCTATTAAATGGCCAACCCTTACCTAATCACTTTCAAACTCATTCCCTAATTACACCCGTCTTAACCTTACCATTATGTTCCACTCTTATCGATTTTTTATCCTTTAATTATTTATCCTAACTAACCTTTTTACCTTTAATATATTTATTATCCAACAGTTAATCCAGGCCTATACAAGACCTTGTCCAATGCATATTAATTAATTAAATACTGGTGATATGTGCATCGTGTCTATATCCATTTTCTTTTTCTATATCTCTCTTTCTTCTTTCGCTACACCAAAAAAGGGGGTTTACGTTAAATATTTTCTTAAAGATATTTTGAGTGAAAGAGACTGAAATCTACGTTTGGAACTCTTTAAGATATATTTCAAGTTACATGACAGTGTCGTTTTTTCAAGGTTGGACATATCCTTTTTTTCAGACCCGTGTGATGCACGGGTAAATTGGCTATGCCCCAAAAGTTACCCGTGTGCTAGAGCAAAAGTTACACCAAAGAGGTTCTACTGTCATTCTCTAATACAAATCAAATGATACTTCTGTTCTGTTTCCACTGAAATTATTTTAGCCGTCCTCGTTTCAAATAATCATATATAATACTATACATAGACGACTTATCTCCCGTCGAATTTTCAAAGCAACGCACTAACATACAACATAGAACAGTTCATGGTCAATACAACCGCGTGCTTCATCTTGTTTTTTTTTGCCTTAATTTCCTTAAAGCAGCCAAAGAAACTTGTCACTTATTCTCAGTTCCCACCACTACTCACATAAATATCAAGTTTTCAACAAAAACATGCCTGCAGGCTTCGCCATTCAAATCCCCACAACAACCTTCTATGTAACGATGACCACTACTCGTTCTTCCTTCCTTGCATCCATACTCACACTTGCTTTCTTCTTCTTAACAACTTTGCCACAATCCTACTCTCAAAAAAATGACACGCACTCTATTTGCAGCCAATTATCATTCAGTTGTGGAACTCTCAGAAACATATCGTATCCTTTCTGGGGAGGGAACCGACCTCAGTTTTGTGGCCGCAATGGGTTCAAGCTCACGTGCATGCATGACCAAAACACCTCGGTTCAAGTTGGTTCCCAAAGATTCAACGTACTAAACATTAACCAAACGGCTTCCACCTTGAGAATGGCGAGAACAGACCTTGTCTATGATCGCTGCTCTTCCAACTTCACCAACACTTCTCTGAGTGGCAGTCCCTTCAGTTTCCCCCCCACCGTTCAAAATGTCACCGTATTCTACGAATGCCCTTCTGGGATTAATTCAGTTGTGGGAAACAATTTTACGTGCCAGAATGATAGTAATAATAAGCATGCTTTCTATGTGGTCAATGGAACTCAGCTGAAGCAGTTCCCGGGCCTTCAGAAGTGTGGCGTTAGTGTTCAGGTGCAAGTTTCACAGGGTGTTGTTTGGGACTCTGAGGGTGGAATTGGGGCGTTGGAGAAAGCGCTGGAGAAAGGGTTTGATGTGCGGTACGATGCAGAGTTGAGTTCTCAGTGCACAGCATGCATGGATTCTGGAGGAGCATGTGGGACGAATGAGAATGATTTGGCTCAGTTCTCTTGTTATTGCTCCGGTGGAACTCATGGTTCACTGTGCTCTACTCACAAAAGTATGTTCTCTTTTCTCTGTTATCTTCTCCATTTTCTGGAATTGAATACCTCTGATAGATATGTTTCTATTATTTGATGTTCTTATGCACAAGTTGTTTAACTCATTCTATATATATACTTTAGATAGAGGTTAAGATAAATAATGATGGAGATTTTGTGTCACTTCTTCCTGCCTTGTTGTTTATCTTGCTGATTTAAGTGTGGCTCGTGATGAAAACCTTAACAAGATTATATTTCTCCTTAACATATCAAAAAACTATGCTTTAATAACTGTAGCTTGTTTTAGTAATTCTTTACGGCACAAAGATTAGATATGATGTGTTGAATTGAATATTAATATTGAGAATTTGTTGAGAGAGTTCAGGCAATGAGTCCAAAGGTGATAGAAGGAGAGTCAAATCCATCATCAGCTCTTTTCATTAAAATCATCCTTCAGAAAAATCCAATTGCTATTTTCATTTAGCATTTAATACCACAAGAGACCACCGTCACTGTCTGTATATAAAAGCCATCAACGAAATATGAATTCAACGTTGCACATAAAAACTGTCCTGAGTTCTAAGTACAAACTCTTCTGGTTCTGGCCATTGTGTTCTGTTTAAATCAATTTCATCTGTTAATGTTGACTTCTTAGTGTCTAGTATAGTGAGGGAAATAAATTAATTCGTCATGTGTGTCATGAGACAGAGACATGATTACAATATACGGGTTCTTCATTGCAATAATTGAGTAGAATTATAGCACACATCATCAACTTTTAGCATCATAAGTTGATCTGGATAGATACAGCTAACTGGGAACCCCATTTCTTCTTAAAAAAAGTATACTTTCTGCAGCATGTGTATGCAACTATAAACTTTAACAACTGTGTATTATTTTTATTGGCGTGTATAATAATAATAAAACAACAACAACTATTAAGTATAGGACATTGGCTAAAGAGCACGCATGGCATGACTAATTGACACGCAACACTTCTGCTTGTTTTCCGCAATGGTTGACTTTTCAGTAACCATTGCCTTCCAGCATCATGGTAGGCCACGTGTTGGTGTGGTTTAGGTAGAACAAGAATCAATCACGGGATTATATTTGAAAACTGTAACCCTGAATTTAGCTCTCTCTCTCTCTCTCTCTCTCTCTCTCTCTCTATATATATATATATATAATATATATATATTATCGTTAGCTATTTTTAGGCTTGAACATTTTTAAACATATAGTTATAATTGTGTTTCTTAATAATAAGTAATTTTTTTACATCATTGTTTTCAATGAAAATTAATTTCTGTCGCCTATCCTGGTCACTCCCTTTGCTAATTTCTAGTAGTTAATTTGGACAGAATTGTTCAAGTGGTGTAGGTTTTTTTTCATCACCCTTTCGATTCATCAGGGAAAATGAGTCATGACTAATTCGGAGTTTTACCGAGAGATAAGTAAAGTTTTTATGAAAGATTAAACTAGAATAATATCCAACAGATTCAACATTAATTTTAGCACATTAATCACTCGTATCTAATCATTTGATTTTTGGTTGATCAAACTGTGAACTGGTGTAGAAATCAATATATATAAAATAAAACATTTAGCAAGGTACAAACTGACAATCACCTCCTTGACACTCTACAATTAAAATATCAAATTCCACTGTTTTCCTTCTCTTCTTTTTCTTTTTCATGATGCCAAATTTTCAGGTATTTGTTTTCGTATGGCAAAGTCATACTTGCAATTGTTCAATACAGAATGTAAAGTTCTGAAAGCGTGCAATCCAACAGTGATGATGTATTTTTTTCGTGGCAGGTCACAGGAAGAACAGAGTGTTGAAGCTGGTTTTAGGTACCACTTTTCTCAAACATATTTCATTATTAGACTCATGCATTTTTTGGACATATATATATATATAAGCTAACGATTTGTTTTTGTATCTGATATATCTCACTAACAAAATAAGAATCAAATGCATGCCCGTGAAATTTATACCAAACATGCTAGTCTTCTTGAAATCTATAATTAATTATCATGTAAATAAGACAATCTCAAATTTCTAAATACGCATGTACGTAATGCCCAGGTATAAGATATATAGCCGGAACCTAAGAATATTGTAGTTGCGTAGCAAAATTCACAGTATCCTTTCCTCATTTCACTTTTCATATCTACTTGGCACATGACATAATGTTGTGAATGAATTTTGTTTTTTAAAGATTGGTTATTAAATAAACCCCCCAAGGGATTTTACAAGCGTATGGTATGGATGTGCATATCAGCAAACAATTACTAACCTGAATGACCGCTGACTCCTAACTCTGCTAACAGGTTTCGTTGGTACTGGATTTGCACTGCCTCTCATTGCTGTCATCATATGCCGTAATAAAGCTAGGATTTGGAAATTTATATTAATACAAGTTGGTAAGATAAAAAAGAATGATCAAGTTATAGAAGCCTTCCTTGAAAGCCAAGGTTCTCTGGGTCTAAAAAGATACAGTTTCTCCGATATCAAGAAAATAACCAACTCCTTCAAAATTAAACTGGGAGAAGGTGGTTATGGTTCTGTCTACAAAGGAAAATTACTCAATGGTTGCTCGGTGGCAGTGAAGATACTGAACGAGTCAAAAGAGAATGGCGAAGAGTTTATCAATGAGGTTGCTAGCATAAGCAAAACATCCCATGTTAACATTGTCTCTCTCCTTGGATTTTGTCTAGATGGAAGCAGAAAAGCTCTAATCTATGAGTTCATGTCCAATGGTTCACTTGAAAAGTACATTCATAAGAAGATAGCTGAAACTAAAACTACTACCCCATCCTTGAGTTGGGAGAGATTGCACCAGATTGCAATAGGCATAGCTCGAGGACTCGAGTACCTGCACAAAGGATGCAACACTCGGATTCTGCATTTCGACATTAAGCCACATAACATCCTTTTGGATGAAGCTTATCGCCCGAAGATATCAGATTTTGGGCTTGCTAAGCTTAGCACAAGAGATGAAAGCATCATTTCAATGTCAAATGCTAGAGGGACAGTAGGGTATGTGGCTCCCGAGGTGTTCAGCAAAAGTTTTGGAGGTGTTTCACACAAGTCTGATGTTTACAGCTATGGAATGATGCTGCTAGAAATGGTTGGAGGGCAGAAGAACATGGACGTTGAAGCTAGTCGCTCAAGCGAGATATATTTCCCGCAATTGGTTATTTATAAGAAGCTTGAGCAGGGCAATGATTTGGGACTTGATGGGATACTGTCCGGTGAGGAAAATGAGATAGCAAAGAGAATGACTATGGTGGGTTTGTGGTGCATTCAGACAATTCCTTCACATAGACCTACCATAACTAGAGTCATTGACATGTTGGAAGGTAGTGTGGATTCCTTGGAAATGCCACCAAAACCTTTCCTGTCTTCTCCTCCAAGATCATCAGCAGATTTTTCCATTGCAATATCCAAATCACTTGCCAGTGTCTGATGCTGCTGCTGCTGGAGTTGCATGTGCATGTGTTCTTTAAAACATAGTATACCGTACAACTTTCGCTATTAATCATCAAAGTTAATATCGGTCCGTCTTTATATATTTTGTAAGTGTCTCTTTTTTATTTGAAGCGGGATGGGGGTGATGGGGCCTCATGCATGGGATATGCAAATTAAATAACTGCAACAATGTGCAATAGTTTGTCCTATTCATATTTAGAGAAATCTATGTTTATTAACATTAATTTATGAATTTAATTTTACACTTTTGGATTACAAAAAACAAGTGAAAAGAAAGAGAGATGAAAGACATGGTTAAACAAGATGAAATAATACCTACAAAAATTGTCACCGGTAGGAAGATGTCCATAATTGCAAGAAATTAAACCAAGCTACCATCAAAGACTTCTTTCCACTACTATTCGTGGATAAGATGTTAGACATGGTTAAACAAGAGTTCTATCATATATAATCTGATTACAATCAATCCGAAATAAAAATTCATCTTATCAAAATATTTACAAAAGTTCCTTTATCTCTCACGTCTTTTCAGATGACAACGGTCTTTTTTTTAAATGTATTTTTTTTATTTATAAAAAGAATGCTTTTTTTAAAAAAAAAAAACTCGTTTTTTCATTTTTTACAATAATCAGAAGTTGAAAGGTATCTATAGAAGAATATTCTTTTGTAAAAGCATCTAAAATCTGATTAAAAAAATTAGAAACTATTTTGAATAATTTCTCATGAAATTAGCTTTTTATAAAAGTGATTTTAATAATTATAAAATAATTAATAAATTATTTTATTTTAGAATCACTTTTTTTGAATGGATATAATAAGCTGACCAAATTTCTCATTTGATGAATAATGGTTTTGGTACTATTATGAGAAGGATTAGGCACCCATTCGGGTTCACTACATGTGAGGAAAAATGTCAGGTTTCCAACTATATATGGTGATTGGATAACTAATGGAAGTTAAAAAGTTGCGTGAGGGTTTCTGTCTTATTCAGAGTTGCTAGTGGATAAAAGAGAAGGGACACTCTTCTAGTTTTTTCTTTTTTTTTTTAAACATAGTAATATAGTATCTCCGCTTCTGATTTCATATTTAAGTTGAAGATTTAATTTCAGCTTTTTGTTAAAAAATTCAAGTATTAAATCATTTGTATCAATAATTTGATATTCTTTTAATTTTGATCAGATTGAGTACCAATAATAACTACATAAATATAAACGCGAGATCTCTAGCTTGGTTCATAATGGTACTTAGGCAATAACGTTGTTAAGTTTGTTCTTAAATTTGATCAATTTACGGATTGTGTTTAGTTGATTATGTGACGATGTACTTGTTGAGCTTTTTGTTTCAATCTTTTTTTCTCAACAACTGTAATTTGGTGGTTTGACTTTGATCTCGTAGAATTTTAAGATATTTTTACAAATTTAGTTTTTTGATTTAATTATAAGATTAATTTTAAATATGAAACTTAGTCATGTTAAAAATTCTTAGTTCCTTTTTAAGAATATATTTTGGGGGAATTGAATTTAGGTTTTTCCACAAAATTCAATTTATATTTTCAATTAATTATATTATATCTATTGAATGCTTGTTGTTTCAATCTAATCAATATAGATATTATAAAAGATGGATTATACTTTACTTTGTTGATTTTTTATTTTAAAAGAAGGAAACAAAACATTCAGCTAAATAAAACTTATAGGAGTGTTACTTTCTGAGGCGGGGCCACCTAAAAAAATTAATAAAAAAATAAAAATGAAAGAAAAATAGAGGAAAGAGAAAATATTAAAAAAAAATAAAAGGAAAAAAAATATAAAGAAAAAGAAAAAATATTAAAACAATAAAAAGAAAAGAAAACATAAAAGAGAAAAAAAATATATAAAAAAAAGAAAGAAATTGTAATAAAAATAAAATAGGAAAGAGAAATAACAGAAAAAGAAAAAAAGATGATAAAAAGGAAAAAATAATAATGGAAAGAAAAAGAATAAAGAGGAAGAGGAAGAAAGAACATTATAAAAGGAAGATGTCTTGACACAAAGGAGAAAAATGAAACATAAAAGAATAGAAAAAGTCAAAAAAATATAACAGTTTAGGTATCCCCTCATTTTTTTTCCTCTTTCTTTTTCATGTTGTTGTTTTTCTAATATAAAATAAACTGTTATTGTGTCCCCTTGTTTTTACACATGTACCCCTTATCATGTTAAGCTGAATCCATTTTTGTTGAATCTGAAACGAATAAAAAAAAAGCTAGTATTTCGATTGTTAATGTTGTGCAATGTGCTGTGTGCATCTCATTCAAAATGTAACAATGATTTACTTTACGCGATTGTCATTGATACTTAATATTATTTGTAATTGACACAGAAAAATTATATGGGGAATGGTGCTACTACCTTTGATACTTATTTTAAGAGAAAAAATAGTGAGTATTTGTGATTGTCTACTCCTAATGTTGAATTGTTGAATATCGAGACTCTTCTTCAAAGTCTCACTCTTCAAAGTTTTTGAATTATTTTATTTGTGATATAATTTTTTTTATGTTCGTCCTTTCTCAATAAAATTTCTGTCTCCGCCACTCGTTACTTTCATCGCCTAATGTTCATTCTGGTGATTAAATTATATGGATTAGCATAAATTAAATTACGTTTTCACGCTTGTAATTTCTTTCTTTTTATTCTTCAGCCTTATTTTCGGCCTAACACCAAAAAAAAAAAAAGCGGGGGAAAAGGGATTCGCTGTCATGACTCGTGTGATTCGGCACGTCATGATAAAATGGAATAAACCTTTTTGAGGTTGGAATATTACCAAAGCAAAATAAGAAGAAAAAAATATATTTGGTACGTGCAATTAAGTCCATGGTTACAATTTTTGGATTTATTTTTCTAAAGTAAAATGCGGGTTAAAAAAAAAGCTAGTGAGTCCATTTTCTTGATTTGAAATGAATTTCACAGGCTAAACGTAATTTAAATTAAGGATGGATATCTGCCCAGACTTTTTATTTTATTTGAATGTTTGACATACTTTCTTTAAAAAAAAAACGTGAAATCTTTATTTATTTTTGGGTACCATGTATGAACGTAAAAAAATAGAACGAGAGAAAATAAATTACAGTAAATTTAAAGAAAAAGGAAAATATTAAATGAAATACTATACATTAATAAAGTTTTATGTTATTTTTAATAAATTTAATTATAGTAAAAAAAAAATTAAAATGATAGAACGCAGCACTACTCAATTTCATTTTGCTTCATTCTATCTCTCTTTATTAATCTAAATTATTAAGCGCGGGAAT
The DNA here is from genome assembly GCA_007407185.1 of Glycine tomentella. Taxonomy (NCBI): domain Eukaryota; kingdom Viridiplantae; phylum Streptophyta; class Magnoliopsida; order Fabales; family Fabaceae; genus Glycine; species Glycine tomentella. The sequence continues at coordinate 178,039 of PYAF01005626.1, forward strand.
GAATCTCAAACTAGAGATTCATAAATGATTCAGGAAAATAAATTATTATAATCTTCGGATAAAGTTAATTTATCACGTGGGATGTTTTAATTAGCTTGAACAATTTTTTTTTTTACTGCAATTAGCTTGAACTATTATTCTCATAACATCTAACTTATTAACTTATAAGTATCTCATACTCCAATGTAGCATTTTAATTTTGATAAAGTATAAAAAATAAATTAAAATTACGAATGAAACATAAATTATTAATTTACATAATTAAATTTTTTTAAAAAAATATAAAACAATTATAAAAAGTATATAATTAATTAAAAAACTAAAAATGAGGCCGTTATAAACTAAGTTGGAGAATATTTGTTGATATGAAAAAAATAAAGCACTTATTATATAAAAATATAAAAAAATATCTTTTCCTTTTGAATCTTAAAAATATTTATTGATTGTGAATTTGTGATTGCAACTTGCGAGCAGTGTTGTGAAAACTGGTTTGGCTTGGCCGGTTGAACCGGTCAAACCATAAATCGTTGTAGTATTTAGGCTGGGTTGAGGATTGAACTCATGCATATGGCTCGGTGGAACCCGGAGGCCAATTTATGGAACCTAGACTGGGTTGTGCTTGAAAAAAAAAAGGCTCCAAAACACGTTTCAGACTCAAGTCCTCGGTCGTGCAACTCATTTGATTGGTCTCCTTCATGTCGTTGATTGCACTGCCGTGTGCTGTTACTGCCCTTGCACGGTCGTCAACCTCGTTGTCCTTGCCGTGTACAAACTCCCCAAGGGACTCGTGAAGAAGGTCGTGCATAAGAGATGATGCCGTTTGCCGAAGAAGAATAGCACCAACGTCTTATTGAAGAGGCGCAACAGTGAAAGCGGAAGAGAGGAATGTTGTTGTTGTTGGTCGAGTTCAATTGGCTCTTGGTCCTGTTGCTGTGGCTCGACGAGTTTGGCGGGTTCGGGGTCGAAGGATTGAAGCTTTGTTTCTTAGCCATGGCGGCAATGAGGTAGGGTTAGGGTTTCGGGAATTGGAAGTGTTTTGATTTTAATTTGATTTGCTTGAAGAAAGAAGAAAGCGAGATACAGTTGTGCTCTTAGTGGGATGTGGAGTAGTAGTCTATTTCACCGACGCTATCCGGCTATTTCTCAAACAAAAAAAATTTATATATGTGGGGATTAAGGTTTTTTTTTATTTGGGCCTCAGATCCATAAATTGATTTACTTCCTACACTCCCTTTATCGCTTACTGTATTCTTTCTAGTTCATTTTTTTTTTAATTAAAAACTGGGCTTGTGTTTTTTTAATTTAAATAATTGTTATCTATACCTTTTTTTTATTAATACATTTTATTTGGATTATCAACTTTAATATTTAATTATTATTTTAAATTTTTTTATTATTTTTCTTAATTAAATAATATTAATTATATATTTATATATAATATAATTTTAAAATTTTAATATAAACTGAATAAAATTAAATCAATTACTCACCTATTGATTAGACCACTTACTTACTACCTCTAGTGAGTGAATGACCAAACAAGTTTTGATAACACTGCTTGCGAGTGAGTGCCTAACAATATTTTTCTCACATATAAGAAAAAAAACTTTCTTCTAAGAATTATGGTTACAAAAAAAATGAAAGGAAGCGGTTCGAAATAAATTCCAAACGCAGCAAAGACACGCCCATAAAATTCCTCGTCGCACAAATGTCATCTCCATAAGCATTCATTTTCATCAACTGCTAAGCTAACTGAACTCTCTCTCTCTCGTTAAGGTCCTTTCGTTGTTCCCTTCGCCTCTCGTTCTATAAATACACATCGCATCGCATCATTCTCTCACTTGCACAGTTTCTCTGAAATCTGAACCTTCCGGATTTCGTTTTGCTTTGTTCAGGTAGCCAGCCAGCCATGGTGCTCTTCAATGTTTCACGGGTAGAGACCACTCCCTTCGATGGCCAGAAGCCTGGAACCTCTGGTCTCCGCAAGAAGGTCCGTTATCTCGATTTGATCCTTTCCTCTATCAATTCATGCTTTAGTTTTTTTGAGAATTGTACTACTCGCTGGATCTTGTCTTCCAATCATATCTTCTGATTCTGATCTGTTTCGATTGAGCTGCATGTGATGTGTATGCGTTGTGTTTGATATGGATCGCGAATGGATCAGAGCGTAGAATTCGTTTTGAGCAATTTAAGATCAACCAAATTGTTTAGTCGTTTTGAATTGCATTGTAGTTTGAATCAAATTTTCATGATGCAAGATCTGTTTCACATTGGTGGTTGCTTCTTCTTCATTACATGTACTATTAATTATAATACTTCGTTCGCTGGATCTTTTCAGGTGAAAGTGTTCGTGCAACCTCATTACCTCCATAACTTTGTTCAGTCAACATTCAATGCATTAACTGTGGAAAAAGTTAGAGGTACGAATCCTTCAATTCTCTTACTTTGCTTCAAACTCACGGTACTGAAATACTACTATTATTATCAGCTCTACTGCGCCTGAAATGAATATGCTTTTTTCTCATAACAAAAAAAAAAAAAAAGGATAGGGATTCATCATGCCTTTTCAGAAACTGTTTTTCCTTCCACTTGTTTCCTTTTTATGTTTCTATTATGCTGTGGGATACTGATAACTGTTCCTTCCATTCTTGTAGGTGCAACGCTAGTTGTATCTGGTGATGGTCGTTATTTTTCAAAGGAAGCTATTCAGGTACTTTTTCACTGTCCACTTTTCTCGCTTTTTAATGTAGTCTTCTTTGTGTCTGAAGTATTTGGTTTATCAATTACTTTATAAGTGCCAGCAAATTGGTAATATTTCTTTGGAAAACTTATCATTTGCATTACTTTAATGCCTTACAATTGTTTTTTTTTATTTTTTATGTTTTCACTTGAAATTGAGCTTCTTTTCTTTGGTTTAATTTGATTTGTACTACATCTAACATAGGTGGGCATTTTGACTAATCTGATTGCACCACTTGTGGCATTTTAGATATAATTTATGATTTCGGCTTGAAATTTACTAGATCTTTTAATTAAACAAATAAAAGTATGCAGGTTAAGATCTTATAATAACAAGGAGATGGATACTAAAATGCCATTTTCCAACTTCAAAGTTTTGTACTCTGGAATAGAGACTTGCTTTGTTTCTTTTAACTCCATACACCATTGGTTACATATCTGTTCACTTATGACTTTCTTATATGAGAGGATATTCATTTCATGCTACATCACATGCTTGTCTTCTAATGTCAATATCATATTTCACATCACTAATGATTTTAATGAATCTGCAGATTATAACAAAAATGTCAGCAGCAAATGGAGTTAGACGTGTTTGGATTGGTCAAAATGGATTGCTTTCAACTCCTGCAGTATCTGCTGTTATACGTGAAAGAGTTGGAGCTGATGTGAGTAATGTTTTCTACAGTTTGCTTCTCATTACCCGTACTTCTCTTTATTATGCTTAGAATGCGTTTTGTTTCCTCAAAGATGATCCATGATTTTCATAGTGGAATTGCATATGGTAACATTTTTTTCTCCTGAGTTAAAGCAAAATAGTGGATAAAAACTTGTATTATCTATACAGGGATCCAGGGCAACAGGTGCATTTATACTGACAGCAAGTCACAATCCCGGTGGCCCTCATGAGGTGAGTATTTCGTGTATTACTTTAATTATTTCTGGATGAATTAAATTAGATTAATGAATATGATGATATTTGGTATAGGAATTTAATGTGTGGATCTCTCACATTCCATTTCTGAAATCTGAACTAAGTTGACTGACATTTAACCTTTGGCTTGGCCACTTGAATTATTTGAGGTTGACCTACATTGCTTGGATCAATGTAATTTATGTGGATCATGGAGTTACAAATTACACGATAAATTTTTTGTACTCTTCCTTCTTTTTCAACTTGATGATTGTTGGTTATTTGCTTTTTGGATTGCAACTAATTTTATTTTTTTAGTATTTCAATTATTGTTTTAGTCAATAAGTGGTTCCTATATTTTAGGATCAAAGATAGGTTGTTAGGTTGTTATCCAATGTTGCTAAAATCTTGGTAACAAATAGTTTTTCTGTTTCATTTGAATATTATAAATGTAGTTGTTGCTGATGAATA
>PYAF01005626.1:182261-222831 GCA_007407185.1 Glycine tomentella
TTATCCAATGTTGCTAAAATCTTGGTAACAAATAGTTTTTCTGTTTCATTTGAATATTATAAATGTAGTTGTTGCTGATGAATAAAAATACTCCCTTCAATTATTTTTTATCAGTTCTTCATCTTCTCCTTCAATATATTTTTGTTCTCTCCAAGCAAATATTATTTTTTTTATTTCCTCTTGAAAATTTCCAACAATGATAAGTGATAATACCTATTTTTTGTTTTCAAAAGAGGAAAAGACATCAAGTAGGCCACAGATGATACTGTTTATTAGGATCTGACTGGTTAGTTAAAAACCAAATAGCAAGAAATAGTGGGAAAACATACAATTACACATTATTATTTTTAAAATGATGCAGGGAAGTCTTCAATGACAAGCATGATCTATGCAAACATTGAAATATTGCGTTTATGTGACCATGAAAATATTCCTGATTGTCCCTTCCCTAAATAATCAAATAAGCTTTAAGCCATGGTTAATTACCTTTTTGCTTTAAAATTGTAGTTTCTCTCAGATATCAACAAGACATAATATTATTATATTAAGTTAATAAGGTGAATATTTCCAAAATGTAAATGTAGGAGTAGATGGGTGTTCCCCTATGATATTATGCTGAGAGTGTGAGACCTTGTTGGTTGTAAAATTAACTCTGAAAGATTGTTACTGTCATTTGGTTTCCATGTTGCAGGATTTTGGAATTAAATATAATATGGAAAACGGTGGACCTGCACCAGAGGGAATTACTGACAAGATATATGAAAACACAACAACAATTAATGATTACTTGATTGCTTCAGATCTGCCAGATGTACTGCTCATGACCTGGCAACAAATACTCTCTCTTTCTTTATTTATCCATCTTGTTTTTAGTTAAGACTGTAATTGTAATGTCTTTCATCAACCAAATCTTGTTTCCCATTCTCTATTTTTTTTTCTCAGGTGGATATCACCACAACAGGTGTTACAAGCTTTACAGGCCCCGAAGGACCATTTGATGTTGAGGTTTTTGATTCAGCAAGTGATTACATAAAATTGATGAAGTAAGATTCTTTTACAACTTCATCTTACACTCTGCATCTATGCAAAGAAGTTTTATGCAAGTGGATTTATTTATGTCATGTCATGATGCCAATTAACCTGTAAGGCTGGAGAACATTGAAGGAAGAAAATGTTTAAATTTTGTCAAGTTGTAAAAGTTTGTTTTAATAGATTTTCCTTCCTTTTCCATTTTGAGTATCCAGTTTGGTGGTTCTTATGATGCAGTGTTCTTACAACAAGCAATCTTGATTTTAATTAGATAATCACATGTTCTATATTCTTATGTGCTTCTACTGATTCAATCCTTTCTTACCGCATGATTGAAATTTTGCAGGTCAATTTTTGATTTTGAATCTATCAGGAAACTGCTGTCATCTCCTAAATTCACATTCTGGTATATTTTATGCTGTTGTTTTAAACTGTGATATAGAATATTCTCAGCTCTTTTCTTCATCCCAAAACCTAATGGTCAATTTCTTTGACGTTATTGAAGTTATGATGCACTACATGGGGTTGGTGGAGCCTATGCAAAGAGTATATTTGTGGATGAGCTTGGGGCACAAGAAAGCTCTTTACTGAACTGTACACCAAAGGTCTTATTCTCTTGTTGATTAATGCCAAGGATAGCTTTAAATATTCTGAATGCCAGTCGTGATTTGCCTTTGATTTGTGGATGACTTGTTGGATACAGGAAGACTTTGGAGGAGGACACCCAGACCCCAATTTGACATATGCAAAAGAGTTGGTTGCTCGTATGGGATTGGGTAAATCCGAACCACAAGATGAGCCCCCAGAGTTTGGTGCTGCTTCTGATGGTGATGCAGATCGCAACATGATACTTGGTAAAAGGTAGTGTTGCCCTTAATTTGTGGTGAATTTAAATATTCTCCAACTTTTTGTGTGTAATATCTGTCTATCCCCTGTTTGTTAGGTTTTTTGTCACTCCTTCAGATTCCGTGGCCATTATCGCTGCAAATGCTGTTGAAGCTATACCATACTTTTCTGCTGGTTTAAAGGGTGTTGCCAGGTTTTTAAGTTTTAAGCCCCTCTCTCTTAATTTCATCAGTAGTGTGTGTTTGAACGCAAAGAAGCACATGTGCCAATGTGCATTTGTGTGTCATGCAGTAATGACAGACTTATACTTGCATATGCTTGGTAATTATTACCTATCCTGTAATTATCTAGCTAGTTGCTGCGAAAGGTGGGATTAGATTTGTTTCTAGTTGGACTATGAAATAGGAAGAATTCGCATTGAGTTAAATACAAAGATTTTAATATTCATAATTGTTGGTTATATATTCCTCCAATGACCAAATTGTTGATTTGCCATTAGTTATTGAGCTTATTTCCTAGCAACTTGACCTTTTGTGTAACTTCATTTCTTGCCACCAGTTTTACCAATATACCAATTTTAAATTATAAATATTTTGTAGGAGCATGCCAACCTCTGCTGCCCTGGATGTTGTAGCAAAACATCTGAATTTGAAATTTTTTGAGGTATACTGCTATTCAATGTCTTTAAGCATGAAAATACTCGATGGCGGCTTTTAGACATGTAATTATTTAATTTAATTATTCAAAACCAGGTCCCCACGGGTTGGAAGTTCTTTGGTAATTTAATGGATGCTGGATTATGTTCAGTCTGTGGTGAAGAAAGTTTTGGGACTGGTATGTGTTAGCTATTGCATTAAGAGGAGCAAAGTACAACTTTCAACTTTATTAAAACCTAGTTTTTATCTTGGGATTATTCCTTGTGTTTGTGGATAGGTTCTGACCATATTCGTGAGAAAGATGGAATCTGGGCAGTTTTGGCCTGGCTATCTATACTTGCTTATAAAAATAAAGATAAACTTGAAGACAAGCTTGTTACTGTTGAAGACATAGTTCGCCAGCATTGGGCTACTTATGGGCGCCATTATTATACTCGATATGACTATGAAGTATGATAAAATCACATTTTCTCCTACTTTGTTATAATCTGTTTTGAAAATCAGTTAGTGACCTCAATTTTTTTTCCTTAAAGAATGTGGATGCAGGTGCAGCAAAGGAACTGATGGCATATTTGGTCAAGCTGCAGTCCTCACTTTCAGAAGTCAATCAGTATGTTAATTTTAGTACACTAACATTATTTTAAAATTGAGTTTGCTTACAGTATATTTTCCCTGTGATGCAGTAAAAGCTTTTGCAAATCAATTTGATCATGATGTGACATTCTTTAATGTCATTGATGTTTAGAAACTGGTTTTTACTTCTGGATAATGGCAGCGCCGTAGTTATTTCACAGTGCTTCCTTATCTTTAATGTCATTGATGTTTAGAAACTGGTTTGTCCTATACTATCTAGTACCTGGGTATCTTACAACCCATCAACAAAAAATACTCAAGCGACTATCCCCCAAAGAACCAAAAACTTACCAACATCCTGGCAGACTTCTCCAGGAGTCATTGACCTAAAGTAAAAGCATAAAATTCTATCCATTATCCAAAGAACCAAGGTATTTAGCACCACCTGAGTAATGTAACCTTTCTGCGCTGCTCCTCTGATTGTTTACCATGTAAGATATGCCCTATTCATTGAAAAGTGCGCATTGACCCACTTCCCTTGTGTCTTCCTCTTGCTTCAGTTCATCTCCACTGCTGATTATAGATATGTTCCTTGTCCGAAAATAGAATTTCCTGATTATTTAGAATAATGAATCTGTTACAGTTACCTATTTAGTTCGTTGGTAGTTGATGGAGTTGGAATAATGAATCTGTTACGGTTACCTGTTTAGTTTGTTGGTATTTAACTTAGGAATAAGATTACTTGGTGAGGGTTTGAATCTGTGGCTTCATCATAAATCTAATAAATTTATTTGCTGTCTTTTTAGGATTGTTAAGGGGATAAGGTCAGATGTTTCGAATGTTGTCCACGGTGATGAATTTGAGTACAATGATCCTGTGGATGGTTCCATCTCATCACATCAGGGAATCCGATATTTGTTTGAGGATGGATCACGATTGGTGAGTTTACTGCTTGAAAAATATTTGTTGCAATTAACTTGATGGAAAAAGGTTAAATTTCGGTTGGTGGTCTTTCAGAATTGAAAATGCATATTCTTGCATGTAATTACTAATTATTCATATTCTTCCCATTGTCAGGAACATAATGTTAATGTGGGATTTTGTTTCGATGGATATATTCCATTAGTTTATTCAATTTCTTTTTCCTCATTTTTTATGGGGTTTACTATTTTGTTTTCTTACGTTCTACTACTCTAGATTTTCCGCCTATCTGGAACTGGATCAGAAGGTGCAACAATTCGACTATACATTGAGCAATATGAGAAGGATCCATCAAAGATTGGGAGACTTTCAAATGAAGCACTTGCTCCTCTTGTAAGATGCTCTTATAATATTTAAATATAAAAGTTGTATCAAACTTGCAATCTTGACTGACTTAAATATCTCTCAATTACAGGTGGAAGTTGCATTGAAACTTTCGAAGATGGAAGAATTCACAGGTCGATCCGCTCCAACAGTCATTACATGAACACATACAGGTGGAGGTGGTTAGATCCTGAAGCTTCTCCCAGTCATTTCTTCTTTGTCCAGTTTCTTACGGATAGCCGAACACTAGTGTTGGTTGTTTGCAGCCTTTGCTATGGGCACTTGAGTGGAATTTGAGTTGCTTTATCTAAATTTTGATGTGCTGAATAAGTTGCAACTGCCGAGTGCTAATTATATTTTAGTCTTAATATGATGGCTCTTCTTGTATTGGCGTTTTATTGGGAGCATTCTTTCCTTCCTTTTTTTTGGTCCCTGCGGTGAGATTTGACTTCTCTCCTAAACTAACTTTGGAAGAAGATAGATGGCCACCACCAGCTGAACAAAGGCTAGCCGTTTCGTTGCAAATATATTTTATTTTTAGGTTTATGGGTCATTCCAGATAAATTCTTGCTTATGTGAACCCACCCCCGTTATCTAGCATTACGTGCTAGCATTGCAGAAAGAACTTTTGAAGAAAAAATAATACATTACCCGCATCAGTCCTTAGAGGAGGATGTGAAAAAAAGTGTTGGTATTTTTCAAGTGACCAATTTTAATATAATACTTAGTTAAGCAAAATAGCTGGATAATATTTTTAGTGAAGATTTTTTTTTTTTTTTGTACTTAAACTTGATTTTCCGTGTTTAATAAAAGATATTTGCATAAACATGAATATGCGAAACAATAACACAAACATACATAGTTATCGTCAATTCGTCACGTTTGTGTATGTATAACGAGCAGGATACAAACATAGTGCATCTTTATAAAGTAATTGAATTATAAATAGTTTAGAACTCACTTGAATTGACAAGAAATGAATTTTCCTTAAAGACTTGTTTAGATAAAATTTTCTATAAAAACTCACAAGAAAAGTAAATAAGAAAGAAATACAAAATAAGCTTTTTCCAAAAACTAAAATCAGCTTATATATAAATTTAATTATAGAAACTTTCATATTAGCTTTTCCAAACACTAATTTTAACTTGTAAGTAAAACTTATTCATTTTTTTAAAATTTTCTTTTTCTTTTCTAAGTTTTTATAAAAAAATTATTTAATGCTTTTTTGGTGAAAAAGATATATTTAAAGTAATGAACTACTTGAAATAATCAAGCCCCAAATCCAACATATTACATATCTCAGCAATTATAAGGAGTTCAATATTACCTACTTTCTTATCTATTTGATATGGAATTAATCCCTATCTTTTATACTCACATTTTCAAAACCAAGTTGTTGCGCCATCAACTCTCTTTCTCCACCAATTGTTGTTATTCGAGTCACCACCCCCTTACATTCTTCACTGCGCCGAGAAAGACGAACTTAATTTCAACCTTTAGCTTCTCAGGATTCCTCGCTAGCTATGGGACAAATGCTTAATGGTTTAGTTTGAATTCTTACATGAAGATATCTGCAAGACACCATCGTATCTTATTGCACTCTACCTCCAATTTTTTCGTTTATTTTTCGAACTTTTCTTTGCTGAAAATTTCTAATTTTGGTAGCCATTGGATAATGGAAATGGGAAATGGCCTTTTGGATAGGCAAATGGACTTGGCCACGCCCACTATTGATTGGTTCCTGAAATAGGGTCAAACTTGTTTGTATTTATTTTAGTGAAATTGATTGATTGATTTTCCTGAAATTGATCCAGTGCAATGGCCTCTGTTGATTGATTTTCCTGAAATTGGTCCATTGCAACTACTTTCTCCTTCAGCCAAGAAAGAAACAATAGAGTACTTAGTCATTGTATCATAACTATGAATAGTTGAAAACCTGTGAGTGAGACTGAGACTCCTCTATCAGATTTTTCACCACAAGACAGAGTGGTTAATTAGGAGGCTTATGTCCTAAAAAATAGAAAAGATTATCAATTAGTGAGGCACCATTGATTGTTATATTCATGGCTTTCTATCCTTGTAATGCTGCACACACCTTTTGCACTTTTAAAATTATCTTGGTCAGAAACAATCTTTACTCCGTAAAAACAACAAGGGTTTTTATACCTTTCGTATAGATTTGCTCCGAATCTTGAATTTTCTTGTGGCTCTACTAGGATTTCCGCTTGGAAATCTTGTTACTAATCCATGTTAGAAGATATGACTTACACATTACGATAACTTTAATGCAGCTCCTCTTCCCAGGTAATAATCAATCAATTTGACTTCTCTAATAGACAAATAATTCCATCCATCCCTCTGCTAGCCATATTTCGTGAAGAAGTCAATTTGCATTAATTTGAGGTAAGTTCAGCACAGAGCCTCTTAACACTAGTCTTTATAGTAGTACATTATAATACAAAAAGACTAGTTATATCAGGTGACCATACAGGACAAACAACTTTCATTAGTGATGCTGCTATGCTAACAACATGGTTTTCTTGCACTAAATAAACGTAAACATATGCAGTTTCTTAGTTTTATTTGCGCGCATGACTCATATCGTTTCACCAGTTTGTATGGTGGTTCATGAATGGTTGAACTTGGATAGGCAAACCAAGAGCGAACTCATCACGAGCTTGATGCAAAACTATTGTCACAATTCGAATGTGAACTATTTCACAAATGCTAGTTGACTGGTATAATTTTAAACCATGATCTGTGTGCTGGTAAGGTAGGATCTGCTTCAAAATGCTAGTTGACTATAAGTTTTAGGGGTCTCTAAGGTACAGTGATCCATTTCACAAAAGTTCATTTTGATGGCTGCAATATTTTAATTATCCTTACATTAACTGGTTTAAAGAAGTTCAGTTTCCAGAAAAAGTAAAAGCTATATGTTTAAGACTCCACCTTAGAATTATATCTTTCAGACTAAACCTCATAGTGAACCTTTAAGTGTTAAATTTAAATGAAGGTCACAATAAAAACTTGATACTTGTTTGTTATTATGGAAAGTTTCACATGAGTAGGAAAAGCTTAGAAATTGTATTGGCATATAAATGCATATTAAAACTTAAGGAGAGACAGAAGCCAACCTAAACTGCAACAACGAAGTAAACTAGACTTAGTAACTTAACAACCATGGTTATGATTCAGGACAGTTTCACTTGCAATACTTACGAAAATGGCGAAGTTAGGACAAGGCAAGTACATGTAACATGGGGACCACTCACGAGTGAGCAGCTGCTTCTCCTAAAGACTGGGCTCCCAAGGCATAAGAAAAAGAGAAAGCGGATTAGGAAAGATTCCAAAGATTTTACTCATAGATAGGGTTCAGGTTAAGTACGCTTAAAATAAAAAGGATAAAATAAATTCATTCTAAGAACTGAGGGAGGTGGGAAAGGTCCCGAATGGAATCTCAAGAGACTCAGTTAGAGCAATTACCAAATCCAGCATGCTATGCCTTCTATAAACATAATTGTTTACACGGGTTAAAACATTATAAAACTTATGTTTATCTTTATTTTTTTTGTCAAGAGCATAGGAAATAATCATGTTCGAACCAGATAGAATTATTATGGGTGACAATTCCAAAAACTGTATACTCAAGATTCGAATCCAAGTCATCTGGTTAAGCTGGAAGCGTATAACAACTCCATATGTCAATTCACCAGCTGAAACTTATGTTTATCTTATTACTTAATTACTCTATTTTTTACGCTTTTATATTTCTTTATAAAACACACTGTTGTACCAACAATACCCTAGTGATAATTGCAGATGGCATACAAAGATCGGAATAAGGCAAAACCTTCAAAGACTTGTCCAACCATACAAAATGGTAGACGTCCAACACAGAAAACTTCTACTTTTCCACCATCTCTACTTCATCATCTGCAACATCTCGTATAGTATTACGGGGAGATCACATCTCACTTGACACCTCCACCTTCCATTATGCATAGAAGGGTATACTCACCATCTAATTCACAAACCATTAAATTCAGATGAAGGATATATGTACCCTTGGATCAAGTGACACAATTGTTGCATCAAAGGCACGCAATTTCTCAACTTTAGCGACAGACTTTTTAGACTCTAAAGGAAATTTTTCTTGTAGTTCCTTAATGCTAAAAAGACAATAATGGAGGGGCAGAGGAAAAAAAAAAGGAAATCGGAAGAAATTGCTAATATCTTGATGAATAATATATCTCAAGATTTGGTCTTTAACCAAACTAAATGGTGTCATTCATGTAGATGATCTCATGAGATAAGACTTTGGTTTTATTTTTTAGTTCAAAGAAATTATAAAAATTGATTTAAGAAATAAATTAATCAAAACAAATATAAATTGTTGGTCTGAGTGGAATTACACTTGAATTCTTTAAATAAAAAAATAAAAATTATATTCAAAATTTATAGATAAAAAATATAATTGAGAGAGATTCAGTAAAAAGTTCTCCAATCAAACTTACTTTATCTTTGATTTAAGATGCATTGGATTCTTTAATATTTGAGATGTTAATCTTATCTCTGATCTAAATATTAAGACATATTAGTTTCTGGAAAAGTTTTAAATCAAAAGATTCTTTAAAAAAAAGTTAAACTATTCACAAACAATCATGTACTTATAATAAGATATTAAAATGGACAAATTTTTTTGAGAGACTAAAACTCAATTTAAATTTCGGCAGGACTATAATTTTATTTGAACAAAAAAAAAAATAGTTATTTAAATTATTTGACGGTCTTTACCAAGATAAGATGTAGGTGCAATCCAGTAATATTGATATGACGAAACAATTATGCCTATTGTTCTCTTTTAATATTTAAAAAAAATACAGTAACGTTACGCAAGATAAATCACAAAATGTAGCGCAAATGTAAATATATGTCAAGCATGCATTTTTAAGTAAAACACTAAAAATGAAAAGCTTGAAAACAGCCCTCTCAAGTAGGCAGAATATCGATGGGAATTGGGCCTTGTATCTACCAGTAGCAGATATCGATGTCAAGCTTGTTGGATTGAATTTGTGGTTCTGGAAATTAGTTGTACGTGTTGCGGGTGTTCTGCTAGGAACTGCAAGCAGGATTTTCAGTTGCAAATTTAGTTGAGATATTATATACAGGTAGATATCAAATTATATGATATAATTTTAACATCAATTTTAAAATTTGATATAAAATGTAATTTCTACTTATCCAAATTATTAAATTATATTTATAGTTTATTAAAATAGTCTATATTAAATTGTCAAAATTGAATATCAATAAAAAGGTAATTAAATTATTCATATTTAAAAGTATTTTTAAATATTTATATTAAATTTAATCTAACAAAATATTTTGAATTAATATAGAATTTTATATATAATTACATAAAAGAAATTTTCAATATCATGATGAATTTTAATAAAATATTATACAATTAAATGTTATAAAATATTATAATAATTATATATATATCGGCGTATTTATATGATCATGAGGATAGACAGATGTACCCCATCATTTTAATAAAATCACTAATATTTATCCTAAAATATTATATTTTACATCTAATAATTTTATATTTTGTATCCCTAATTTTATGTATTTGAACCTCCTTGTTAATTCATATTTTACATGTAAGAGTAAGTAAATGCACCATTTTTATTATAGTAAAATGCAAATGTTTATCTTCCTATATATATATTTGTGCTTCGAATGTGGCGTGGTGTGACAGTATATATTTTCTGATGTTTCGTAGCTGGAGGAGGGGTTAAGGCTTCATCTTTAGTATCTTCCTATATGCAGATTCAATTCTTGGTACATATTAAGATTCTAGAGGGGTGAACATCCAACTCTTCCTCGGGTCATGTGGTTGTTTGGAATCACAGCGGCCTGTATATTTGTACCATGACACTGCTTGTGTTTCTTGGTTAATATATTCTTCTTTGCTTATTAATTAAAAGAAAAGGATTTTAGTCCACATTCGTGCGTATGCTGAAAGATTCCTGCAGCTGCGCGTTTATAATAAAATATTGGTAAAATCAAATATGCTTTTAGAGGCCGGCATTGACCTTCTGCCCTGTCAATTTATAGAATTAACGTTAGTGGAACGATTCTATTATTTAGTGGACACTGGACAGTAAGAATAATGGCATATGTTGTTTTTCAAACCTATGATCGGTTGGTAGAGACAGTTTGGACCTACCAAGCAACTTTGATGCAACCATGATTAATAAAAAAGACTAAATTTACAAAATTCTGTGACCCAATACAATAACAATAATTATTATGGAATATGATTTATGCTCGAATTAGAAATCTCTAACTGTAAAGCATAAAAAATATATTTCGTCCTTTCCATTAGATCAGACATAATTTAGATAGGAACTCCTAACTAAGATAAGATCCGAATATATTTTATCTCCTTAAATCACAGAGATGAGATACAATTAAGGTTAGATGTAGTTAAAATATTAGTAAAATATATTTAAGATATGATGAGATCTTGATAGGGAATCAACCTAAGACCCTTTGATTAAGTCCATCTGATTTGTTGAACTCGGTCCATTAATAAGAATGATAAAATAGGTCTAATTTATTATGTTAATTCATTTAGCCTACTAAAAATAATGAACTAAATTGACATGTTAACCCATTTAATTAAACAAGTTGAACTAACCAAATCCACTAAAATTAATGGTCAAGGTGGGGCCAGTCCACTGGACCAATAAAGAAAAATGCAAAAAGCAAGTCTGGGCTGTTTGACAATAAGACAAGAGACAAGAGATAAGAAAGAAAGAATGAACAACAGAAGTCGCAGTCACAGAACGAGAGGCTAAGACTCACTACCACGCATTCACGCAACTTTTCGCAAGTCTGAACACACGCACGCCCGTTGCTCCGCTCCGCGCCCCACTGCTCCGCGCCGCATCTAACTGGTAAGTGGTAACACCTTTTTTCATTTACTACTTTGAATGGCATCGTCCATGCTCCTCATTCATTTACTTACCTCATGGGTTGTCGTTTAATAGAAAACAATCAAAGGGTGAGGCATGTCGCACGCACGCAGTTGTGTTGTGTCACTTCAAAAACCGTCCAGTGACGATTTGTCCCACGCATAAATGGTATTGTGAAATTTGTGTTAGAGGTAAATAAACCTTAAAGTGGACTGGATTAGCATTACCAATCCATTTTACAAAAATGGATCAACTCAATTTGACTCATTTTTTTTTTTTGATAAATTAAAGTAAGTCCCACCCATTTTTAATGTACCGAGTCACTATTTTTGGTGTACTGCTCACTTTGCCAATCCTATCTATTGGATATTGAGGGAGGTATATAATCCCTTAGACTCAAATGCCACAGTAAAAAAAATCTAAAATATATATAAAATTCACAAATTCATCGGAGTCAACCTTGGTCTTCAGTGGGTTTGACCCATTGGAAACCGGGGGACTAGAATAATAACTCCTTCGTACTGTTTTTTTTTTTTATATCTATTTCTACTACAATAATAAATCTTCAATGCTACTCTTTTTGTATCTATTTCTACTATAAACTTGAATGCATGGATGAATAAATGCAGAGCTGTTCCACTTTAATTCATACCAACACGTGGTTTGTAACAATATATGGATCTTTTGTTTATCCAAATAGTTGATCAAAGATAAAGCGTCCAAAGACAGCTATTAGAAATGATAGGTGTGGGCCAGTTATCCACAAGGCTTTGCTAAACATCTTATAAATACCTTCATTTTTTTTCTTTTCCATAATTATTATCAGAAAAAGATACTAATTTTTTATATGCAAAAGAAAGTATATTAAAAGAGAGTAAAAGGATACTCTAACCCTTTTACAAAGTTATAACGCAAGTCGCTTTAATTTGAGGGTTGAGCAATAGAAGAGAAGGGATCAATATACCAATTACCAATCCAAAAATGAAAAAAACGCAGTCCCCTCCTTTAAGTCCCTAAACCATTACCATTGTTTAACTTTAATTAAGCCTAAAATGCATATAATTCCAAAAAAAGAGCCTAAAATGCATATCAAATCTCACTTCCCTTCAATAAATACTATATCATTCCTCAACAATCATAAAGACCAAATAACCGCGTAACTAATCAGAAAAGAAATTTTCCTCTATTTTTTTCCAAATGCCAACTGGCCGAAATGGATAGTGTTGACTGTAGGAAGAAGGAGAAACCCAACCAATCAAAAATTAATTTTCACCCGGCCAGACTTTGTAGGAAATTAAAATTACAAGTGGTTAATTAATTTCCTCTTATATAGATATGCAAAAAAGAACATGTCACCCCCGACTCGTCTTAGTTTACCCCCGCTTGAACAGTGCAGAATTTGTTGGCATATATATATATATATATATATATATATATATATATATATCCAAAATCAACCACTAAGAAAGAGCTAAAACTTTTAAAGGAACAGGACACTTCAAAATTTTGGTTAGCACCACCATTACTAATTAGAAGTTACAATTACTTGATGCTGGCAGCCGAACAGGATTAAAAAAAATGTAGAAGACTAAGTAAGCATGAATTGTATTTTCAGAACAAATTAAACTAATCAGTTGGTCCTTCTGTAATTCTGTTTGATAATCAGCACTATCACTAATCACAATTAAGATGTTAACATCAACAATGGATCACGACCTGATTGTTGTTTAACCAAACCCAAGTAACATGAAATTTATATAAGTATTGAGAAATTTATTTATACTATAAATTTGTATAATTTTTTGTACAACAGAAACAATATATATATAGAAATAGTGAGAGATGAATAATGAAATAATATTATAGAAATAATATATGAATAATATAAATTATAAGTATTTTTGCTAATTAATTAATCCTGCAGGTTGACATGATGAAAAATAATGCGCAATATCAAAGTAGTACAAGTGGAAGAACTTGAATCAAAGACTTGTGTACATTTATGGCATTTTACAACTTTATTGATAACTAGACAGGATATTCTTGACGTCAGATAAAAAAAGAAATATGTACAGGATATTCATATCTATCATCCTCCTCAATTCGGTCCTTCCGTGGACAAAAAATAACAGACTGTGTCCTAAGTACAAGGGAAGAAGAAACACACTACAGCATTTTGTGTAGCCTCTGTAGAAGGAACACATACAAACTAGTACATTTTGTGTTCCCTATTATCAAGTCTTCATGGCATTTGGAAACAACCAAATCCTACCCACTTCACTCACCACTCACCACACAACACGACAATTAATCGATCCGTTTCAGACAGTTTAGAGTATACTTTATTCATTCATAAACCTGCATCAAAGGGCACGCCACTCCCAGAAATCCAGGAGCCCCCAGCCAAGAAATTTCCAACGGTGAATTTGACAGCCTCAGAACTGGAGATCAGACGAAACCCTGGCCATTTGACCCTCCCTGCAGTGCTAGCACCAGCTCCTGTATTCGCATATTCTGCGTAATAGAGGCTGCTCAGACCAAAGTTTCCACTCCACGGACACCAACCTGCAATACAAGCATTATATATATTTTCAGTCCTTCAACCCTACCTAACAATTTCATCTATTTCCAAGAGAATCACCGGTATACTCTCTCAATAGTAAACAGAATACACACACACACACACGAACTTATTCTTACTTTTCTTTTACTTTTGAAAGAAAAAAATAATATAAGATAACTTGTTTATAATAAGGGCATGTTTATTTGTTTTTTTAAGAAAATAAAATCAAATTTTCTTTACAAGAATATACTTTGAAAATTATAACTCTTTTTTTGGTTTTCATAGTATTCTACTTTTAACTTATAAGTCATCTTATAATAATTCATTATTAGATAGTTGGCACGATTTTTTAAATTATTATTATAAAAATTAACAGACTTTAATTTTTTTAGTTATATGATTGTAAAATTTAGTGGATAACTTATTTTCTCTTATATATATATTTATATTCTTTCTTCTACTATTTTATCTTCTTTCTTGAACACTCTCAGCTCCTTTAGAATTAATTTTTGAAAATTACTTAATAAAATAATCTTAAAAACTAGAAAACAAAAACACACCTGATTAATACTGCAACCAATAAGACTATGTTCTGTATCAACACTATCTAATTAAACAGTGAAGCTTATATAAAAAGAATTGGTGAACCTGCAGGGTGAATCAAGCCATCAAGGACACTCTTCATGACCACAGTCCTTGAGTACTTTTGCCATGGGCGACCTAGGAAGGTTTTGAAAGAGCCTTGCACAGCTTTCAAGTCCCCAGCTGCAGTTATACGACAGTTATGGATGATGATGCCCGTGTTCTCGTTAGGGTCGGTTCTTCCTTGTGCCGTCACCGTGTTCTGCTGATTGTTCATCGGTTTCCTCACATAGATGTTGCAGTTTTGAAGAACCGTCACGGCATCCCCGAATATGAAGTCTATGGTTCCGTATATGTCACAGTCACGGTAGAATTGGCGGTTGGCGTAGACGTATAAGGTGTCTTGGTACCCCTTAAAGCTGCACCGGTAGAACACTGAGTGGTCCGCACCGGAGCGGAGAGCCACAGCTTGGTGCTGTTGCGGTCCCGCGGTGTTCTCAAAGGTTATGTCTCGAGCGATGAAGCCGTCACCAGAAACCGCTACAACAATCAATTCAAGTTTAAATTACTGATCGAGTCGGTATTAATATTATAGGAGAAAATAGTTTATAAACACTGATATTTAATTATAAATTATTATATAATGCTAATATGTTGATTTTTATGATAATAATTATTTCAATAATTATTTATAATCAAATAACACAGTAAAATTTCTTTACATTATTATTATTAATGTATGATTATTAAACATATATTAAGGATAAAAAGTCTTTATCTTCACTAATTAAGTGTAATGTGAAAGTATCTCAGCCACCAGTTTTGTGTGACTTGATTTTAAAATAATAATAATAATAATAATAATAATAACAATAATAATATATGCTTATTGTTCATTATTGTTGATTCCAGCTCCAGCATGTTAGTTACTTTATTCTGTTTAAAAAACATGAAGTTTAGAGTATTTTACCCTTTTATTTTTCTTCTAGTGGTTTCATAGGAAAATGACAAGGAGTTCTGATTATGATCGTCCGTAACACCAAGTTGTACAAAAATAAGTACTGCATGTCCTGTCTCAATGGGGCCAAGTATGACATAGGGTTTCATTTTCCCAACAGTGAAACGATATTTAAATCATTTTATATATCTTCTCATCAAGATTTCAAAAACTAATCGATGATGTGTACATGCCATGGTTTAATTTAAGAACTTGATTGATAATAAGGATATAAAAAAATGATTTAAGTTTTGTGTATACATGAGTTAACAAATTAAGAACTTACCAAAAGTAGCAGAACGAAAAGTAGTGGAACCATCTTGTGCGTTAAGATTACCAGTAACAACAGTAGCACTCATCCCATCTCCAATGATCATTAAGTTCTTCACTGTCCTCTTGATATCAATGCTATCTTTGTAGACGCCAGCTTTGACGTGCACAA
Source organism: Glycine tomentella (assembly GCA_007407185.1). Classification (NCBI taxonomy): domain Eukaryota; kingdom Viridiplantae; phylum Streptophyta; class Magnoliopsida; order Fabales; family Fabaceae; genus Glycine; species Glycine tomentella. Next base: position 198,241 of record PYAF01005626.1, read on the forward strand.
CAACACGCTCTTTGCCACTGAGCTTAGCAGCTGCAGCCACGCCCTCTGAGATGGTCTTATAGTTCCCACTCCCATCTTGTGCCACCACAACATCAGCTTTTGGTGTTGCTTCCTGAAGAAGCCTTCTATCTGAATGTGACAGCCAATAGGGGAAGCCATCTGAAAGCAACAACCTTCTCCCACCACTTTGTTTGCTCGATGGTGATGATGACAATGATGTCAATGTCATAGCCTTGCTGATGGACAAGGAATTGCTAAGCAGTTTGGAGAAGTTGCTTAGCATGGAGGGGAAGTAGTTTAGGTGTGAGGGAAGGTTGAACTCAGTGAAACCATTTTGGCATGTTTGATGGTTGGCAATGGATGCACTTTGCCAAGTCAACCTATCATTTAGTTTGTTTGAGTTCATTGAGCGTTTGAGCTGATAAAGTGTGTTTTCATAGAGCTCTAAACAATCTTCCCATGCAGACTTGGCTCGCTTGTCCTTGAAATTACTCAAGTCCATTTTTGAGACAAGTTTATGAGCCACACTGGCTTGCTCCATGGTGACCCTAAGGGCCAGATCATGGAAGGAAGAAGATGAAGCATCTAGGGTTGATAATGTGTTGGTAGTTTCAATGTAATGCATGCACACACGGGGGTAGGGGGTTTCATTGCATGAAAATTGTTTGCCATGCACAACCAAGAGAGAATAAAGAAGACAGTATACAATGACAAATAGTTTGTCCATTTGGAAAATGAAATGATCAAATTGTTTTCAGTTATATTATCAAGCTGGTTTGGAAAGAGATCGAGGATATTATCTTAGAAATGCTTGTGAATAAAAAGTGCAAGGGAAAATGTGCTATATATAGCCTTGAACTTGGCTTTGGTAGGCCATGAAGTTATACATATATAATATGTGGATATAAGTTTTTCAAAAACTAAAATAAAATAATATATATATATATATATATATATGGATATAAAAGCGCAAGAGGAACGTCCCACAGTAGGGCTATTTTCCAAAGTGCGTGGACATGTTATTTGATGATTTTTGCATGATAATGCATGGTTAGCGTCAAATTAATTAAAATGGAGAGGGGGAAGAATATTCTGGCTTCTATTCGTATTTGAAATAAAAACACCATGGTTTTCTAAATTTGATTTAACCGAAGCAGTCAAGCTAATCTTAATTAGTTTATTCAACTTAGCGTGTGTTGCACTTTTTCTGCCACGTAGATACTCTTTTTCTGTCTTTTGAAAATTCAGCCTCGTAAGATTTCAAAAAGTGGAAGTGACGGACGATTATAACAATTAGATAAAGGTCGTCCATGCACTGGTCTTTCTATTTCACAACTTCACTTATAAAGACATCAGTCACCCAATTAAATACAGAGGTATAAAGCTTTCACTGCCCTGTAGTATCTGTCGACGACAATTCTATCCATAATTTTTAGGTATGGGTAGGATAAAAACATTTTCATCAGAGGAGGAAGAGATTTGTTGAAGTCAGAAATTTACTAGCAAAATTTAATGAGATGGAGGCAGGTAGTAACTATTATATAGTTGTATTATTATTACATTCTTCACTCTCAGCATTCCTCGTCAGTCAAGTGAGATATCTAAGCATGTTTAATGGTGTTGATATAAAAAAAATTAATTTATATTATTACTTTAATTTTAAATAACTTAATTAATTTTTTAATGAGTATTTTTATTAATAAGTTGTTTAATTCACAAATATTATATTCTTTCTTCATATGTTTAATACAAATTAAAGTTAAACAGCTCAGAAATAATAATTGTTTGTATAAGTAATTTTCTTCAATTTTAAATAACTTAAAATCATATGTGAAATATTAAAATAATATTTTTTTAAAAATAATTCTCACTGTAGATATTCTTAATAGTTTACTTTGAATCGGTATGGTAGTATTTGATTTAAAGGAATAAAACAAATCTGAACGTATAAAAAGATAAATATATATATATATATATATTTAAATTAAAATAAATCATAACGATATGAAATACATCATAAATTTTTAAAACTGACATCACAAATTTTTACCTATAAAGAGAATTAAACCAAACACTATGTACCTACATGAACAATTTCTCCAAGTCAATGTGTTCTCTTGTTGTACTTTACTTCCAATTTCTCATCTTTGTAATTTAGATAAAAATAAAAATTCTTAGTTGAAAATTTTAAATTTTGGTAGGCATTGATGAATGGAAATGACCTTTTTCTTAGCCTCAGTTGATTTGATTTGCTCCTGAACTGGGGCCAAACTTGTTTGTATTGGTTTTAGTGAAATTGATTGATTGTATTGGCCTAATCAACAAGGATATATAGATCTATCAGATTCAATCTTATCTATTTAAACAGCTCTTTTAGTTCCCTGAGATTGCTCCAGTGCAATTACTTTCGCCTTCACCCAAAAAATAAACATTAATGCAGTATTCGTTTCATTGTATCGTGACTTTGAATAGTAGAAAACCAATGTGAGACTGAGACTGAGACTGAGACCAATTAGGTGATTATGTCCTTGGAAGTTCAGCTTCTCTTTTTATGATTGGAACACCCTTCATTTTGAATGTCTAAAAGGTTTACCGTCATATAATTCAATAGTTAAGCTGGATTGCTTGTTGGATTCATTGCTTTCTATACTTATAATGCTGCACACGCCTTTTGCTTTTTTCAAAGTTATCGTAGACCAACTACCCTTTTTAAAAATTTTTTTTTTATACCTTTCTTATAGATTGCTCCGAATCTTTGTATTTTCCTGTGGCTCTACTAGGAATTCAACTTGAAAATCGTGTGAGAAGAAATGACTTATAACTACATTTCCTCTTTTCGGACCGTATTATAATAATTTGATAGGAAATTCTCAGAACCCATTAAGTCCTAGTATAATACAAAAGACTAGTTAAATCATGTGACCATGTAAGACAAACAACATTCATTAGTGATGCTGCTATGCTTCCCAACATGGTTTTCTTACATTAAGTAAATGTAAACAAACATATGCAATTTCTTGTTTTTGTATGCGCGCATATCTTTTCACCAGTTATGATTCATGAATGATTGACCTTAGATAGGCAAAACCAAGAGCTGACTCCTCACAAGTTTGATGCAAAGCTATACTGTTACAATTCGAATGTGAACCATAACCATTTCACGAATGCTAGTTGATTATAAGTTATGGAGTCACTAAATTACTGCAGTGATCCATTTCACCAAAGTTCATTTTGATGGCTGCAACATTTTAATTATCCTTACACTGACTGGTTTATTAAAACTGTTTAGTTTATCCGAATAGTAAGAGTTATATGTTTAGGATACATAACCAGAGAGTATCCCTTTTAAGTGTTGAATATAGACGAAGGTCACAAACTCAATAAATTTTGATACTGGTTTGTTAATTATTATGTAAAGTTTCAACTTTCATATAGTAGGAAAAGGTTATCAGAAACTGTATTTTCAAAATACATATTAAAACTCAAAACAAAAACCAACCTAATTAAATTACAACAAGGAAGTAAACTAGACTTGAAAACTTAACAATCATGTTTATAAATCAGGACAAGTCCCCCCACATATACAAATCTTTTTGAACTGAACTATTAAACAGGACTAGTTCCTCCACCCCACTCTCACACACACCTTTTTGACCTGAACTACTAAACAATAACAAAGCAAGATACACATAAGTCAAGAATGCAACACTAACCTTAGGACATGGCAAGCACATAGGGACCTGTACCTTCTAGAAATATATTTGTTTGCTCGAGTTAGAACATTAAGAAACTTATGTTTATCTTAATATTTAATTACTTAATTTATAATGAAAATTTTTTTACTGTTAGTTTCTTAAAAAAATCTTAAATAAAAAAACATTTTTTTAAGAATCAAAATATCCCAAACATGTACTTTATTAATAATTATATGTAATAACAACTTACAACTTCTAATATAAAAAAATAGTTAGAATAAATTACAATTTTAATCTCCCCTTTAATTTTTTATGTGTAATTTTAATTCTCCATCTATTTTTTTTAATCTTCACATTTAAATTTACAATTTTGGTTCATTTTTTAATTTTACATACATTTATTTCTTCTATTTTGGTCTAATTGAATCTTAAAACTAACATATTAATTTAAGGTTTTATTAAGAAATAATTTAATTAATTAAAATATAAGAACTAATGAAATAAAATATATGAAATATTGATTATTATATCAAAGTTATGGATTTTTTAAAATATAAAGACTAGCATCATGAAAAAAATAAGAAAATTAAAATTGTATATTTAGAATTAATAGAAGACAAAAGTTATAATTTAATCGAATAGTTATAAGGTTAATGATTTAATCATGAATTTAAATTTTATATATTGTTAGTGTAAAAAAATTAAAACATTAACCAATAAAATATTATTATAAATATAGCTTTTAATATAGTATACATGTACATATATATTATTTTTCTCATAAATTATTTGACGGACATTACCAAGATTTGATGTAGGTACAATCCAATGATATTGATATGACCACACAATTTTGCTTATTGTTTTCTTTTATTATTTTTAAAAATAACGTTTACTATAACTCTGCCGACTAGCTACCCAAGATAAATTACAAAATGTAAATATGCTTTTCTAATTAAAACCATATATATATATATATATATATATATATATATGATGAAAAGCTTGTAAAATGGCCAAAAACATTTTTTATTATTGACGTATGGGATATACATATAATACACTTCACCTTGTGATACTTTATCTAATTTTTTTTTTTGTTAATTAGAATTCTTCACTAATTATATCAGTTTTAAGAAATCAACAATCAACTTTAACAACACTTAACTATTCTTAGTATTAATGATTATCCTTGCAAACAAAATTGAGACATTTAAACATATTTTATTTTCATTCACACATGTTTTAAAAAACTTCTTAAAAGGTTACTCATTCTATAATTATTTCAAGTCAAATATGCTTAATTGTAAAAAATTTAAGTGATAAACTATTAAAAAATAGATATATCTTATTAATATAAATAAAATCAATTATTTTTAAATCATCATTAATTATATAATATCATATATAATGAAGCCTCTAAACCCCTCTTATTCTTTCTTATTCTGATATCATTCGTTCCAAAAATTACAATAGTCATCTCAAGCAGGCAGGTAAAAACTAGGATTGAACTCCTCATTCGTACCAAAAAACACCTTCGTCTTCACATCTTGTGTATTTTTTTTTGGTCTAACATGTGTGTATATATACACATCACTATACATCTATTTATCATAATTGTGACACATGGTTCCTTTATTCGCGGTACTTGTTTAGAAAATAGATAGTACCTTGTTTCCCGACTAGTATTCAATATCAAAATATGTTTTCATTTTACCTACCTATTTTTGAATCTATTAATTACTCGGTTAATTTTTTTTAATTTAATTTTTCGATTCAATTTAATTTTTTAGTTTTTTAAATCCATTCAATTTAATTCTTCGTTATAAATTATAAGAAAACACACAATTTAAAATTGTTACTAAGTGATTTTAAATTATCACAAAATACATCTTTTTTAAAAAAATAATTTTAAAAATTAGATGATTTAATCAAAAAAAAATTAGAGGATTAAATTGAATCAATTTTAATAATTAAAGGATTAAATTGAATTAAAAAAAATAGAGACCAAATTAAACCTAAATAATAAATTAAAGAAAAAAATTAATTTAACGCTAAGATTTGTAGTAAAAGGTTCATGCGCGTTTATAATAAATTGGTAAAGTTAAATATGCTTTTAGGCGATCAATTAAGTGTCAACATTAGTGGAAGGATTATATTATTAAGTGGACAGTAAGACTAATGATATATGTTGTTTTTCAAACCTCTGATTGGTTAGTAGAGACAATTTGGCCCTACCAGGCTACTTTGATGCACCCATGATTGTTACAAGAGTAATTTAATTTAGAGCTTGGTTTTGATTGACAAATGAAATGAAGGACTTTTATTTCTCCTTCTATGAATATTCAACAAATCCTTTGGTGTGCTCATTAGGCCAGTAGGTGAATGGTATGTAGACTGTTTATGGGTAATTTGGTTTGTATCATTTCATCACTGTAGTAAGCCTCTTGTTAAGTTTAGTCATATCATTCTATGTATGAGAAATTTTAGTCTAATATTTTTCTTTCTAACACTTTATATACAATTAGCTCATCAAAATGAAATAACCTCTTACAAACTTACAAACAGTGAAACAATAGATAAAAAAATAATTTATTATTGAGGTATAAATGTGAAATGAAATTTAATATTGGATAAGAAGGTGGATATTGAGTATTATATAGAAGAGGACAAAATTTATAAACTTAAATTTTAAGGTGTTAGATTAAATTGTGATATCAAACTCATTTATAAGATTGCTTATGATATATTAGTTAAATCTCTCTCCCTCAAACGTGCATAACAATTGGTCAAAGTCTGGTGATAATAGATCCATGGACGTAAGAATATTTTGTATTAAAAGTTTTCCATACGGCAGAACACTTATCAACCAAAAAATGACTGCATCACTGCCTTTAACCTTTATTAGAGATACATGCACAAGCTTTTCCAGAGATGCATGACTTTTATTTCGTGGATAGGCCTAGGCCCTTTGATAGGATTCAGCCCACTTAATAAAAGCGTAATCAAATAATTCCAAAAGTTTCATTATTGCATGTACCGAGGGGAAGAAATTTTTACTTTTAACCCTCTCCAAAAACGATGTATATCCTTGAAGATAGGTCATGAAATACTCCAAAAGAAAAGTTAAAAATAAAACTTTGTTTGGAGTGGTGTGTCTTTTATCTATAGGAATTCATAACAACTCGCACCTACCGAGCTAAACGTGTTGTTTGGAGTGGTTTGTTCTGATGTGAGAGTCATCGTAATTTTTTTATTCGAGACACGTTAATCGAGTTAGATCAGCGATATTAATTATGCTGCACCACATACATATAGATGTCTTTCCCTTTTAAGATCAGGACTCAAGAAAATCTAGAAATAACACGTCACGCGACCAACACTAATTATTTGAACTAAGTGATCATTTTTCCATTACTATTTATAAAAAATAACAAATAGATAAAATAAATTAATCTTTTTATAAGTGGAAATTAATTTACATATTTTAGCTTTTAATGAAAAATAGATCAAAGAACGTTTATAAAAATTAAAGTGCCTAAGAAATTCATTTAAACCACTTTCTAACATTATTTTGAATATAATCTCTCTAGCTTATAGTTGAAATTTCTTAAAATCAAACAAATTTATGGGTTTCACATTCCATTAAATAATTTTCTCGTAATTTACAATTTTTAATAAATTTTAATCAATTATAAAATATTTGAGGATGAGTTATTAGAAAATGTGTTACTAGCAACCCTGAAAATTTAGTTTAAATTCTTTTATATCTTTCTCATAAATATTTACAAAAAAATTATTCATACAGAACCTAAAAAAATAAGTATAACGCATATTGCAGAAAGAAGAAATGAAAAATTGGAGTAGCTATCACGTTGGCTGAAAGTGTCCCGAAAAGGTAATTTGTTATTTATTTTTTTGTTTTTTATATTTTTTTTACAATTAATTTGTAAAATGATGTTAACTATATCAAAAGGTCATCATATATACTAATTAATAAAAAAAATCAACATTTACGTGTAGTTTTTTTTTTAAGATAGGTGTTTCAAATTTAATTTGTTTTTATTTTGCCTCCAGTCATACTCCCTCGGTTTGGTTCAACATCATATTAAATTGAATTTTTATCATCCAATTAGTTTATTAAAGATAAAGCGACCAAAAGACAGCTATTAGAAATGATAGGTGGGCCACTTATTTGCAAGGCTTTGGTTCAAGTGCTAAACATCTTATCAGGCACCCGCCTTCATTTTCTTTAGCTTTTCCATAATTATGATATTAATTATTATTATACAACTTGGTGCTGGCGGCTGAACAGGAAAAAAAAATTATTGTAGAAGAAGACTAGACTTAGCACGAGTTGTATTTTCAGTTGGTCCTTCTGTAATTCTGTTTGCTAGTCAGCACTATCGCAAGCCACAATTAAGATGCTAACATCAACAAAGGACCACAACCTAATTGTGGTTAGCCAAACCATGTGAACTAGTTTCCTCAAGGAAACATTAATCAATGATCGTGTTAACTCAACTAGAAAACGACATGCTATACTATTTCTACGTATCATTTAATCTTCCATGCGACGTGCTTATATGAATATAATCATTCTTTCATGCAACTAAATTAACATATGATTTTTCATAAATAAGAAAATGAATAACAAATTAAAGTCCATTAAGATTATACGGAATTAATAATCAATGACGAGGCCAAGCTTCTTGCAAGATTCGTTTTAGAGATGTTAGCGAATTATTATATTTACATATAACAAAGAACCTGATCATAAAATTCTACCAGTTTTGTGAAAATTTACTCTCTTCATATTTTTTATAAGTGGCTTTCACTTTAATTTGTTTTCCAACATTTTTTACACTAAAGAAGTATTTTGTATAAAAAAATTAAGTTATCCATGAATTTTAAGTTGAAAATAAATTCTTATAGTTGGTGTGAAAATTTTAAAAATATTCTCAAGAACTTGACATTCTCATATAAAAAATAACCATGTTTAATTTGGTAGACGACAAAATATTTTCATAGGAACAAAAATCTAAGATTGTCGTAAGGGTAACAAAATTTTGTGTATATCTACCTACCATTTTCAAGAATATTTTAAGCATGCCAAATATAATACTATATCTTTAACACCTAAAATCTTGATTTTCCAGAAAACATGATTCTTAGAAATCATAATTTCTTCGGTCAAAAAAATGAAATTATAGTTTCTAAAAAAAAAAAAAAAACTGTGTACTAAATGCTTTGTTAATTTAGAAGAGTGAGAACCATATGAGTAGAGAGAAAATAAGAGAATACAAGCCTATTTGTGAACATATTTAATAAGATGATAATTTTATGAATACACAACTGCACAGGATAACGAAACATTAATTACACCCGTTTCTTCATCTATCAGTTATTACAACTTCAGCCTAAAAAATCTTCTACGTACCAAACCTCAAATTAATTACTTCATGAGAATATAAATTCAATTTACTACAACATATTTGTATCTCTGCATGTTTATAGTTTTCTTTTGTAGAATATATTTCCTTTTATAGTTAATTTTTTTCTCTTTTGAAGCTGTTGTCATATAATTAAGTCTATAGGATTTAACATTAGCACCAATCGGAAAGGATATAAATGGCAGTGTTTTTATGATTTTCTCCCACCGGTTTTTTGAGTTTTTTGAATTTCAATGATGTTATTGTGGGTCCTATATACATGAATTGTAATTATCAATGATGTTATTTTGCGCACAAAAGGACTTTTTATTTTGAAAAGTGTACGTTTAGAAAGACTTTTTAATCCATTCAATCAATTGAGAGATTGAAAAAGTACGAGTGAAGAGCGATATAAGTTATTTTATGGCTGAGAAAAAATAATGTTTCAGTTACACAAGCACTTTTTAAATATATCACTGAAGTTTTGATACGATGAAATTGTATAATTTTTTGTAAAGCAATAAAAGATGTAAAGAAAATAATATAAGGGATGAATGATGATAATTGTGAGATATATATAAAGAAGTAAAATAATGAGAAAATATTATATGAATAATATAAATTATAATCGAGTAATGAATCGAGGTAGTTGACGCGCAATATATCAAATTAATTAATACAAGAAGGAATAACTTGAATCAAAGACTTTTATACATTTTGGTGCTATTTTACAACAATTAATTGTTTTTTTGGTACAAACAATTATTTATAGCGATACATACAGGATATTCTTAACGTCAGAAAGTAAAAGTACAGGATATGTAATGAATTAATATTGGTATAATCCTATCTACTATCTATCATAGAATCATCGATCGGATCCAGCTATAGCTCCTTCGTTCCTTCGACAAAAGGAATGCAGACAGTGGACAAGGGAAGACGAAAGTACAGCAATTTGCATTGTGTACCCCCCAAAGCACCCAACACAAACTACATGACAATTTCATTTTCCTATATTTTATCAACAACTTGTTATCCCGTTTTTGGAAACCAATTACACAACACACATCCGTTTTGTTTCATAAACTTGCATCAAAGGGCACGCCACTCCCAGGAATCCACGAGCCCCCAGCCAAGAAATTTCCAACGGTGAATTTCACAGCCTCAGTACTGGAGATCACGTGAAACCCTGCCCATTTCACCCTCCCTCCTGTGCCTGCACCTGCTCCTGTATTCCCATATTCAGCGTAATAGAGGCTGCTTAAAGCAAAGTTTCCACTCCACGGAAACCAACCTGCAGTACAAACATACATACATACATTTTTACTCCTTCAACAGTAAGTACGTAGTAACAATTCCTTACATTATTACTAATATTCTATTATATTCTCTCTTAATAATATTTCTTTTCTCTGACAAAAATATTGAAGTTGTACCCACTTCTTCCATTAAAGTTATGATATACTACGACTACGTTTTTTTTCTCTATTTTAATTTTAAAATTTGGGGATAAAAGCGAGAAAAAACTGTTAAGTCAAAAAACCATGTACTTAAAGTACTCATTGTAAAAAATATTAATAAGTACTACACCCCTAACAGACTTAATTACTTTTCTTTAAGCAGCACCTGTAGCCAGAAAAAGACAAAAACATACATAAAGCCGCCTAAATGAAATAAATAAATCTCACTTTATTACTCATGTTTTTCACCCTTTTCCTTTTGCTAACACGGTACAGTGGCCAAAAAGGATTAAGTATATAAGACATGGAATGTGTGGTTGTGGACCATATCTAATAAGTAGACTATTATCTCATGTCTCTTTCTTTTGGAAAATATCAAACTTACACCAGATTATTAAGTAGGTTGTGGTGAAAAGAAAATATAAGATGTATTAAGAGCATTTTTAATATTGGATTTTAAAGATACATCTTAATAAAATCTAACACTTTTCAAATCTAATAATAAAGTACTTATCAAGATTTTCATGTTAAAAATCTAATTTTTTCATAAAAACTCTTAAGATATGCATAAATTTTGAAAACATAAATTAGAGGAATCCTATTATCACATTTTTTCACAAAAATTCTTAAGATTATAATTCCTTAAAATTTATCTAAGATTTCAAAATAAAGTCTATCACTAAAGAAAAAAATGAAAAAAATCTTAAAATTTTTTTAATTCTAAATGATACCATGGATCCAAAAAAAAGTTGTCTGAGATCTTAATATTGTGATATACTGTTAGATGCTCTAAATGATTTGGTAAAAAAGAACATAATAAGATGAAAGAGAGAAACGGTATAATATGTTTAACAAGCCTGTTGTTTTTCGCTAAATAGTGCAGCTAGCTATTAAAGAATAATAGATAGATAGCTATATATGTTATTAGAGTATGAAAGAATTTGGTGGACCTGCGGGGCTAATCAAGCCATCAAGGGCACTCTTCATAACAACAGTCCTTGAGTACTTTTGCCATGGGCGACCTAGAAAGGTTCTGAAAGAGCCCTGCACTGCTTTCAAATCCCCAGCTGCAGTTATACGACAGTTATGGATGATTATCCCTGTGTTCTCGTTAGGATCGGTTCTTCCTTGTGCCGTCACCGAGTTCTGCTGGTTGCTCATCGGTTTCCTCACATAGATGTTGCAGTTTTGAAGCACCGTCACTGCGTCACCGAAAATGAAGTCTATGGTTCCGTATATGTCACAGTCACGGTAGAATTGACGGTTAGCGTAAACGTATAAGGTGTCTTGGTAACCCTTAAAGCTGCACCGGTAGAACACCGAGTGGTCGGCGCCGGAACGGAGAGCCACCGCTTGGTGCTTTTGCGGTCCCGCGGTGTTCTCGAAGGTTATATCCCGAGCAATGAACCCGTCACCATCAACCGCTGCAACAATAATCGACGGTTTTAACTTTTAAGACAATTGTTGAGTTGATAGAAAATTATTATATAGATGCAAAAGTAAAACTCTTTTATTTGTCTAAATCTATTATGGAAGAGATATTTTCACTGAGTGTAAAGTGAAAAGTGAAAATATCTCGGCCACCACTTTTGTTGACATACTCTTGAAATAAAGAAATAATATATGCTTTGGGTTTATTATATTGTTGATTCCAGCGTGTTAGTTACTTTTTACTGATTGAAAATATAAAAAGTATAGGTTATTAATTTTATTCATCATAGGAAAATGACAAGTTCTGATTATGATCGTCCGTACTTAACACTAACTTGTACAGAAATCAGTACTAGTGCATGTCCCTGTCTCAATGGGGCCAAGTGATATATATAGGGTTTAATTTTAAGAAGAGTGGTTTTTTTTTTTTTTATATATGTTGATCAAAATAGAAAAAACTATACGATGGTCAGTAGATATTTCTAATATTAAAAATCATTGACATGCCATCGCTTAATTTTAGAATAAGGATAGAAAATTTTGGTTTAGGTTTTGTTTATATGTAGAAATTGTAGCTAGACATGCATGAGAGTTAGTTAACGACGAACTTACCAAAAGTAGCAGAACTAAAAGTAGTGGAACCATCTTGTGCGTTATGATTACCAGTAACAATAGTAGCACCCATTCCATCACCAACGATCATTAAGTTCTTTACTGTCCTCTTGATATTAATATTCTCTTTGTATACGCCAGCTTTGACATGCACAACAACACGCCCTAATTTCCCACTGAGACCAGAAGCTGCAGCCACACCTTCTGAGATAGTCTTATAGTTGCCACTCCCATCCTGTGCCACGACAACATCAGCTTTTGATGTTGTTTCCTGAAGAAGCCTTCTATCTGAACGTGACAGCCAATAGGGGAAGCCATCTGAAAGCAACCTTCGCCCACCACTTTGTTTGGTCGATGGTGATGATGACAATGATGTCAATGTCATGGCCTTGCTAATGGACAAGGAATTGCTAAGCAATTCAGAGAAGTTGCTTAGCATGGAGGGAAAGTAATTCAGGTGAGAAGGAAGGTTGAAATCAGTGAAACCATTTTGGCATGTTTGATGGTTGGCAATGGATGCACTTTGCCAAGTCATCCTATCGTTTAGATTGTTTGAGTTCATTGAGCGTTTGAGCTGATAAAGTGTGTTTTCATAGAGCTCCAAACAATCTTCCCATGCAGACTTGGCTCGCTTGTCCTTGAAATTATTCAAGTCCATGTTTGAGACGAGTTTATAAGCCTCCGTGGCTTGCTCCATGGTGACCTTGAGGGCCATGTCATGGAAGGAATAAGAAGGTGAAGCATCTAGGGCTGATAATTTGTTGGTAGTTTCAATGTAATGCTTGCACACACGGGGGTTAGGGGTTTCATTGCATGACAATTGTTTGCCATGCACAAGCAAGAGAGAATAAAGAAGGCAGTATCCAATGAAACAGTAGTTGAAAAAGAGCTTGTCCATATGGAAATGATCGAAATGTTTTTTCTATTATATTGGTAAGCTAGCTTGCTAGGAAAGAAAGGATTTTCTTAGAAATGCTCGTGAATGAAAAGTGCAAGGGAAAAGGTGCTATAAATAGCCTCGAACTTGGCATTGGTAGGCCATGCATTTAAACATATATGTGGGTGATGCAATTTTTCTGCCACGTAAATTCTCTTTTTCTTTTTCTGCCACGTAAATTCTCTTTTTCTTTTTTCTGCCACGTATGATTTCATAAAGTGGAAGTAACAGACGCAATATAACAATTAGATAATGGTCCGTGCATTATGTTGCTCTTTCTATTTCAAAACATCACTTTTAGAGACATTAGTCACCTAACTACAATAGAAAGCGCCATTAAGCTATCACTGCCCTATTGACTCCCACTTGTTTTGATTGTATAATTTCATCCACGTATTCTCTTTTACAAATTGACGAAACTTCTTTCAAATTAAGTTATGAGAATCTTGCTATTATGACTTTTTGAATCAAGCTTTATGAGTACGTACCCCAAGGGTATTACTATTTCCACTGAATTTGATATAGTTCTTTAAAGTTAATCTTGAGTCACGTCTCTGTGAAATGTAGGCACACTTTAACATGCAATATATAATTTATTCGTATATCTTTACTCAACAATTTAAGTTTTTGAAATAGATTTTTAATAGTATGATATTAGAGTCTCTATAATCAAATAGTTTGAAACAATTCAATCCATCCCGGTCTTATTTTGTCTGATAAAAGTTACAGTATGCACAAAGTAAACGTGTGAATTACACACAATACAAACCCGAAGATTGTAAGATGGTTGATAATTGGTTACTAAATATTTGCATTTATAACATGACAAATATGATGCAATCTTTTCAGTCAATCGAATCTGGGACTATTTTTGGTGATGTTTGATTGGGTATTTCTTATGCTCATGTTTATAATATATATAAGTTTTTAGCTGACCAAAAAACAATACAAACCCAAACGCTTTTACCTTAGATAACAGCATGTTATATGTAATAAGTATTATTTGAAATAATATCTATAAAGCTTATAATTTAAAGCACTTAAGCTGAAAATCAAAGTTATTTGTTTAAATTTATAAAATTAAGTTATCAGAATTCTTTACATTATTTTCAGTTTATTTATTTTAATAAAATTTACAATAAAACTTATTCAAATAAGTTTGTTTCAATATCTCTTGATAAATCACAACAATTCCTATCAATGTTCTAGTATCTATTTGTTTTTGGGTTAGTATTGTCATAGATCTACTTTATCTTCCATCTCACCTTCACTTATTTTTTATTTTTTTTTATTTTTCATTGCATAATTTATTATATTTATCACTTTTTTCTCTTTTTTTTTATATTTCTCTTTCTTTCCATTTTTGTAGGTATTTCTTGTGTTTTCCTTTGTTTTTGCTCATTCTTTTTTGTACAATTTATCGTGCAACTTTTGCGAAAGGAGAACATTTCTTTTCTTTAAACCAATGAATGTTAGCATTTGTCAACCAATCAGACTTTTGGAATGTAATATTAATTTATTCAGACGTACTTTAAATCAGTTATGTGTCTTCAGACTTTGCACAAAGTAGAAAGGGGCCAGGGCCTGATGGAATATGTTTAATTAAAATTATGTAATTAAAATCATGTTTCTTCAGGTATTGAAAGCAAATTAATAACATAGTGGGTGAGATCCTTTGAATGAATTTTTGAATATAATCTGATATCATCTTAAAATGTGGATTTGAACATACCTCAATCCTAAAAATTAGTTCAAGGTAATCGATGTGAAACTTAAATTTTTTTCAATAGTTTTAGACAAAAATGTGTTTCCACTTCTAATAGATTTACATATCGATGGAGAAAAGAGAAGTATAATTTAAGAAGAAAAATAATAATAAATATGATAAAGAAGAAAATATGTTAATAAATTTATATAATTTTTTGTAAATAAAGAGAAATAAAATGATTTATGTGTGATAGAAAAATATATAAATGATATTATTTTAAAAAATATTAATATGAATAATATAACTCAATAAAAATTAAAATACGTATATAAAGTCATCGTAAAAAGTAAAGGAAAATATTTGAGAGATTCTTCCTATGTTTTTTTACACCTAGAGACAAAGAAAAATATAAACATAATAAAAATATTTATGAAATGATAGAAAGTAAGAAAGAGAAAAATAAAAGATGTTAATGGGATATTTAAAATAAAGAACTATTCATATATCATTATTAAAAATAAAACACACCAAAAAATTATTAGGATTAAAGTGTTAAAAATTAGGTAATTAATTACCCAATCCATAGATCTAGAAAGCTAGGGTGGTAGCGAGATGGTGCACTTATTAATTATCTGCAGAAGATGTAGCATCCTTTGGTAACACAAGCATGTATGTAGTTTTCCTAACACACGAAATCACTCGTGAAGCTTTGGAGATTGATTGAGATAGTGTATTCATCTAAACCAGAAGTAGTAGTAGTAATTAATTAGGTGACCGTCACACACAGTGCTCTCTCTCCCCCTTGCCCCAACAGGCAAATGTTACAAGAGATATGGTTGTTGGTGAGTCGTCTACATTTTCATGTATACGTACTGTAACCATTCTCTGACACCAACACCACGTGGCCCCCTAGTGCTCCTTCATATCTACCTCAATTTCTTTATATTCATAATTTCATATGCTTATATATATATATGTGGATAATTTCTGTTTTGTTTTGTTTTTGCTTATGCGTCGCGTTCATTAATTGATAATTAGTTCATAATAATAAAAATGATAATATAGTCCTTGTCATAATCTCTTTCATTAAGACAAAGACTACTCCAACCACCAAGGCATGCAAAGGCATAATGAAAAGTTGTGAACCATATAGTAGCAGACTTGCCCGTCAACTAATTTAGGAGTAACCTTGGCCACAAGCTTTATTTGTACAATTTGTTTAAATCAACTTTCATAATCTATTTTTAAAATTGGGTAAAATCTATTTTCATTTCCAAATTTTTGGTTTTATACTCTCTTTTTTATTCCGTAGTTTTTTTTTGTCACTATTATTCTAAAATATATTATATTTAATCTAATTAAGTTACTGACTCTATTAATTTATTATTAACGTAACTAGCAAAATTAGATGTTAGTACTATACAATGAATATTTTAGGTAATATGGCACTCCCATATCAATCACATGACATGCATGTAAAAAAATTTGACATGTGGCAATTATTAGATTCGTCATTTGAAGAATATTTTTTATTCATGAAATTTTTTCAAGTTTAATTTTGATTTTTATAAAATTTAAAAGTTTTGATTTTATTTTTCTTAAATTCAAAGCTTGTTTGTAATCCTCCAAAAATTTAAATTTTAGTCTTCAATTAATTTTTATCTTAATTTAGTCATTTTAAAATCTCTAATATCTTCTTCAACCACTTTCACATTCATCTCGCAAACATATATAATTAGATAGTATTGTTTAAATTATAATTGTTAAACCATGGTTCAACCATAGTTAAATTATTAAATCTTGAATCATTGCTTTCACTGATTCAATAAACAATCTAATTTTAAAAAACCTTACCTCAATTATTATTTGAAATTACAGGAAAATGTAAAAAGTAGAATAACGTAGGCTTCTCTAAACACAAACAAATGACGACTCAAATACAAATCGAGTATTAAAACATCTAATATATATTTCCTTACACCCTTCCGTAACTAACGAACTTGCAACGCTTGATTTCAAATTTGTTTAGTGGTAGAGTTATGTAGAAGTTGTTGAGTTAAAGTGTCTAAACTTTGTAGAAGTTGTTGAATTTTATCTGGACTAAAAGCAAATTTTCAATTTTATAAAGACTAAAATCACTTTGAATTTTATGGGGATTAAAATGTAACTCGTATGCACTAAATTAACAGAGTTAATGATTTTGACTACAATAATCATTGAAGACAATCTATGTGAAGTTACCTTTTATCTTCTATTTAGTATTCTTAAGCTATGCTATTAAATGGATTCTACTCTGATGTAACGGGGCATCTAACAAAAAATTCTGGTGGCTATCAGATTTCATACCATGTGGGTATAACATCTTCCAAACAATTGCAGGAATATTGAAAACTTTACATTTGATCTATTTATTAGGAATTATGCAGATGTTCTTCTGCATCGGATAGTTTCAATTTATCTTTCTTCTATATATTAACGTACTTAACATAGTTTGAAAATAATCTCGTTCTTAGGAATTATAAAGTTAATTTGATAGTAAAAAAAGAACTATAAGATTTATTTGATGATAAAAAAATCATATTTTCAATTTCATCTGCTAAAAAACTAACTATTAATATTTATCAGTAAAAAGAAATAAAATATAACCTCCTCCCATCTAAAATTCATAAGGAACATCAGAGCAAACCTTCCACATACATGAACATTTCTCCTTGCACTAGCTGACACGGTATGTACTTTTATAAAGTGGAAAAAATAATTTTTTAATACTATATATTATCAACCATTCATTTTTATATGTCACATAATTTTTATGAATTTATTCTAATGAAACCCATCAAATCAAATAATTGCCGTTATCCTGGACTAAGCAAAGTTTACACTAAACAACAAAATTTTTAATTATTTATCAAGAAAAGTAGCAACACAAGGTTCAAATGAATTGAAGAAGGAAAGCACGATTATGACTTGCTAACAAACCCTCTGCATTTGACTTTATTTTCTAGGTTATCGTATTGTTATAATGCGTTACGCATAGCCCTTCATTTGTTGATGTCTGCCCTCTCTGTCTCTATAATTTTGGCATAGCTCGTGTAATCTTTTTTTTATGAAGTTAATAATGATTCAATCTCTACTTTACGAGGGAATAGGGAACTTTATAGGCCGGCCATACAGATCGAGGCTTCAATATTCCTAAAGCAGACTATATTGCATAGCACTTTTATGGTGTGTATTTGCTGGACTTAACCAAATTATGATCCAAAACGAAAAACCATCATGCTGGTGGCGCAGCGAAGTTCCAAATTCATTAAAGCTTAATAATTACTTCTATGTGGAGAGGAGAGACACATTCAAAATTGTGGCCATTCTATGTAGACCTAATTTATATATGTTGAAATAAAAAACTTCATACTTGTTTTGGTATCTACCTCTAAGGATTAAAGTTATTCACTTTTCCTTCATATCTGAAGGAGCTTTAGACTTTTTACCCTTTATTTGTTTGAGGGTAAATCAAGAAGAGAGGTAAGAAAGAAATATTTGAGATGAGAATAAGAAGGAATGAAGTTTTATAATAAGTCTAATTTAAGGGGGGGAAATAAAGAAAGAAATCGCCCACCAAAAGTATCATGAAATCGAGGGGAAATATGTTGTATTGGATGTTGTATTTTACTTTTTAAAAAATAAATTTATATTAAGAATGAATAATTTAATATAAAAGAGTTAGTTAAATTTATTGTTCTAGTTAATAAAAAAAAATTATACAATTTATGTATTTTATTTCAGCTACTTTTCCACTCATCTAAGTAAATGAAGAATTTTCTTTTTTTATTTCTATTTTTTCAAACAATGTCTTTTTTGTTTTACTTTTATTCTTTTTATTTCTTTCCTTTATATTTTTTTAGAGACTGTCAGACATAATACATGAAAATCCACTTATCTAAATAAGCAAATAGTACATATTATAAGCAATGCTACATTTCTTGGGCTTCAAAGTCCGGGACATTGACAAAATGCAAGAGCTACACAGGAGAATCTTTGGTTTGAGGGGGCATGCTCAAGGAAAAAAATAATACTAATACTTATGTATGTAAGAAGACATAGAAATGAGTTTCTGCCTTTGTGAGGGGCCAAGGAAGCGCCTTCTTTGACCGAACAGAATTATAATAAATACTAATATATCAAAAAATAATTTTTTGGTCTATTTATGATTTGTTAAAATATTCAATCAAACCATCACTTTTTCATGAAAGATCGTCTAACTCTTTCATTAATTAACCTCTCATTATAGATATATATCCAACTCAAATTTAAAATATAATATTTTATTTTCCGAAAAAATATTTTTACAAAATAAAATTTAATATTTATGTATTTTATATTGTTGCCAGTTACATCCAAATATTTATTATTACAATTAGATAAATTAGTTAGATTTATGATTAGATAATCAGTATATAAACAGATTGAATGACCACCCTACCCCAGAATGAAAATCGTGTTAGAAATTATATATATATATATATATATATATATATATATATATATATAAAAGGTGTTGCAACTGATGACAAAAAGAAAATTCAAGCCCCAGCAAATAACAAAATGTGGGCCGGGCCTTAGCATGCATTTGGTCCCGCATCGATTACCAACATTTTATACTAGTATTTAATTTCTACTTCAAAAAAAAAATAGTATTATATTTCACGTCAAAAATGCGTAAGCCTCTCTCTATTGCTTCAAAGGATGCGCGTCATCGTCATGTGGTATATGAGACGAGAAACGTGTTTCTTAAGTTATTATCCATATTCCATAGAATTAAGTTTGTTTGTTTTTGTTATTTTTAAAAACAATTGGTATTTTTATTTTGAAACTTTTATATATATTTGGACATCGATAAACATTGGAACAATATTTCAAATGGGAAAATATTTTCAAATGTGACTCTAGTGAAAGCAATTTGCTTGTGTTGGGTAAAAAAATTATGGTTATACTATAAACAGATTTTGATAAAAATTAAATTTCCAAATATAAATTACTTAATTTCAGGTAAGCTCTTTTCTCTTCAAATCTTATTATGACACATAAGAATTTATTGTGAGGTTGAGTTTGATATTTCTTTTAAAAATTGGAGTGCTAAACTATACTAGCTGCAAGTTTACAACTTCTAGCTGTAACTTAATCCGGAAAATTTGAAATAAAAAGCAGTGCTTAACATGGAGATAAAATGAAATAGGACAGTATGTTATGCTTAATATTTGCTTGATTCCACGGTTTTATCAGAACCAAAATATATCACATTATCAATCGTGTGTCTCAATTTGTTATATTTATAAAATGTATTAAATATAAATAAAACACAGTATATTAAATGTAGCAATTTTCTAAAAAAAATGTTATACAATATATTTTTATCTGGAAGAAATATCAATAGTCTCTACATAAAAAATTATATTTATTGTCCTTACATGAAAAATTGTTTACAAATTAGTCCCTATCATTTATTAAAATTTCTTCTTTTTCAAGCAGGGACCAAAACGAAAACCAATGTGTAATTGCAAGAACCAGAATATAAAAAAATTTACCAAATGGCAAGAATCAATGTAAATGTTTTTCCTTGTAGAAACTGCTCAAAATAGGGATCAAATTTTCAATTTTCAATTTAACCATAAAAGCACATCCATCTATTATTAATATAGTGGAGAAATAATAAGTGCATGTTTGGATACCTTATTGGAATCGATTCTGGCCCCCGAAATCGTGCTATAGTATGATAGTTTATGCTATACAATCATCTAGACAGCAACTACGTCCAACTGTGATTCAGCTTATCCATTTCTATAAATTTGTTTGGCTCAAAAATGTGATTAGCATTAGGTTTACCTCCAATGTTACAATCATAAATGGCACCCCTCCTTAAAAAATACATATTGAATTAATTAAAACTCCTCTTCCTTGATATACAGAAATTATTCCTTAGAACAATACAAAAAAATGGGTGTGGAGTGTTGAGTATAAATCTATGTTGTAATTGACAGATCTTTCAGCTGCTGGGGATCCACCTCAGATGGTGATCTCGTGAGGGCACACTGTGCAGTGGTTGTTTTTGGAAAAGCAATGACATCTCTGATGGAATTAGCCCCCGCCAACAGCATAACCAATCTGTCCAACCCATAAGCTATGCCTCCTACATTTCGTATACGAGAATTATCAATAAAATCTAAAATTATTGATATTATTGAAAAGCAATATGTGCCCCTGAAACAATGATTCAAATAGTGCGATTAAAAAATCACACTGATCAATTTTTAACCACATAACCCTCCAATGTGTAAAATTGTAATTATGCAAGTGGAACCAAAAATGTAGCAATGATGGCTAATATAAAGATTCTTGACACCCTCCTTTACAACTTTCTCTATGAGCCAACAACTGAACTCCCTTTTATCCAAATCCTTCGCAATTTCTTAAGATTGTTCAACCATCATTTTCCAAACACAATTTACAATCTTAAGGCACACCTAAACTAAGACAACAGAAGTTAATGCTGAAGACACTGTTTTTAAAAATTGCTTGCAACTCTGTCCATCCTTAACTGAAAATCAGCTAATACCCTGTTTGTTGTACAACTAAATGATGTTTGGGGCCATGAACAATTATTTGTGTATTACCATGGTTATTTGGTTAAAACTTTGGGTTTACAAAATAATTAGTGGTGAGAAGTGAAAAAATTGTTTCTTTTAGTATAATTGATTCTAAATGAGAGATATATAGTTTTTTTAAAACAAAAAATCTATATACTTCAAAAGCAAATAAGTGATTCTGCTTTGCCATCCAAACAATTGATTCTTCTGAACTCGCTTTTAAAATCATTCCCCAACAAGAACCAAATTTTTAAAAATCAATTCTTTTAAGAGAAACTCTACCAAAAATCTGAACCAGACCCTAGCAGAGTTGCATTTCATGAACCACCCATGCATATATTTTTCACAGCTATTGTTAACCATTACTTTAAAAACACTAGAGGAAAATTGCCTTTTCATAGATGGATGGTTGGACAATGGACACAGACCAATGATACTAACCAGGATAGTTCAGTTTCTCAAAGGAAAAAAGAGGATTTGAGCTATAAACTATTTTAGAACGTGTACAAATCTGCATACCATGTGGTGGAGCTCCCATGTCAAGCGCTTCAAGAAGATAACCAAACTTTGCTTCAGCCTGAAAGAAATTACAATGCATAATTCATGTTGAAAGTGCCCAAATAGTAAAATGCCTTCTATGATACTACATATATAAGCGTTCAGCCTATTTCAAGGATGGAAGAACAGACAAATATCAAATGTGCAACAGATCATCCAAGAAGCAGAAGTCAAAACTGCATTTTGCATGAAGATACTTATCACAAAATAAAATATGGAGTTGTATACAAGGAAATTCATTGCATCAGTGCAAGTCCATACAGAAGCTTTCAAACTAAATCAACACATCTCAACAAAAAAAAATCTATTCAGTTTTTCTCTGTTTAGATCTGTACCATTTTGAAAGCATTTTGTAAAATTTCAATAGGCTCATATTTTTCCTACCCTTTAGCCATTCAGTTTTAGATCTCTTCAATTTTATTTCCATTAAGATCTGTACCCATTTCAATTATCAAGGATGGTAACTAAAATAGTAAGAGTAGTCAGATTTATCATCCATTCATTCAGTAACATAGTGGACGGTGTGAAGCCAGAAAAAGTAATGGGACACAGGAAAACAATCAACATCAACAGCACCTTTAGCCCAAGTTAATTGGGATCGGTAATAGATGAACCCAATGATAGATACGAAGTTAAAAAAAAAAAGGCTAAGAAAAAGGAGAAATAAGACAAAAGAAAAGAAAAATAAGATAAAAGAAAAGAAGGGTGAGAGATGGAGGGGGGGAAATGAAGAGGAAAGGAACTAAAAATGAACTATCTGGAACATAGAGAAAATAACGGATCTAACCCTCCACCAAACTTATAACTTTTCTCTATTTCGTCCTAACACACACCTTCCGCCAATTTATATCCCTCTCCATTATAACCATTTATAATTCTAGTTTAAATTTGTCTGGCAACATTGAAGCATTTTATGAATATAGAAAGAAGCAAAATAAATGAAAAGATAACTATGAACAGGAATGGTGTGATAGTCATTATTTCAGATTAATGGTCCACAGACCTGCTCCATTGAGATGCCAACAATCTCTAAAACCTTTTGTTGTATATCACGTTTATAAATTCTCAGACTTCCCCCACCAATCTGACAAAAAATAGGCACAAATTAAAACTCATTAATACAGATATCAGGGATCAAATCATCAAGCCTCACAGCTTACAGAGAGGAAAATAATCAGAAATGACTCTTACCTCCACCCCATTGTAAACCATGTCATAAGCCAATGCACGAGCAGATGCAAGGTCATTCATGTCTTCAGGATTTGGTGCAGTGAAAGGATGATGAAGAGCCTGAATTAGGCCATAATTCAGAATAATGGAAAGAATAATAATAAAGAAAACCAGAAATGATTTATTATACCCAAAAAATTTACTAGGACCTCTTATTCCCTCAAGATAAAAAAAATAAGCACTAACCACAGGCCATCCAGTTCACTTAAGAGGATATTTAGAGAAAGATAGAACAGAATATTTTTAAGAGAATTTACAGAAAGAATGCTTCGTCATTCAAGAGAAATGTAGTACATATGTTCTACATATCATTCATACATATAGACTAGTTGATATACTTAGTGGAGATTATTTCCTAGGCTAATACTAATTGACTACAACTTCCTAAACACTAATACCCATGAGTAGTAATTGTATTTTATCATGCGATACATGAACAACGTACTATTTCCTAAGTGCATTAACTAATATTTCCAAAACTTCCATACAAAGGAACTGAATAATATTCAAGGCTAGACGGAAGTAAAAATGTCAATTCACACATTGACATAAATTTAAAGAAAAAAGAGAGAAACAGCAAAGATAACTGTAACGACAAAGAACGGTCAAACAATTTCAAAACAAGACATTTATTATATTGAGAAATACACTGTTAGGTTTAAAAGCAGAACAGACCTCAAGTCTCTGCTCTGGATCATTCCACTCAAACATTGGAAAATCAGTTATCCACAAAATTGAATGCCTGCCCTAAAACTCAAACAAAATAACCAAATAATATTAGAAAAAGAAATAGTTGAGAAAGAGAGCATTTTTTCTCTACAAAACCAATCACCAACTTACATGGTCAATTAAACCTAGATCATGGGCTACATAAACTCTAAGACGGT
>PYAF01005626.1:222931-268333 GCA_007407185.1 Glycine tomentella
TCTGGATCATTCCACTCAAACATTGGAAAATCAGTTATCCACAAAATTGAATGCCTGCCCTAAAACTCAAACAAAATAACCAAATAATATTAGAAAAAGAAATAGTTGAGAAAGAGAGCATTTTTTCTCTACAAAACCAATCACCAACTTACATGGTCAATTAAACCTAGATCATGGGCTACATAAACTCTAAGACGGTCTAAAGTTTTATTTACAGACGCATGATGACCCACTGCAAATAGAATCAGATCACTTGGTCCTGCAGAGCATCGCCTTAACAAATTCCCTCTAGTTGTAGGATCCATACTTGATACTAAAGCAGAAATTCCTTCAATATTTCCTAAAATCAAAGGTTTACACAATAGACAATGGAATATAATAAATATCTCCCAATATAACAAAATACATATTATTAATAGCAAATTCATTCTTTACCATCATCCAAGACCTTGAGAAAAGGCAAACCCTTTGCACCAGATTTGAGTGCTTCATTGTAAATATCACCTTTCTTAAGGGCTGAATTTGAGTATTTTTTTGTACCAGAAGGTACACATAACACCTTGATAACTCCCCCACTCTCCAAGGAATCAGAGAAAACCTTGAAGGAAGACCCTGAGAAAATGTCAGATACCTGCAGCACCACAAAATTATATTACAGCAAGATTCCTTAAGAAGCAAATATAGGTAGCTACTGCAATACAAGACAACAGCAAGGTATATCAATTATCAAATCAAAGAGAATACGAACACAAAAGACAGGATCATAAAAAAAAAAAAAAAAAACAACAACTGCCATACACAAGAAAATACAAAAGTGCTATGGAGGAGGTGAAAGAAAGATCATTACATCTTTTAACTCAAGATCAAATCTGGTATCTGGCCGGTCTGAACCATATCTACTCATTGCTTCAGCATATGTAAGCCTGGGAAAAGGATTAGGTAACTCCACACCTTTAATTTCAAGAAAAACCTGCAACAAATGCACCCTACTTACACTAACACACTGATTGGCAAATGAAAGAAAATGGGAAGAAAGAAAATGAAGAGAAGAGAAAGAGAAAATAAAGAAATTTGTGATGTTGTTTGGTTTGGAAGAAAAAATGGAGAAAGAAAATTGTAATTTTTTTAATGTTGTTTCTTTGAAGAGAAATAAGAGAAGAAAACCATAATTTGGCCAATGAACATCTGTGCCAATTTTCCTGCAACTTTACTACTGCTGGTCAAAAAATTCAGAAAAATCAATTATGCAATTTAAAAATTGATCATATACTGACCATAATTACCATCAAACTAAGAGAAACCGATATAACTGCTAATGTAATCAAATTTTGAATGTAAAGGACTTCTAGTTGCATTGGGTACACCAAAAAAAGGGTTATTATGCTGTTAAATAATAAATTATGAATGTCAATCAAAGATTTGAGCTTAAGTGAGTCACGTCTCATCACTTGAAGTTCATTTGGGTCATCCCGCACATCATCATGTACTCAAAGATGATGATTTCATTTGGTTTTTGGTGTCAAGTTACTGCACAGGGCTTGATTTTAGACAAGACAAAAAGGGGCAATTTAGGAACATTCCTATATTCACAGCTTCCAAAGATTTTTTCTTTGGTATGGAGAAGAAAAGTTAGGAGGTGGGACTCACCCTACGATTTTCTTTTCCTTCACTTTTCTATGATAAACCAAATAAGAGAAAATGAGCATTTGTAACAATTTTTTGTCCTCGTTTCTTTCTTCTTGTTTTCCTCTAAACCAAACAGTGTGTAAGTAATAAGCATATATTATAATATAGGAGATGAACAACTTTAAAATAGAAAAAATATATTTGCCCCTCAAACAATTTGCCAATTGGCACAGTCTTCCATGAAATCATCCTCAATCACTCACAAATTAGCAATACAATCCAATTATTATAGCCATTTTTATGTAAAACCACATACATAAAAGATTTGTATCCAAAAAATTTGGCTTACTATCACAATTTAAGTTGGAAAAATTAAAGAAGCTCCTCCTAAGAGGATGGATAATGATAAAGTAGTTACTTTTGATAATATTCCAGTTGAATTTTGAAAATATATAAAAGAAAAAAGTTTCATTTGGCTCATAAAGCTATTTAATGAGATTTTTAGATCTAAGAACAAGGTGTTTTCCACTACATTTTGTCTTTAGTTGTCCTGCATTCTCAGTTGACATTTATACATGCTTCTAAATCTTCAATGATGACATTTGACATTTCAAATCACTAAGGAAATTCCCTTCTATTTATACCTGATTCCTTTGTTCCAAATTTCCACCTCAAGTCACGATATGCTTTAATTACTCCCAACTTTCGAAATAATGAATTATATGCATTTATAAGCTGTTAGAGAGGTCTGATTACAAATAGTATAGACTAACCTTTCTAATCAATTCTTCATTAAGCATCAACATATCCTCATAAGGAGTAAAGGCCATTTCCATATCTAGCTGGGTGAACTCAGGTTGTCTATCAGCTCTTAAATCTTCATCACGAAAACATCTGGCAAAAAGTAAATTGCACTTTATCCAAAAAGAAAAGTCACTTGCATCATAATTGTTTCAATTTTAAGTTTGGTATAGCTTACAAAAAAAGCATTCTATATTCTTAGTTTATGAAAGTCACTTAAAATGCATATTAGTATAGCGAAAAAAGAAAAAGGAAAAAGCACTAAATGGGGACAATAACATATTCTCATAAAAGAATCCAAGCTACAAATAAAGATTCACACATAAGACTAAAATATTACCTTGCAATCTGATAGTATTTATCAAAACCAGCTACCATTAGCATTTGCTTAAATAGCTGAGGACTTTGTGGCAAGGCATAGAATGTTCCTGGCTTCATAATTCATGTGATAGTGAATCAATAAAACAATATCAATTAAGTAGCTCACAAAAAATAGATAAAAAAAACTTCTATTGCCTTTCATTGTACTCTTAGCAATGCTCTGCTCATCAAAAACATTATCCATTAAAATAAAAACCATAACACAGACAAATAGTCAATGCAGCTATGGTTCTTACTTGTGGGAACTGTACTGTGTTCCCAATCATGTTTTGCGCTACCAAAACATAAGAGACTTAATTGCAAGGTATGAGTATAGATAAAGGTATGAGATATGACATTTTTTATATAAAAAAATAATGTATGGGTCTGTTAATATAAATTTTTAAAAGATTATACACACACAAAGAGAGAGAATTTTATTTAATAAAACTATATGAAAAATGTTTATCAGAAATTATGAAGGGGAAGGAATTCTTCGAAATGAGTGTTTGCCTGTTTTGTTTGGCATTCAGACAACAAACAACACAGGGCAAAGCCAGCAAGAGCACATCATCACATTCCTATGATGCATCATCTCTTGGCAAACAGGAAGGAAATTTGGACTCATGGAGTCACTGTCAAATGTTGCCGACACCCACCAGCAATGTTTCTACCATCACATGTGAGTATGAGAGAAGAGATAAACTGGTTGTGAAATTTGCGACTAGGATAAAACTTATGGGGGAAGGATTTGGTCCTATAAAAGCTAAAACGAAATTCCCCCACTGTACTGACACTTGACAGGACCAATATTTTTAAGGTATGTTATTCTGACTTCTTTACTCTATTGAAATTGGAACCCATATTAAACCAAGAAAAATAAAAGACTAACCAAATTTTTTAGAGAAATTGTACAAACTGAACACCCTTATTACTGACAAAGAGAAACCCAACTCATTTAAAATATTATATATATATGAGGGTGAGCCCTGCCACAGTGGTAAAGTTGTGTCTTGGTGACTTGTTGGTCATGGGTTCAAATCCGGAAACAGCCTCTTTGCATATGCAAGGA
Organism: Glycine tomentella; assembly: GCA_007407185.1. Classification (NCBI taxonomy): domain Eukaryota; kingdom Viridiplantae; phylum Streptophyta; class Magnoliopsida; order Fabales; family Fabaceae; genus Glycine; species Glycine tomentella. The sequence continues at coordinate 226,791 of PYAF01005626.1, forward strand.
TAAGGCTACGTATAATATCCCTCCCCTAACCTGTGCATAGCGTGGAACATCCGGGCAATGGGTACGTAGTTCTATATATATAAATCAATGGTTTGAAATATATTGGATAAATTTCATGATAATAATCTTGAGCAACAAAAGCTGCAAAATAATAATCTCATGCAAGAGGTGAAAAGATCTAAATACCTGGATTCTTGATGGAACTAAATAATCCCGGGCACCTTCTGGTGTGGATCTTGACAGAATTGGAGTTTCAATCTATCTTATGACCAAAAAAGGTAAGATCAACACAGTATATCAAAAACCAACCCCCAAAGTGAGTAATAACAGTGGAAGGAAAGCAACACAATTACTTAATGAAAAGAGAGCATGATAATAACCTTGAGAGAACCACACCACAAAAGCTAGCTATTGTAGTTGGAGAGCCCAAGGCCTTATAAACCCCACACTAAAATCCCATAATTCCAATGTGGGACTCCAAGTCCCATACCTTGTAATTGGATCCTAACATCCCACCACGCTCCGCAGCCTCAGCGCCCACACGGGTTGGCTGTGCACTAGCCCTTTGACTAGTCCCGGACAAACACTGCAATGCCGACATCATCACCTGCGCCGCTTGTTTACAGCTGGGAGTCATGGTGGAAGACTTTGATACCAATTGATATGAACCTTGAGAGAACCACACCACAAAAGCTAGCTATTGTAGTTGGAGAGCCCAAGACCTTATAAACCCCACACTAGAATCCCATAATTCCAATTTGGGACTCCAAGTCCCATACCTTGCAATTGGATCCTAACAGAACATAACTTAAGTGATGAACTCACAGGATAGTACCTCAACAAAACCATGAATGTCTTCTAGATATCTTCGAATGAGTTTAACCACTTTATGCCGCAGCAATATGTTGAAATTCATCTGTTGCCGCCTCAGATCAAGACATCGATACCTGCAAAAAAGCAATTATAAGCAATAGATCTCTTATAATCGTACATGAAACAATTAAGAATAGGAATTATGAAAGAAACTTTGATAGGTCAACCACAAAACAAAAGTAAAAGATAAGTCAAACATGCGATTACTAAATAAATGACTTTCTAACATTCAAATATAGACCACAAGTTAATAGGAAAAAACCATGAAAACCTAAGACAAGATAAAAGTAAATGCACCAACCATGTGAAATTAAAGAACAGAAGCTATTTTCGCATCAGTTTTTTTTTGTGTGTAAACAAAGGTATCCCCCGAGATATCCATGTAAGGGGTTGACCTCTCCCAACAAATGTTTTCCCATACCCATGAGTAAGGGATCAAACTCATGACCACATGCTTAAGGGACAATGTTATCTACCAACCATTGACAAGGGAAATAATAAGATTTTGACCTCATAATGACTAACTTCTACAAGAAACTAAACCAACATAAATAATTACAAATAAGCAATTATGAGTATCATGTAACTTCACAGCTAGTACCTCAAACGGATTTCCTCTTTAAGAGAGTCTTTTGCATCATCTGCTGTAGTAACCAAGAATGGCAACTTTGAATTTACAGAGTTTAGCAATTGAACTCTATTTGCAGCAACCTGCCACACATATATACAAAAAAATTGGTTGATATCAATAAATCAATAAATAAAACAAAAAAAAAAAAAAACAGATCTTCAGAGTCCAGACGCCAATTGCTTTAGTACAAAGCACATTTCTTCACAGAATAACAAGGAAGGAACATGGGGAAGTATTGGAGAAAATAAAACCTTCGGACAACCAAATTGTTGTCAATTCAATAGCAAGATGAAATTCACCCTTACAAATGATATATACCTCGATGAAGCCTGTTTGCATCTTCTTGTTGATCGACTCATCTGGCCTAGACCTGACAACACCTTCAATGGCAACCACGTACTCAAGTCTCAGATCATTGATAGCTGAATGGGCATCTGGAAATTCATTTGGAAGGGTTGTAACCTGAAATTCAAGCTTAATAAGAATACACAGCAAGTACTGTTACAAACAACAGTAACAGTAAAGTAGTAAATGCATAACAGAAAACTACGAAAGAAGCATTGGCAATACAAAAACTTTTTATGAAATGGACGAGGCTACGTAAACGTTCAAGCCCCAATAAAATCTCATAGGAGAACTTGATTAAGAAAACCAACCATTTAAAACATGCAAGTACCTGAACAATGCCAGTGTGGTCTCTGAGATTAAGAAATGTGAGGCCACCGTGGACCCTGTGAAGGGCAACCCACCCACAAAGCTGGACACTTTTTCCCACATCATTTGAAGACAATTCGCCACAAAATGCAGTCCTGTTGACCCACTCAAGGGGTTCACTGAGGGGAAAAGGTGGTTTAGCACTGGAAGTGAGTGTTTCAGAAGCAGAAGCAGAAGAAGGTAGTTGTGTTGAAGCAGAAGCGGAATACACGGTTCTGGTTCTGGAAAGTGACAATGGAATGGTGTTGGAAACTCTGCACAGAAACACCAGAGATGGCCTCGCGCGGAAGGCCATCAAAGGCAAAGCTTTAAGGAACAAAGACATGGTTTTTTGAGAAAATGGATACCCAGTAACGAAATATCCTTAAACCCCTTGAATATTCAGAACCCAAACAAAATTAAAAATGATGAATCCGCAAAAAGTATTCAAATGTGCTGAAGATTGGCGCTAAGAGGAATACTTGCACCTAATAAAGAATACTGAATGGGAAAAATAGAATAATTGTAGAGCAACCATTGACCAGAAGAAAGATGAGGAATAGTGGAACGCAGTAAAAGAGCAAGGAGGAGCACCGTGGTGTGGGAAGGAGATAAACAGATGAGATATTCTTTTACAGAAACTACGTAGTTTCGGATGTGGGTCGACAAACGGAAAAGTTTGTGAAATAATGGGCTCGTTTTTAGGGCTCCCTAATGGGTCTACAGGTCTATTCAATTATAACTTACAAGTGGTTTTGAGAATTTTTTTAATAAAAATATATAAAAATTGTTAAAAAAATTCTCAAAAATATTTTTAATCTTATATCTAATTAGGTTTTATATCTATATGTCCACACCATACCATATGCTAATTAATGGGCCTGAGGGTGTCGTAATGGGTTGGGTTGGGGAACATAGGGTCTAAAGCCTTTGGACCTTGAAACCAACAAACCTACTTACGCCATTTAACTGAAAAGTTAGTTAAATTAAAAATTAAATATTGACTTATTTGACAAATAAAGAACAACAGATATAGGTATAATTAATAATTTTATCAAAGCATCAAATTCGTTATTATAATTTTCATATTTTAATTTAAGATAAATAATTTATAATATTAAAAACCGATATAATAGATATTTTAATATAATTAACAAAAACACTACCGTATCATTAATATATAAATGAACAGATCAATTAATATTTTAATTTTCTTTCTATAAATGTATAATAAATTATATAATAAATAAATACTAAATTAATTTATTTTCATTAAAATAACTTTTCTTTCATAAACTTTATTATATATTTATTTTTCTGTCATAAAATTACTTTTTTATTATATAACTTGATTATATGCTTATAGAAATAAAATTGATTGGTCATTTTTATATTAAAAATACTGTAGTATTTTTTTGGTAATTATATTAATTATATCAATTGGTGCATTATTAAATTTTTAGTGAGTATTAGAACAAAAAAGTATGAAACATATCACGTGTTGGATTCTCCTTAAACTATTAATTTTTTAATAAACTTAGTAGTCAAACTAATAATATTAATGTGGTCAATTAATTCTCAAAAAAGACTCATGTCAGTAAATTATTTTAGAATAAACCAATATAATATTCTGATTGTGAAAATGACTCAAATTGGTCAATCAGCTCTCTGGTGGTGTGCATGAGAAAGAGTGATGGAAGAAACATTATAATCTTTAAACGTGAAAGACTAAACATGGGACTATAAAAAAAAAGGGGGTAAAAAATATATTTTTAGTTACAAACTAGAAAATTACAACAATATTTAAAGTTTCATTTTAAAAACATAATGCTTTAAACTACGAAAATTCTTTTTTTAATTAAACTAGATTTTTGGCTAATAAAACAAAATTTAACTAATTCATAAGTTATAAGTAAACAACACCTCAATGCCATGATTCTATTGTTGTTTAATTTTAAATATTTGAGAGATATGAATAAAATATTCCCGACATCGTCCAAAATTTGTTGCATGTAATTATGCTGTGTGTTTCGATTAGGGATGCAAACCTTACATAGATGAGAAACTTGTGCCGCAAATAATACAAATCTCATTTTTCTTTAGAATCAAAATTCGACAAGATTTAATAAATAAAAAATAGGCAACAAAAATATTGCACACGGCAATTTATTAGTGTTCTGTTTCCTTAATTAAAAATATTAACATTGATCAGTTTTCTCATATTTTCTTTCATAATAATTCAACTTCTCAGTCTTGAACGTGTAAAATATTTTATAAATTTAATTAATTGAAAAATATATTAGATATAATTTTAAAATTAATTATTATAAAAGTCAATAAATTTAATATATATACTATAATTTACAATCGGATATACTATAAGAATTTTTCATACTTTTTTTTTTGTAACTAACATAATTAAAACTTTTGATTTCCTAATGAAACTCGGTGTATTTCTATAACTACAAATTTTAATTTTTTGAATTCACTATCTATTTAAAATTGTACATCCAATCATTGTCTCTCCTCAAACATATACATTGTTAAAATGAAATATAAATTCTCTTGCACAAACTAGCATGAATTGCCTAATTTCATTTTTCCAATGGATGCATATGCTATAGTAAAAAAAAAATCTTATTAAATACTACTAAAGTGACCAAAGTCTGATGATTAAAATATGAAACATAAAGTAATAGGGTGATATTGGCGATATTGATAAGGACTGTGCTGAACATCCGTGAAGCAATTAACCAGCAGGCAACAGAATATATATTGATAGGTTTGTATATGGGGACCATAAATAAATTAATAATCTTCATATTATATTCTGCATGAGCTCTTCTCGTGAACCTTTATTAGCGAGCTGTCCACAAGGAAAAGAATGGAAAAAATGTTGGTTTTTGTGTGATGTAGGCCAATTATTTGTCTCACTCTCACTTGGTACCTGCTTAGCTTCTTGTCTTTTCATTTCACAGGCTGCTTCTGTCTCCAACCTCAACTCCAAACCTTTCTGCTCCTGTCACTCTCCTTATATTTCTATGTTCATCAAACATTTTAATCGTGTGAGAGGGAGATATTGCTTCGGTTGATGTGGTTGAAACTTTTTAGAGACATTATTTGCATCTCATTCTTGTTTATTCACACATTTTTCTGATTTATGTACGACTCTCAATCCATTTTCATTTATCTGTTGTCTACATTTTAATAGCTATATTGATTTATTTTTGTAAAACAAAACATAGTTGCTTAACTCAATATATGCATGAGTGAATCCATTTAATGAAAAATAATTAATAGTCAATTCACTTTAGATTTTAATTTCATTTGCAGTTTACACAAATCTATTTGTTTCATTTGGTGGCCGGGGTTAACCAAGAAACCATAATTACCTCAAGCAGACACAAGATTGAAAACCGTAATGTTATTTGCAAAATTTTATATTCATAGCAAAACATTATTCACGTGACTAATTGATATTTTTCACACATTACCAAGAAGTTTCACAGCTTGTATATTTATCAAACATTCAATCATGTGGGAGAGAGATGCTTGGGTTGATGTGGTTGAAACTTCTAGAGACATTCACATCTCATTTTTTGTTTATTCACATCTCACATAGGTGGGGCTCTCAATCCATTTTCATTTATCTGTTGTCTAAATTTAAGAGTTATTGATTTACTTTGTGAAAGCAAACATAAAGTTGTTTAACTCTAAAACATCTACGAGCGATTTCAATTAATGAAAATTAACAGTAGATTCACTTTATATTTTGACTTCGTTTGCAGTTTGCACAAACATTTATCTGATGACTTATTGTTATATTATCGCGAACTAAATTTTAAAATTTAAGTATGGGGGTGAATTTAAAGTAAATAAAGCTTGTTCCAGGAAAAGATACGAGCAAAAATAACTAGTTCTCGAGCTGGTCACACGTTTATTCAATTAATCTGCACATACCAAAAGACAAAATTAAACCTTGATTTAGCTTTGTAGCTAACCCAATAATTAGCAAGCTCGAAATAATTTCCTGTACCATCTGTGTCATGCTTATACAAAGAATTATAATAAAGATTGTACATGTATTTATATGGTTTATTTGAAGTAACACACTGCCCTTGAACGATTTAATTTGCTTGCTACACTAATTACATAGGTGTTTCCTCGTAGTTGCTATGATATTAACAAATAAAAAGCCCAAAGCATAGAGCCAAAAATCCATGCTGGTGTATCTTTACGGCTTATACGCACGCATGTAATTGTAATACTGCACCTAACATAAGCACTCTCCATTAATATTAATTCAAATAAAAAGTGCAAACCAAGAAAGAGCCTCCCCCAAACTAAAGCTGAACCATAAAATAACTATATATGAAAGAGAAAGGAGCAGACAACATCTTTTATCTTTATCTTTATTATTAAAAAAAAGCCAATTAAATTAAATTATATACATAAAGAAAAAGGACAAATGCTTTCCATAAATAAATAAAAATATCAAGTAGGGCAACACATAATTATTTTTTGGCGAATGGCACTACATAATTTGTATTAAAACAATATAATAGAATGATAAAATTAAAGAGTGTATCAATATTATGGGGTAAATTTTAGTGGGGAAAAGATAAATTGAGCAATATAGACAGTAAATCACAGCAATAGGTGAAATATTAATAAAAATTATTAATCTAATGTAACAATTGTTATAGTGATAAATTATCTTAAGAGAAAAAATGATTTTATTAAAAAAAATTAAATAGGTCTGAATCCGGCCGACCACACTGCACTAATAAACAGTTAGTTAATTGGTATTGGTGCATCTTTCTGAAACAATACTTTATTGAATAAAGCAATTACGTTGGTTACGTGAGTCATTAATACTATATCGAGTTCTATTCTCGTATGTGATGGATTAGAGACGAAGAGTATATCTGAATATCTTCAGCACCCAGATTGAGTTTAAAATCCTATATATGTAAATGACGTAGAAGTAGATGAATTATTATTATTATCTTTTCCCAAAAATAACTTCTTGTTTGCACGTAATCTCGTTACGTGCTATGATAATGTATATAGTTAGAGTCAATTGGAATATTCTCTATTAATAGGCTGATTAGACTGCTATATACTTTTTCATCAAACAAATTAAAAGTTAGGACTCAAGGCCGCCCGTCACATTCATATATCTTCATGCACTGTCTTTGTATCTTGGAAAATATTTCGTGCTAATAGAAACTTTATTTTTTTTAATTTTGAACTGTATTTTTAATATGCATATGAAAATGCCTTTAAAAAAATATTATATAATTATATATTTTATGATTTCAATTTTTTTATGTTTGATAAAATAGTTTTAGTACAAGTGGATTGAAAGGGATAAAAAAAATTATAAGATGTATAAGATAAAAATGTTCATGGAAAGGAAAAAGAAACATTCGTGCATGGGACATAACCAAGAATATCAATCATGGCCTATGAAAAACAATGTAAACCGATTGATAAAGATTGTTGTGGACCCTCCGGATCAGGTCATTTAAATTTGCGTACTGAATCATGTTTTTCCATTATATGATTGAAGGAAATTATATCCCTATATTCGATGATGATGATCATTTGTGTGGTTGCAATTCTTCATCTGCGTATATTAGTAACTGTCAACTTGCAGGCAAAACTCATCCACTATCGATTAATATACTAAGTGTTTGGTTCAAAGAAAAGGAACAGAGGAATGCCAAATGAAACAAAAATAACCAAGGAGAGAGATTTTAAGGTCTTGTTTGTTATTGTTTTCGAAAATGATTTTCTAGTTTTTAAAAATTATTTGTTTCTTGACCCTTTAGTGTATTTTTGTTTTTCAAATTATCCACTAAACACTTGAACAAAAAAAAGTACATGAAAAAAATATAGAAGTAAACTATGAAAAAACATCTTTGCAAGAGAATCACAATTTGTATTGGAAACAATATTTCATAACTCAATAAATATTGGAAGAGAAACTATTTGCTCAATAGTAAACAATTGTTTTAGAAAATATATTTTTAAATAAAAAAAGTGAGAAGAGAATCACAGCTATCTACTTTTTCTTACACCTCTGTAGAAAAGTAATTTAAAAATCTTTATTTTTTTTCTTCTCCTTCTTCATTTTTGAACTTGACAAAAGAATTTAAAAACCTTATTTCTTCTTCCTTTCACTATTTTTGAACCATACAAGAAAATTTGATTAAAAAAAATCATTTCATTTTTTTTCCGATCAAACATCATATATGAAATGTTTGGATAATGAAATAAGAATTGCAGTGTAGAAAGATGAAATTACAGTCTTACAAATAAATTTTATTTCAGATTATAAAATTTATGTTTAAGTTATATAAAGACGTGGAGATGAAATTACAATCCCAAAATCATTCTTAATTTTAATGTGTAAATATATGATATCAAATTTGAAAATAGTTATGATAATGTAACCGTGGAGATAATAAGAGCAAGATCAAGAGAGATATCAATAATAATAATGAGATAATTAAGATGATAGGGATAACAATAATAATGATAATAATAATTTATAACTAATGCATTGCTTATGCATGTCACACTTTAGTAACAATGACAACTACAGTGAAGAGCATAACCAAAATTTCAACTAAGGAGGACAAGAAAAAAAAAACTTAATTTATTAAAAACACGTCATATAAATAAAATATGTAATTATATATATATATTAAGTATAAAATAATATATGAAAAAATAAATGAATAAAATAATTTTAGATAATTATAGATGAACACCTCAACAACATAAACACTCTATATATTATTATCTATTATTTTTCTCTATTTATCTCTTTAAAACATCATATAATCTATTACATATACTTACAATTCTATATTTTCTTTAATGAACATGTCCATACATGCACATTGTCCTATATTTATTTGAGGGTAGATAAACATATCATTTCATTTTAATAAAATCACAAGTATTTTATAATTTTATTTTACACTCCTAATTTTATATGTTTAGTTTGAATCCATCAACCATTTTCATGTGAAACTAAGTAAATATATTATTTATTTAATAAAATCATAAATATTTATTTTAAAATTTTATAATTTATCTTCTTATTTTCATGTATTTGAACTTAGTACCCTGTTTTCTTAATCTTCTTGAATATTTATTAGTGTTTTTTTACCTTTATATATATAATTATTATTAGATATTTTTTTAAAATAGTCTGCGACAAAGTCCTAGCCCCTAATATCAACGTATACTCCTTCAATATTTTTTTACAACCATTATTCATTGATGATATGACATAAAATAGATTAACGTATCATGTCACATGCTATCACTCACATGATATATATCTTTAAATGCATATTATATTCTTATTAAATGATGACAGAGACTATTTCAAACAGCTAAATTTTTTAAAACTTAAATTATCAAACAAAAAATGAAAGGCAAACAAAAATAAATCCTAATTTTATAAGGAATAAAACATTTAATTTTAAATTAAAAATAATTTATATATATTGTCAAAATACTGTAATACAGTTTCATACACACATTCAATATTGTCACAGTACATTAATAAATAGAACGATGCAATAAAATCACATTTGAGTATTTGCATAAACAAATATATTATAATACACATAAATTAATAAAAAACGGTATTGATATTATTTTTTAATTCGTCATCACAAGGGTGAGAGGAACCAACAATAGCTGGATTTAGTGAAAAAGAACCAGTCGCTTACAATGTAGTAATAAACTAAAATTTAAATTCCTACTAAAAAAATTTGGTGGCTACAGTGTCAAAACAAGATTGTATGTGAAAAATATAAAATACATATAGTGAAAAAAAAAAAAAAGAAGTTAAAGATGAGGGCCTGTCCATGCTCTTACTACACCAATCTTGACTACTTTTTTCACCAACCATTATTGCAGCCAAGTCAAAGAATCTTAAGTGAGTTGAGAACAAACAAACTCATGAATGTTTATTTTCTTTCTTTATTTTTTTTAAGGAAAAAAGTAGAGAGTTTTAACGTGTAATACTGAAATTTACAGTCATTCTTTTAACTGCAATAAAAACACAAAAATTGATATAACACAACCCTTTAACATTTAACCTTCCTTAAAGCATCAATAACCACAACAAACTAAAGTAACAAATCAAAGTTCCAGACTCTACTTTCACCTGATATTTTTGTTCCAATATATATCTACACTCTCCATTCTATCACGTGAATGAAGTGATGCGTTTCTCCACTTTCTTGCGTGACAGCAAATACTGTCTACAAGAATACCAAAATTTACATACAAGAAAGAAGGACTCACGCGTCCCACACACACACTGCACTTTTTGTTTTTTAACGGCAAATTTTAACGCAACCTATTCTTTAACTTGTGAATTTCGAGAAGTAATAAAATCAGATGGTAACTAATTAGACACGTGGCTAAAATCAAGGCATTCCCTTGTTGGCGTAGGAGTTGACGAGCGCCAAGGCATTGCTGGTGAACTTCTTGACGTTGGTGACGCGATCGCATACATCCGTTTTCATGGGACAGTCCGCTACATCCTCGAATCCGTCCGTACAGGTCTCTTCGTCGGTGAGTGAGGCGCTCAACCACGTCTGCACGTTGCTCATCTGGAACAGGAACGAGCTCGCGCCGGCGCCGGCGGCTCCAATCTGCCGCATCTGCTTCAGCGAGCCGCGGATTTCGTCCACGGCGTCTCCCAGGTTCGAGAAGCAGTCGCGCAGAGCGAGAGCGGCGCGCGTGCTGCCGCCGTAGTCGGCGTCTCGCGTGAGGTTGGAGACGTAGGACGCCGCGCGGTGAACCTTCGAGAGGCTTACGGCGATGGCCACGCGCGCCAGGTGGCCGGGGTTCTGCTGCACCGCATTGGCGTAGCGAGAGAGGGAGGTGAAACACACGTCCGGGTAGAGCGTGGTGTTGCAGCTAGTGCGGATGAAATCGGCGTCTCCGTCGTCCGCGGACGGTGCGCCTTCGTCTCCGGCGGTGGCCGTCGGGTGGAGGCTGGAGAATGCGGCTGAGAAGAGGAATAGGGAGAGCAGGAGATGGTTAAGCCGTTGAGTTCTCATTGTTTGGTTCTGATTCTTTCTGTTACGGTTTGTGCTGTGAGTTGTGAGTAGTGTGTGTCCGTTAGACAGAAGAGAGAGAGGGAAGGGGGTTTTGTAGGCAACACTTTCGTGCGAAATTACTTTCTGCTTGTTGATTTTGGCTAAAATAACTATAATGCCATCAAATCTTTTATTTTTATCTGAAATGCAAGGTAGTCCTTTAATTAATTATAGATTATTTTATAAATATAAAAATTTGCAAATATTTGAAATATGTCGAATATTTGGATTTTGATTGAAAGTGATTTGCTACTATATGCTTGCTTATTTTTATGATTATCTGATAATATAATCAAAATGCAATTTGTTAATATATTTTTTCCAAAATAAAAAAGTAGATGTGTGTTAGCAAATTATTATAGATTTGTTAAAGTATAGTGATCTCTTTTTTAGAATGAGCACTTTAGTGAGTTAGAATTTTTACTTTCTTAGATTATATCTCAGGTTTATTTTGTTAATACATAGACATAGTACTCATTCTAAAAAAAAGTAAGTATATATTAACATATTTTATATTAAAAACCATACTCTCTTTTCTTCGTTTGTATTATTTTGTTTTTCAGGTTAAATAAATATTGGGGAAAATTATGTGTTAATTTTTTTTGTTTTTTTAATCTATAAAAATTAAAAACAAATATTAAAAAATTTACAATAATTCACATTTTATCCATAAAAATTAAAGATAAATATTAAAAAACTTATAATAATTTATATATTCAATTTAACTAATTAAGTTAATTTTTTTTAATCGTGTATCCCTCTTTGGATGCATCATGCATTGAATTGTGTTAATTGAAGAAACAAGAAGAAAAGTGCTAATGATTTCCAGCATGTTTGCTTTTACGTTATTCAGCAAGAAGTTAATTAGAAGGCATAGCTACTACGTTTTTGGCAAAATTGATAGTATAATTTTCAACATTCTGGATGGGCAACCAAACTGGCACGTCAACAGGCATCTTCAGCATTTAAAGAAGTTCATTCGTGGTTGATTTATTTATGGTACTAACTGTGAGTTGCGATGCCTGGGAAATTTGAGGGAAAAAAACAAGTTACTCGAATGATTTGTCTTTTTTGGGTACGAATTACTCAAATGATTGATTAAGAAAGAAAGTTTGAAAATAATTTGACGTCTTTATTACCTGTATTTTGTTTGTTGTGACTCGTGAAGAAAGTTTCGGTTGAAAAATACTTTCTGTCTGTTAGGGAGTTTTTTCGGCTTTAAGGATATCTGAATTCACGCGACAAAGGCGAAAATTATCTTTAAGATCCATCATTGCAGTCATAACAACAAGTGTTCCATAAATTGTATAAATACTTTTTTGGTTAAAGTAAAATCTAAAATAAATAAATAGAAAGAGAAAATGTTAAAATTTAAAATTAATTAAATTGAGACTATATGTGACTAAAATTTTAATATATAAAAGAAAATTGTAAAAGTAGTAAAGTTAAGATTTTAAAAAACTTAAAATAAAAATTAATAGTAATCAATAATTTTGATTTTTTTTTAAAAAATATTTTAAAAAGTGATATATAATGATAAAACATGTGCTATAAGAAGTAAAAACCTAAAATTGTTTATATTTAATAATAAAACCTGAATTTATAATAAAAAAGTTGGCTTGTTTTTTTTGGTTCCTGTAGTACTTTGTGTGATTTTGAGTTTTGAACCTATGTTATTTTCAGCTATTTAAAATTCTCTATTTTCATAATTTTTAAATTTGGTCTCCTATTAATTTTTATATACTTAAAACTTCCAATTTTTCATTTTATTTTTACTCAAAACTCATCACTAAAAATATCGAATTTCATCTAAAGATTAAAAAAAACTATCGTAATTTATCCTCTTCAAACTCTAATCATCATAAAATCTTTAAAATTTTATTGTTTTCCCTAAATTCCTTACTTTTAAACTTTTTAATTTATTTCATATCTCAAATACTATATCATAAGCCTTCAAATATTTGGATAGAATATTTTCTTTTTGAATTTTAAGTAGAAGAAAAAAGAGAGAACTAATTAATTTGAAAAATAGAAAATTAAAATTCTTTACAGTTTAAATTGAAGGAATAAAAAATATAATTAAAAAAAAGTGTGAATATATGTGCATGAAAGTAATACAAAAATAACCTCTATATGTTCAAGATTCGAGAATTTTCTTGTTCAGGAATCCGTACAAAAAGAAACTGGACTTCGTTAATACACAATTAGACTTAAAAAAAAAAAAAAACAGTACTTAGATGTAAGAGGCCAGGAGTTTTATTGTATTTCTTTTCTTCTCCTAATATTTCGGCGATTATTGGCATGTAATACTTTCAGTCCGTGACGAAATCAACGGCTTTTATCATATTAGCATATTTAAGGGGAGTTTCTTAGAGCATCACAATTTAGCAACTTACAATAATTACTTTTAATAATATTTGTTATTATTATATTTTATTAATAATTTTTATTAATTTATAGTCATATTTTTTATAAATTAATTAAAATTTTAAATATTTTTGGCGGATGTTAAAAAAATTAAAATTTTATTTTATTTAAAATGATGAAAGTAATTAATTTCACACAAATAAGATAATATAAAAGAGTAATTAAAATTATAAAATTACATAATTAAAACAACAACTAAATTTACTTATTATTATCGTGTCCAGAACATTATATAATAAAAACAACTAAAAAATAAAAGTCACATAATAAAAATGACATTGCAATAAGTAGCATATCTAATAAAGTCCTAATTTTTCTTCTTTTTTTTTTACACAAGATTTTGTGAAATTGTAATTGTGCCCTCGCTCATATCAACAATATTCTTGTAAAGAATTTGAAAGTCGATCTTTGTTTCCTTCATCAACATTACTTATATCAAAGCAGAAGTTTTGAATATTTTGACAATAAAATGAGATAAATTTTAAAGGTTTTGATTGTGTAAAAAAATTATATTACACTTTATTTATATTGCAAAAATTGTAACGATTATAAAATTCTAACAAACTAGAACTGAGACTTTTATTCTAAAAATACATTGCCAAAAAGAAATGCTCTAACGTTCACAAATTAATGACATTATGATAATACTTTTTTGTTTTTTAATTAGATTTACCATGAGTAGTAATGTTGCTCGAGGAAGCAATTGTTGCTTTCCTAACAACTATCTGTATTCACCTATAGTGAAAATTGTTCCACAAATAAGTTGTTTGGTCTTACAAAATTGTTTTCCTAATTATCGATAATCTTGCTCTTAACATTATCCACAACTATTTCAGAGAAAGCAATGTGTATGTGGAGTGGAGCAACTCCCATTGTACCAGATTATTGCTAGTGATGCTTGTGGAGCAATTCCCACTATAGGCGTATCCAATTAGTTGCTAGGGAGAGAACAATTACTTCCTAAAGCAACATTGTTACCCATAATAAATTTATTTGAAAAACCAAAAATGATTACTTTAATGTTTTTTTATGTATTTTAAAATTAAGGCATAAAGTTTTAGTCGTCAATATATTTCTAGCCGTCTGAATTCATGCAATATAAATAGAGTGAATGTAATTGTTTTTTTTATATAACCAAAACTTCTAAAATTTGTCTCATCTCATTCCAAAAAAAATCATAACTTCTACTTTACTTTTATTTTTTCTTTCAACGGATCTAACTCTAAATTATCGCAATATGAGTCCGTGATTTAATTAGGAAAAGTAGTTATTGTTTTAATTATATAACTTTTATTATATTAATTATTATCTTTTATGTTGTGATATTTGTGTGAAATTAGTTACATTCATTATTTTAAATAAAATATATTTAATTTTATTTATATTTGATTTATATTTTATTTTAATTTTAACATCCGCAAAAAAAATTATCATAATAACGTGGTAAGATTTTTCTTAATTTAAAAAGTTTAATTAACTTATAAATAATATAAATATAAATTAATAAAATATATGATAATTTTTTTGGGGGATTTATTGGAAGAACAAAAAAGAATTGGTCCATTGTAAAGATTTTTTGCATGAAGTTGCTTGTATAGGGAAAAGTAAAAGTGAAATTAAGCAATTATTGTGAGTTTGTTTGCTATTTATTATAAAGTAAGAATAAGCACCTCGTTTAAGAATTGAAAGCATTGGAGGAAATTTAACTTGAGTTCTTAACGGCTGTAATGGCATATGGAACCCCATTAAAGTTCACTTAAGATACTTATTAGGCAACTCACCGATTTCTTCTTATAAAATTGAGACACCCATTCATCATGATTCAGTACTCAAATCTTACCGCGCATTTTTATGCGACAAGCTCAAATTTAAAAAAAAAAAAAAAAAAAACCTTCTCAAATTCAACTTAAATTAAATATAACGAGGTTTAGTTGCATGGAAAAAGAAAATTGGATTGGCAATGTGGCATGGCTCATTGTAGTTGAAGACTTGAAGTATGTAATTAAGTAGCCGTACATTATTATGCGATGGCGTCCACTACAATAGTATCATTTGGTTAATGGCTATAACCTAATAAAGCAGTGTGTGTGGCCTGTGGGCGAGCACTTTTTTCTCTTGGTCGGTTAAGACTTTGGGTTGTTAGTTAGGAAATTGGGGCAGCGCATATTATAGATATGAATGTTTCTCACACTTTGCTCACTATGCCTCAAGCGTGAAGCTTTTGTTCAACCCTTTTTCAAAATAGTGGCTTCCCTTCCATTATTCCACACACCTCAAAATTTCAAGGACATTGACAATCATTGTGGGAATTAACCTTCCCCACAATCAAAGCTGCGCTATATAAACCTAAACCAATTAGAGCTTAATCAAGCATTGCGGTACAGGTCATCATTAACTAACCTTAGGATTTAAAAAATAACTTGTGCATTGAAATAAAATGTAAAAACCATGCATGTCCGAGTTGGTAATGCTTGAGTTGAAATGCTTTATATTTGGCTTTGGTTTGCTTCTTTTCCAAACCTGTCTAAGTGGGGGACTGCAAAAAAGGGAACATAAAAGAAAAAGCGAAAGTTCATAAACTATATATAATTATTACACCCACCACCATTCAAGCAACTATTTGCTCCAAATTTAAGTACAGGGTTAGGAGCAGCTAATGCAACATAATAACATTTTCAAAAAGCTAGCTTCGAGACTGGTGTATTCCTTCGTTAGAGCGATGCTCACTCTCTAATACCACGTTAGCTTTAATTTCAACTTTGACTTTTAAGGGGTCAAATAACAAACAGCAGGTGGCTAGCACAACAAGAAAAAAGAACATCATAATTTTGATTTGAAACCGTGGTGCTGGGTGAATCCATTTGACAAGGACATCTTTACTTTATCAAATAACGGGCTCAACGGCGTAACTGACTCTTCTTTTCATCCACAAAGTAAAAGACAACAGTACGTACGAAAACTTTTACTACTAGAGTACTAGTGTGTACATTTGTTGCCAGACATCCTTTATCTTCGATTAAGAACCTTCTTTTCTCTTGAACATAAGAACTCTTCTTTGGTATACTAGTTACCTTGTTTGGTGGTGGTAAGCATGGAAAGAAAAAGAAAGGAACAGAAATAGGAATCTAGGATGATAAGAAATAAAAGAAGATAAATAAATAAGAAATAAGTACATATACTCAAGAAATCTAATTCTATTATTTTAATTAATGGAATCAATTAATATATAAAATAATCGATTAAAGTGTTCTTAGCACAACCTAGAAATGATTTATGCATAATGTAATCGATTAAAATGACCTGTAATCGATTAAGACAGTCAGTCTCAGAATTTAATTGATTGAACAAGTATATATATTATTATAAATTCTTTGATATCTTATAGAACAAGGTTGATGGAAAAATAAAATAAGATAAATAAATAAAAAAAATAATGTATATACACTATCAAACAATCTAATTCACTTGATTGAGTACATAAATTATCGTAAATTTTTTAATATCTAATTTTGATTCTTATAAATAAAAAAGTACATATATTATTCTCATCATCCTCTCAAACAAATATTTCTCTTATTTAATATAGTGAGATAACCTTTTTTTTATTTGAGAACAAACAATAAATATTGATTATTATATCTTATAAATAATGTTTAAGATTAAAAAACATAAGTCATTAAATTTTTTAAGAAGTCATATACTTATTTAAACTAGTCATCTTGCTATATATGTCATATGTGTGTGCATGCGAGCAATTATAATTGGTATAAGACATAAGGCTTAATAAGAGTGAGAATAACTTTTTATAAAAGTTATCATTCAAGAAAAATCCTTGAAAGGACTCTCATTTAAGAAAATATTAAAAAAAAAAAACTCATTTAATAGGAGCTCCTAAAAATAGTTTCATTCAACTATCATTCAAATTTATAACAGAAGTTGACTTATATATGTAAAGCATTAGGTATTATATCATAAATTCAAGTTTTGGTTTTCGTTAGTTATTTAATATTATTTATAAAATTTTCAAAAGCAAACAATTTTGTCTAAGCAGACAAGAAATTTTCGTTTAAACCCTTACTTTGAATTTGCGTTAAAGACTTTTTCAGTCCAACATGACAACAATATCATTAGATTAGATCAAGAACGAATGTAAGCTAACATTGCCTAAATAGCACTCTTATCCAGTTATAGGAAATTTAACGGTGTAAGATTATAAATTATATACATAATAAAGTAATTAATTTTTATAACAACTCTTTCAAAAGTTATCCTATACGGAGATATTTCTAATTATTTGACAATATAATTTTTACACAGTACATAAAAATTAATTTCAACCTTTTATTATTGAAACTATGAGTTTTATCACATCATGTCGAATATAATGACATGGCTTATCGATGTTTCCCTTTGCCATATTTGATAATATAGATCCACCACCTCTTCAACTTAATTTTTACTTGAAAAATACTAACGACACTCTTTATAATTGATTAGAATTTTTTGAAATTATCAATTGTGGTAGATTTTGATTCTCATTTAATATAAATCAAGAAAAAAATTATTTAAATAAGAAAAACATAAAAAAAATTGTAATTTCCAATAAATTATAACCTATTGCAAAAAAAGTCTTAAGAAAAAAGTGTTAGAAAAAATGTTGTCAGGATTTCTCTTTTTCCACTTGTATAACTTTCAGTCAATGAGAGATGTTTTTTAAAACACAATATAAGTACCAAACTAAATTTTCAGACTTATAGAGTTAATTTTTGTGGTCATGGTCTACAAATCTACGTCATCAAGAAAAATAGATATGGATAATCTGGATAGAAAGGAATCAAATAATAGGTGATTGAGATAAGACGGGAACTGAAATCTTGGTCTGAATACCCGCCGGGCACTGTAAAGGGGGGACAAGATGAGAAAACTTTTCGTGTGGATCTCTAAAGCTTCGGGATGAATTATCCACATCCACATCCGCACATGAACGTCATTGTCAAAACTTGATCCAGGGCCAATAATAACACTCCGTGAATGAAGGATAATTACAAAACTTTCTTGTTTATTATCTTTGGTTGTGTGAATTCTAGTGAGGTCTATAGCTTGAATTAAGTTATTTTAATTGGACCAACGAAAGAGCGAGAGACATCGAAGACCCTCTTATGATTAAAGACTAGTCACTCTACCAATGTGCATTGGGAAATTGTTATGATCTGTGCTTGCATAAAGACAAATAGCTTGCCATAAACATTTGGTATGGGTAGCCTTATCATGGAGCTAATGGCCGTAGCCATATTGATAGTAACATCATCCACCGTCCTAACCTAAATGCAACAACACTTGCTAAACCTTTGTTATGAAATCTGTTACAGAGCAAGTCATGTTGAACTTTGTTTCAGTGCATCCGGGGAATGGGTTTGAGAAATCCTTCTTCAATCATTGACATCTCCAATAATGAACAAGACCTTGGAATATGTGTGATGCTTGACATTCCACCCCAATGGTGTAGTGTAACTGATGAAATCATTACAGTAGTAGACCAGAAACTCACACTTATCTGTTCAGAAATCAAACCAGATTCGAGGCAGCAAAAATAAGCAACAGATAAGCACAACCATATGCGTATAATGATGTGACATCTACAAAAATCTCATCACCAAAACGAAAAGCAAATACTGCTGTTGTTTTTTATTTTCTTTCTATAGAGAATAAGATATCGTGCGAAAAAAAAAACTAGAAAAAATACATCAACTATCAGCTGAGCAAAGCTTCGTATTATCTACCAATTACCGTACCCCACTATGATGGCCACTAGCCAAACAGAGAATTCAATGATGTATTTTGGGTAAATGAGCAATTGACACTCATTGCGGTCGGTCATAGATGCATGAAACAAATGTGGAAATAAACCAATGATATCATATGCTAAATAACACCGTAACTAATTTAAAACAATGTTTCATGTAACGTGTATTGTAAGTCTCCAAAGACCTAATAACTAATAAGGAATGTGCAACCTTTTCCTTTGTAACATTATGATTTCAACCCTAATATAGACACTTTGCATCTCATGCAGAAGTTATGCTGGCCTTAAACCACTTCATAATCATAAAAGTTACAGATCTTACAGTTACTCAATAGCAAACAAGGTAAGGTTGTCTGAGCCTCATGTATGTGACATTTTGTGTCCAGCATAGATAGAGTCACGCTTCCCCAATACCTGACAAAATAACCACAACTTTACAATGTGTCTGATCAAAAAGGCTGTTTGAGCAATATGGTGTTTTTAAACACTTATAGCTTAGTCATTTTTCATTTATTCTCTTCTCATCATTTTGCTTTTAAATTATACTTTTCTAGTGTAATCAAACTGTTTCATAAGCTCTAGCGGATGTGCTATGCCACACTTTCAAAACATCAATTGAATCCCAAGTTATTGTAAAGGTTATGGTATATTCCAATTTGCAGAGACAAAAAGGAGGCAAGAAATCGAGTTTGCTTATGACATTTTTTTTCTTTCTAAATCAAGCATCATATAGACAAAAACATCTCAATATTAATATGCCAAAGGTCCAAAACTAACATCTTTAGCAGTATCCTCTTCCCCTTTTTTAAACTTTGCAAGGTGCTGATGATACTCTTCAAGCTCTTTCTCCAACTTTTCAATGAACTGGCTAGTATGCTCAAGGGACTGCTCATACCTATATTTCTCCAAGGCCTGGAAAATTTTCACAATAAGATAGAAATCGTAAGTCCATAAGCTTTATGCTAAAAGAATACAACCCAATTCTTTCTCAACACAATATATTCCCCATGAAAAACTATGAATCAGCATTTTGCAGTTTTTAAACTTATCCAGTCTATCAAAAGCACCAATCTTTTCATTTCTCAGAAGACAAACACAGGGCTTCCAAGTTTATCTAAATAAAAGAGGATTAATCTCTCAATAGAAAACAAAAAATTATAGCTTCAATTCACTAGTGTACATGAGGCATGTGAGAGAGCAGGTCCCCAACATTACTATTAGCAGCAATATGTTGAGGCATAAATCCAAAGTAGTCTTCAAACTTCTATAGCTAACTTTCTTAGTCAAATGCAGTGAATAATAAATGAAATGAGCATTATGAAATACTACTGATCTATATTAAAAAAGGCTATAAAAGATGGAAATCATTCCTATCAACCTAGTTTAAGCTCATAAAGATTCAAGAAAAGATGATTGCCATAATAACTTGAATTTTTTTTTTTAATGGTTTTGATCCTTGGATTATGTCAATCCTCTAATATATTGCAAGTTTGCAACATACATCACACAGTCATTCAGTCATGTTCAACTCAACCCTCAAGTAGATTATTTCTACAATTCTAATTGCTCAATAGGAGAGAAACAAGGGATACTTACCTTCAAAATGGCTTCTACATAACAGATTATGATAATTTATTTATTTTCAGGATGATTATGTTTCCTTATTTTTAGGGATCCTAATATCTTGTCTTGTTAGGAACCATGTCCCATTCTCAGTGATTTTATCTTTTATCTTAAGAAAGCTTTTTTGTTCTCATATTAGGACTCTAGCATTAGTATAAATAGGACTATTGGGTTAGTGTCTTGTATCACGTCTGACACATCATAATACAAATATCATATTATTCAATTATCTCCCCTGTAATTTCAACAAAAATACAATAATATATTTATCAATAAATACATTTGGTCAATGAACAATGAGTAACAAATGCAAAGGAAATTACCTTCGCTTTTGATAATGTATTTGGAGGTGACATTACTTCCGGTTGTACATAGTTCTTTCCACGGTAAAAAATGATAGTATTGTTGGGCTTGATGTCAATCACAATGCCTTTGCTCAGTCGAGCAAGCTCTTCAGCATATTCATGAACTTGCCCTGGTTTGCAAGGCTTGCAGATAACCTTTACCGTTTCATGATTTTTCCAGTGAAGATGCATATTAAGAACTACCCCACCAAACACTCCTCGTCTCCCAACTGGAACATAATGTTTTTTTTTCTCGCCAGTGCGCTTCAGGTAATGCCTCTCCTCCTCAGTTAAAATTTCAGGATCAAATGTTTCTGGAGGGGATTTTGGTACATCAAATTTTCGTAGCTTCTCAATCAACCAAGTTTCCTCTCGCTTGGCTTGTAGAATTATAAGTTAAAATAATAGACTGCAAGTTAGATGAGGAAAAATTAAGGAGGAAAGGAACAATGCCTCTTTCCAGCCTATCTGAGGCACTAAATCATGTTTGTAGTTATGAGATGAATGACCAAGTTAAAAACAGAAAGATATCTACTATCCAAGCTGATGTATATTGTGATTTTATACTAACAAGCCAGGTAACTGGAAAAAAAGAATATTCAAAGTAGCAATGTCTAAAAGAAAAATATAACTTCACAGAAACTTCCCCAAATAGAAAATAGAATTCCATGGAGGTATTTCAAGCACAAATCCATATGTAGCAACATTCTGGTTATTTCAATGCCCATACATCAAAGAAAAGGGGAAGCACATTAATTTAGTGAATACCAGGACAATGCCCATACCATTGTTACTTGCTAACAGGAGGATGTCAAAAAACAGAGATTATAAAATCATAAAAGTAAATTATCAACAACAATGAAGAAGCAAGGTACAACAGGTACAGGAAACAAAGCTTTAAACTAAAAATTACAGTCGCAATGAAATCCAACCTTTTCAAGCTTATATCTAATTCTAACTTCTGGATTTGGGGAATTCATCTTTTTCTTGGCCTTCAAACGATAGAATCTGAGCTCATTCAGTTTAGCCTTTCTAGACATTTTAACATTTTTGTTCAGCTGGCTCTTCTTTGCATAATTAATATCATCAGATTTGTCTAGAGAGAACCGTATGACATCATTGTCAGTCTTCAGCTCAACTGATTCATTACTTATATACCTGGCAGGGAGCCAGCTTCCCAGAATATCATGGCTTCCAAAGATACTTGATCTCTGCATTAAAAGCAAACCTGATCGAGAAGCGAAGGTGGAAACTCCTGAAAGATGCCTTGATGTTCTGTAAGTTCTTGGATATATGCACTTGTCAGGAGTGAAAGACCAGAAATATGAAGTTGGGGTAGGGCATGATGCAATGGTCGGAACATGTTCAACTAGACAGCATAACCAGAATAAGCTATCTCAGCATAGTGAGAACATAAATTTGTATTCAAAAGTCAAAAATAAGGAGCCCTAAAACAAGTGCAGGAACTATGAGAAGTACTGTTCCCAACAATCACAAAAATGGAAAAATAAGTTAATCGAAATTAATTGCATGGTAGAAGAAGACAGTTTTGCTACTATGGTTGACATCTAGGAAGGAGACTTCCCACTTTTCTATGAGGATACTGGAGACACAAACATCTTTTACTGTTAGATAAGATACATAT
This sequence comes from Glycine tomentella, assembly GCA_007407185.1. NCBI lineage: Eukaryota > Viridiplantae > Streptophyta > Magnoliopsida > Fabales > Fabaceae > Glycine > Glycine tomentella. The sequence continues at coordinate 249,970 of PYAF01005626.1, forward strand.
TTATCTCCAAAATCGTAATACAATATAAAAAGACTATATCCCTATAAAATGTTATCAACAGCTAAAAGCAATGTGTGAGGCTGTGAGCATTGGGTTATTTATATTCGATTAATTATACATTATGTTATGTCATATGATCTATATTATATATCTATCTTTAACTTTTGGATTGCGAAGTTGAGAAGATTTGAAGCTGATTCTACTGTAGCCCTAAATATCTCAAACACAAATAAATTGAAGCAAACATAAGAAGCAAAACTAGTTCTTTTCCCCTTTCCACTGACTTGGCAAATGGCAAGCAAGAAGGAAGACAATGCAACAAATAAATGAAATAAATAGTGAACAAATGAAGAGACACAAACAAAAAGTGAAAGAAAAACGAATCAAAGAAAAGAAATGCTTTATTTAAGTGAGAAAAAACGAACCTATTAAATGTGCAGGAAAACCCACGCCTTCTTCCTCTGATTAAAGCTGAAGAAAACATAAAAGTCCAAAATCTTGCTGAAATGAAACACAAGGAGAGCAAAATGATTTGGTTGAGGATATAGTTCGAACGGATTGTAGTCACGGACGCAATCCAAGAAATGAATGGCAGACATTTAATACGGAGTAATGGAAGAAAGCAAACTTAAGCAAGACATGCACCGAAATCTGAGCGACGGTGGAGAGTGGAGACGATCTATGACTATTCAATTGACGGGGCCTTCTGTTTGTTTGCCTGTCAAGCCTCGCCGCTGATTCCTCCGGTGGACTTCTCGGTCATATGCGTAAAATCAGTGTTTTAAAGGTCAGGGTACCAGGTCATTAGTCAAATTGACGAGTCAGTGATTGAGTCCATAATCTTGTTAATGATCAAATCAATTGACTAGTATGACATTGTTTTAAAATATTTATAAAAAATCATAAATTAGAATTAATGGAAAGAGATAAAATTATTAGTCCTCAAATTTTATTCACAAAGAATGATGATGATAAGGGATAAAAATTTATGCTCCAACAGTCATATTTAACAAATTCAGAAATAAAATTAGAATCAAGAATTGGATTTTTTATCTCCTAAAATCTGACTTATGATATGAGTTAAAAACACAGATATGACATAGGACAATTATATTATATATATATATATAGTTATAACAAACTTTAAAATACCATGACAGGACAAAACTATATACAATATATGTGATGACTATAAAATCAACATAAAACATAAATCTTGAATTAAAAGAGATCAATATTTCAAAACAAAAAATGAACACAAGTCACTGTAGACATAATAAAATGCTATATTTACCTAATTATTGTGACATTTCCATTTATAATGCTGAATATCAGTCATTGCAAATGATTCTCAGGTGGTCAAAAGCAAGTAAAGAACGAAGGTACTTCTCAGGAGCCTTTTGAAAGGACTATCAGAAAATTAATATTTTCAATTTCACAAATCTTTCTTCTCCCCATTTTATGATTACTCTAGGAATGTGTGAAAGTGAAACAACACACAAAAAAAAATGTAAATAAATCCACAAAAGGAGAATTTTAGTTAGAGAATTTGATGAAAAATTGGCAAGAAGGAGATTCTAGGAATAGCAGAATGCTTAACATATAATAAACATGAAAAATGATTCATAAATAAGGCAGAGAAGGGAAATCATGATTCAAATTGAAAAATTAATAATAATAATAAAAAAAAAACATGATAGGATGATTCATACATTGCCAACAAAAATAGACCGAGAAGCTGACTCCTTCTTGTTTGCCTAAGAAGTAGCTGAATTAGCAGGATCTGTCAAAGAGATTCAATCTAAAAGTTGAAAAATAATAATAATGCAATTCTATTTAGATAGTAGTCACGTGATTTGGTAAAATCAATAGACTTCACAAAAACATACCTCAGCAGAAGACATTTTATTTTATATCATGTTTTGCCAAGATTTTAACCATAGTCAAGGAATGTAAATATAAAAAAAAAAAATCAAATAAAGTACCTTGATTAGAAACTAAGAAAATAAAAATTAGTAAGGTGTTGACAATAAAGATTTTGAGAATGTCAATTAGATTTTAACCAAGCATGTTAAGATTTCAAACAAGAAAACAGATATCACCTTAGACATGGAAAGTCCTGTAACATAAATTTCCTTTATACTTGTCTAAGCGGTTCATAGTGCCTATTCAAAGAATGAATGCATACTAGATTATAAATTGCTATATCTTCCTTAGGATGGAGTGAGGCCGTGAGGGACTTTACATTGTTTGAAATTTCCCAGATAGCACTGATGAAGGGAAATACTGTACATTGATGTTGTCTCTCTATTGGTTATCAATCTATTAAAGATGCTTGTTCCTGTTATGGACTTTGAATTAAATCATAAATGTTGGATTTGTCGCATCTGTTGATAACTTTCTTTATTTAATCTGTTATGTTTGAACCTCCAGTGCTGATCTTTTGTGTCTTTATGATTGCAATATTGTTTAGAAATCATAAATCAAATGACGGTGCAGTTAGCAGCACAAATGCACAATAGAAATCTGAGGCTTTCAGTCCTGGACGAGTCTAACCTTGCTTGGAGGCTTGGACGGCGCGACGAAGGTTGAAGACGGTGCGACGCCCGACGAAGCCTGGCCGGCGCAACGTGTGAGGACTGGACAGCACGACGCGGTGTTGGACGAAGCTTGAGGTTAAAATATATTAATATGATTAGATTTATCATGTTAAACTAGTTGTAGGATAATAATTTATAACTTGTGAAAAAATATCTTGAGGTTAAAATAGCTTGATGAGAACCTCACGTCCAACCCCCAAATTATCAAGAGTAATCTTCATATAATGTAGTTAATAAATTCATTGTGTCATTACTCGAAATTCAAGTTTTACATTAGACGGAGCCAATGTATGTCCTCCATGTAACTAGATTTTATACTTAAAAACATGTAACTTAAGTTTAATATTCAATATTTGACTGACCCTCTGTCACCTGCATAATTAGCATCCGTATGTACGCTTTCATGGTAACGGTTCTCTCCTTTCTTAAATACTAATAGTCATTAACCAAGTGTAAATTTAAGGTATTGATGGAGTATCTTATCCACTGCTTATAGGTTTCTTAATCTGAAGCCATGCATGAATTAACTTAAAACATCAATAGCATATGTTGGTATAATCTAGTGTAACTCCAATATAATAATTTGCAACAAGAACATAGTGAGCTTACAACCCAACTTTCTGACTCGATTCAAGAAATCGAGGATAGATTATAACTTAAACAAAGAAAGGATTTAAAGATAATATAATTTATAATTATAAAGTAGTATTACAAATAATCTTCTTTAATTTAATTAAACAACATTTTAACTTTTTTAGTTGTACTTATAAAAGCAAAATACAATACATATGTTACAGACATATGAATAAACTCAGATAACATAATACCCATACTCACACAAATTTGTATAGGTAATTATTTATACTGAAACCTAAAACTGTTGAATCTAGGAGCAATTACAGTTGGGCGTATGAAAATTCCAACCTGACAGATAATATCGATGCTATGAAAAGTATTTATTTTTGGTATTTGGTATGGAGATGTTTGGTTTGTAATTAACTTATCCCAGCTCGTGCAAACACGGACATAGAAGTAGCTACTAACCAAAAGACATAAATTCACATTCACATGCCATTCCCAGTCCCCATACACTACACATCTGACGCTTCACAATGATTCTCCCACTCCCATCAAAAGCTGCGGAGAAGGAGTACTCTCTTACAATGCACCCACTCTTTCCTCTGGGTCCCACACTCTCCATTCCCCAACCCCCTACTCCACGTGTTTCCCACCAATTGGCGGTGCCCTTCACATGTCCGCATTATTCCCCCATTCCCCCCAAACCTTGACTCGATCCGAACCCGGTCAAGAACCGTTTTACTTCAGTCAAGCCCGGTTTGCATCGGGCTCCGAAAAATGACCACTGCCCTATCTCCACGTGGCGATCTCTTACTGGAGAAAGCACTGGAATCCAAGGATGCTTTCTCGTTTATATAACAACCTCGACCGTTTCCCCTTCGCTACTCACATTTCACACATCACCTCGTCACTCGCAGGGACAGAGTGGGGAAGAAAGAAATAGATAAAAATGGCGCCAAACGCTCTCTTTCTCTTCTCTGTCCTCGCCATGTCCCTCCTCCTTCTGCTCCGCCCAACCGCCGCCGGCCACGATTACCGCGACGCCCTCCGCAAAAGCATTCTCTTCTTCGAAGGCCAGCGCTCGGGCAAACTCCCCACCGACCAGCGCATCCGCTGGCGCCACGACTCTGCATTGCACGATGGCGCCACCGCCGGAGTAAGTTTTTCGGTTTTGTTCTGAAAAAGGTAGATAGGTAGATATTGATGATTATGATGATTTATGAAGTAGGTACATTGTGTTGTTTACTCAGGTGGACTTGAGCGGAGGGTACTACGACGCCGGGGACAACATAAAGTTCGGGTTTCCGATGGCGTTCACGACAACGATGCTGTCGTGGAGCGTGATCGATTTCGAGAAGAGCATGGGGGCGGAGCTAGGGAACACGTTGAAGGCGGTGAGGTGGGGGACAGATTATTTGATGAAGGCCACGGCCAAGATTGGCTCTGGCGTGGTGTTCGTGCAGGTTGGTGACCCTTACTCCGATCATAACTGCTGGGAGAGACCCGAAGACATGGACACGCTGCGCACCGTTTTCAAAATCGATGGGTCCCACCCTGGCTCTGACGTGGCTGGTGAAACTGCCGCTGCACTTGCCGCTGCCTCCATAGTCTTCAGATCACGTGACCCCTCCTACTCTACCATGCTCCTCAATCGAGCCGTTGCGGTTCGTCTGCGTCACACTCATCCTCTTTTCATTCCTTTTTTTTTTCTTCTAATTTATTTACAAATAAAAATAATGTACTAGTACTCCAGTAGCAGTAGTAGTAAACTAGTAATTAATAACACCTTTTTTTTTCCTTTGTCTTTTTTGGTTGAAAAGTTAAAACGGAACTGTGGTAAGTTTGAAAAGCGGTTTGTGAAAAGCGAGACTCGTCTCTCACGAGAGACATGAAATAACTTCCTGTCACCCATTCCACTCAACAACACTTTACCGGGAATTGAATTTCTTTTTCTCTTCTTTGGTAGTAGTAGTTGTATTTTTTTTTTCGCGTGTTTTTCTGTGTATGGTTAATTTGTTAAACAGGTGCATTTAATACATTTTCCGTTAAAATATCGCGAGAAAATGACCGTTTGTTTGTTTGGGTGAGGGTGCAGGTGTTCCAGTTTGCTGACAAGCATCGTGGTGCATACAGTAACAGCCTGCACCGTGCAGTCTGCCCATTTTACTGCGACGTCAATGGTTACCAGGTATATACTTACATAATAATAATAATAATAATGTATATAGTATGTGAAGAGAAGAGTAAGAAAGCGAAATTTGTGTATGGTGTGGAATATTCGCCGTTGGATTAGATGACTAAATCAGTTAAAAAGTGACTTTTATATATGATGATGATGATGGTGATGGTGATGTTAGGACGAGCTACTGTGGGCAGCAGCGTGGTTGCACAAGGCCTCACGTAGGCGTCAGTACAGAGAATACATTGTGAGGAACGAGGTGGTGTTGAGAGCTGGGGACACCATTAATGAGTTTGGTTGGGATAACAAGCATGCTGGGATTAATGTTCTCATTTCTAAGGTAACATTAACACTGCTATACCCTCTTTTAGGCATTGCATTGCTACCTACTTTCCGATTATACATGGCTAAGTAATTAATGAATTAGCCAAGTTTTCCATTTTATTTCATCATTACTACTCCTATGTTTGTTTCATTGTGTGTGTGTGCGCACATATCAAAATGCTTTTGTCTTTTATGTGGTGTTTTTGTTCCTCTTGTCTTGCGTCCCCCGTTGAGCATGTGGGGGCGCAGTGTGACACTGCTCATTCATTCAATCTAGATGAAGAATATAGAGATAAAGTTTATGCGTCACGTGGTCTGTGGAATGTGACTTACTTTTGTCCATTTCGGACTCTCAATCCCGTTGGCCCATCCCCAAATCTGCACATATCATACTATTAATCATCGATCATCACAAGCACAACAGGGAATTTCAGTCAACACCATTATTTCCCACCACTAACTTTACAAATATGCATTACATATGACTTTGATTCAACTAATCTATTTTATTTATTTTGCAATATGGGTTCCTCTCATTTTAAAATTATTGTTTTTTTAAAATTATTGTAAATTAAATAAAAAATAATTAATTAACGTATACCTTGACTAAAACATTTTTTAAATCTTTTACTTTCATGTAATTAGTTGAGATAATTTTAAATAAGGAATATGATTGGGCCAAGCCTTGAATGTCTAAAATAAGATGAGATTAGTTTTGAAATATGAAAAACAAAGTTTTAGCGAATGGAAGGGGCTAAAATCTTAAGGAACATAATACCCTGTGTAAGGGAAGTACAGGGCATATCCTATACTATTTTACTGGGACTTATTTTTGTGTTTCTTTCTCAAAATGTTTAAATTATTGTGAAATAAAGTATGCATCCATCTGAAAATAAAACTTGGGTGTTTTATAAGAAGCATCAATAATTTCATATCATGTATAAAAAATGCAAAAGATAATAAAGTATTTTAAATTTGACTTTCTTTTATTGGTGGGTCATATAAGGAATCTATGGCATAGTGAATAAGGTCCTGTGCATATGTATGGTACAACTAGATAGGGAATGTGAGTACAGATTGGATTTACAAACAAACTTTTTATCCGTTTATTCATGAATATTTATAAGAAGTCAAGATAGGAATGAGAAAAGGGTTTTTGAAAAATGCTGATGATTGCACATGATGTGAATTGCATTTTTAAGTTTAATGTGGGCACGGGTTTTGTTATTTATATAAACGGGGACATTCCCTAATAATTGGAACTTAGATCTAAATCATGCCACTGGGTTTTTTATGACATTATATAGGAGGGCTGGCGAATTTATCTTTAAAAATCAATGGGAATAGAATTTAGGGTGGTGTAGACTGTCTTGTCTCTGCAATCAGAACCAAATTGGATGGCCAAACTCGTTGCCTTCCATATCGTAAACATTTGGAACCATAATTATTTTGATCCTTTTAGATCTGGCAAATGGATGGGTCCCACTACTGCTCCATGCATGTGCACCATACCATTATTTTCTGCATAACTATTGCCTTACTTTCCCGCATCGATTGAGTCTGTGACTTCTTGTTTAAGCTCTCATCGCTTTCACATTTCTCGCATTCTTTTCTTGTAACTGACCATTCTGGTACATTATTTTTTTTTATAAGCCTATCCCGTGCTATCCTGTTCTGTAACCGTGAGTCCAAATTATACATTGGGTTTTGTTAGTATTATACATCCATGATCCATTGCAATTTGCACATTATACTACTTGGAGAAAAGCATAAACTTAAAAATAGTTATCCAATGCACATTCATACAAGTTCATTGGGTTTTGTACTCTATCCTGTTTTGGGTCAGAGATATTGAAGAACGGCTCATGTACATATTACTTATTTTGTCACCTTAAAAGGGCAAACAATCAAATATCGGTGAAGTGAATATATTCATTGTTATTTTCTGTAGGAGGTGCTAATGGGAAGAGCAGATTATTTTGCGTCCTTCAAACAAAACGCTGATGGATTTATCTGTTCTACATTGCCTGGAATTTCTCACCCTCAAGTTCAATATTCCCCAGGTAAAAATATTCCCTACCTCACAGTATTTTCACTTTGCTGACTTTTTATTAATTATTTTGAGAAAAGTGATTCTCGCGTGATTATGGAATTGTAACAATGTACTGATTATGATTTTTGAGACCCGTCCAAAGCCGTTAATCATGCTTTGGCCTTTGATTGTGTGCAAAATCCATGCATTGGTATTTCTGCACAATTATTGCAGCAACGATACTACTACTGTGTTTTTTCCTTTTCTAACTCAACCTTCTCTTTTGTTGGCTAATCGAAAAGGTGGGCTTATTTTCAAGGCTGGTGGAAGTAACATGCAACATGTAACGTCCCTATCTTTCCTGTTGCTAGCTTATTCTAACTACCTAAGCCACGCCAATAAGGTCGTGCCATGTGGCGAGACTACTGCCACCCCAGCTTTACTCAAACACCTTGCTAAACGCCAGGTATGAATATCATTTTTCAGTTCCCTCCACTAGTTGGGTCCCAACAGAACTTGACATCACCGTCGATTAAGGGCCCAGTTTCTAGTTTTCCACATCTGACAAAATTAACGGCTAGATTTTGTCCTTTCTGATTTTTGAGTGAGCAAATAAATTCACGTCAACATGTGATATGCACAAAGTCGTTCTAGTAGTATTGTTATTATGCTGATGTTGTAATGTGAGTGCACGTGGCTTTCATTTACTAGGTGGATTACATTCTTGGGGACAACCCATTGGGAATGTCGTACATGGTTGGATATGGTGCACGCTACCCGCAGAGGATACATCACCGGGCCAGCTCGCTTCCCTCAGTGGCGGCCCACCCGGCCCATATTGGCTGTAAAGCTGGATCTCGGTATTATTTTAGCCCAAATCCCAACCCAAATGTGTTGGTCGGGGCCGTGGTGGGTGGGCCCACCAATAACACAGATTCCTTCCCTGATTCCAGGCCTTTCTTTCAGCAGTCTGAGCCCACTACATATATCAATGCCCCGCTGGTGGGCCTTCTCGCTTTCTTTTCAGGTCACTATTGACTTTGCAAGTGTATCTATGATTTCCATGTGGTGCGCAAAATTGGTCACCCTGCATTGCTCCTAAGGAAAAGAAAAAAAAAATAAAAAAATGGAGAAGAGTGTCAGTAATAGTATTCTGGTTTGTGGTGTTTTTCTTTTCGTAAGTGAAGTGATAGTGCAATTTGTATACTATAGGATTTTATGTAACGGTGACAAGTCTATATAGAATATAAAATTTATGGTCTAGAGGTTGAATGCTTTCGGCCCAACAAAATGCATATGGAATTCACGCCTTCATTTGTTTATAAAGAATTAAATCCTTTAAAATTTATGGAAACTAAATATAATAAGAAAAAAAAACCTCGAGTATGCTAACAAAGCACGACAAAAAAATGGACTTCGTTGATAAAACATAAAAGGACGATCATTTGATTAGTTCCGGTGTGTGTTACCTTATAAAAGGAAAATTTTCTAAATTCTTCTATTCTAAACAACGGTTTAATCCAAGGTATTTTGATTGATCCTGTTAATATTTAAACATAATATAATTATTCGGATAAGTTAATAGGAGATGACATTAATCCATCATAGGTAAGTAAGGGAAGAAGCAAGATTTATAAAGCACGTGCTGGCTCATAATGGATCGTTGATACTCTTAAATTCTCTATCTATAACTCTTATAAAATCGTACTCTTTTGTTTTAGAAGATCATATTCTTACTATTAATAAGACACTATTCTTTTTTCTTTTAATATTTTTATTAACTTTAATTCTAACTTTTCATCATTAATATGTTTTATTGTTTTTACTAACTATCTATATGAAGCGACAAAATAAAATTTTCATAATACTCAAGTTTAAGATCATATTAATATATTTTATCTGTTATTTATTAAAATAAGAAAAATGACTTAAGATAAAAAAAATATTTTTGTAAAATAAATAATTAATGCATGAGATATTTTAGATCAAATCTTGAAAGGATCATGCAAAATTTTAAATTTGATTTACCTATTCAGGATTGAAAAGAGGTTTTTTATTTTCCTAGTTAAGATCTTTGGCTTTATGATAAAACATAATTTAAGACATTTTTACAAGTTTCAACCTTTTGAACAAATTGTGAAATTAATTGTTAGTTTGAAATTTAATCATGTTTAATATTTCTCACCTCTAAATGTGTTTTATGAAAATCAAATTTAGACCATTTTTTATAAACTCAACATGCATGAATAGAGTCTCTAGGTATCTTTGAGTGCTTCAAATTTACATTTGCATACATATTGAGATTCTTACTTTTGCGTTGAACCGTTAAATTTGTCTCAAAATAAATGATGCAACAATTCTAACTGCCACCTAAACATGTATGGTTTGAATAAACTTTTTCATAAACAATTTTAGAAAGAAAAAAGAAAAACTTTCTTCATATACATACTAATTATTTGGATAAACTAGTATAAAAGAGCGTCTACAATTTTTTTTATCAGTGTTCTTTTTTTTTTTTTTTTTATCAGTGAGCGTCTACAATCCAACTTATAGTGAAATATTTTATTTTTTTATGACTATTAATTAAAAAGTTTACGTAAATAGTCCTGAGTTTTGCATATTTTTTATTGAACTGTCGGAATGTTACGATCATGACCACGTCTCCACAAGGACAACCTCAAAGACAACAGCAGAGATTGACGTTTTAAGAACCATTACTCATAAATTTGCTCGAAAAAAAAATGATGTTTCATGTTTTCATTTTCTCGTGCTGCTTCGGGTGCTTTGGTAGAAATTTTGAATAAAATATTAATTTTTAATTCTTGAAAATAATATTACTCACCTCAACTAGAAAAGTGTCAATTTATTGCAGAAAAAAATCACACGAATTTCTTACCGATATAGCTGAAAAAAATTATTCACAGTAAATACTTACAAATTTTATGCAGAATAGCAATTAGTAGGAAATACCTACGAATTTGTCTGTCAAATTTGTTCTCAGGTAAAATATATTAATATTATAATATGTCATTAAAATCTGCAGATAAACTTTCCTGCAGATTTATTTGCCAATTTATTTCCGTTGGAAATATTAAAACATTTTTTTTACTGTATAAAAAATAAATTTACTTAATTGGTCTAAACACATATTTTTTGAATTTAGAATCTACATACTCTAGTTTCTTTTTTTTTTTTGGTGTGTGTTCTTTCACTTATCTTATTTCTTATTTAAATTGTTCATTGTTTTAGAATATATAATACAAGATTTCATGTTCTTAAGATTAGAGCAATATCAGCAGATAAATGTAAAAAGAAATAATATATAATTACAGAACATCACGGTAATAAATTATTCAATTTTATCAAGTGTTGGAAAACAGTCACACATGCATATAGAGTATAGACAGACACTGGCTGTGTACATATACACCACATACGATTCTTTATTTCATTTTCACTCATCACTACAAACCCCATAGACATACATGAACGAAGATCCACTGCTCGATCTAACGGGTCATGCCACTTTCCACTGCCGGAGCTGATCACGCCACGTGTACGCATTTGCACATTCCCTTCCCAACCTAGTACAAGTAGTAGTATATATCGGAAACAGAATAAGAAGAAGCAAGCCATGAATGAATTGAAGGAAAATGATACGTAGTAGTTAATTACCAGCAGACATGTGAAATCCACGGGCTTTGAGCTCACGATACTCTTGGCAAATGGATAAATGGGGGCACAAACAACTCACCAAACAATCCCAACATTGGTTTCCCTCAATCCCATATACCTTCCTTAATTTTGTACGATACATCCACGCGTAGATCGCCCCGATGAAATGAGTAGAAGCACCAAGTAGGAAGAAAAGTGTTCCATGTACACAACAAGCTGCATATATATGCATTCATTCATTGAAGAGTTAATATCTTTAATTAACCAAATACTAGTATAGTATTTTTTATCACTGTGACATTAGTGCAAAGTATTCATCAGCTTTACTGATAATTAGTTTATCGGAGAACTTAATCAATCACTTTTAATAGGATCATCTCTTTTAATCCCGTTTTTCTATCAAGACTCGAATCTAAGACTTTATTTAGACCAATTCCAGAACCTCTCAAACAAAGGGTTAAATACTAGTATAATATATGCATGCATGGTAATTAATTAATTAATTAAGGCTGACTTAATATAATTACAAGTTGATCCTTTGTCTAGGATGTCGGCTATCCTTCCGAAGCTAACACAGGGGCACCAGAACGTGAGGCAACCTGCAGCGCAGGGATAAAAACAAATTATTGAATCAATTTGCTAGATACTATATACTATAAAGATAATAATGAAACAATATTGGAAATTAATTAATTAATGAATAAGATAGAGCATGCAATTGCAGGATATATACAGGAGCCGCAGTCAGAGAAGCAGTCGCAAAAGCCAGTGGACCATGATCCAACAGCAACCTTCTCGCTCATTTTCGAAGGGCAAGGCAAATTGTGTGTGAAGCTTATGAGGCCTCAACTCAATGGATCGTTATTAAATAGAGGAAAACGGAAGGCCAAGCCAATGAATAATTGGTGTGTGGCTCCAAGTTGAACCTGTCAAAACAAATAGGGTCAATGCCATCATGCAAGTAACAATACACAAATCTTTCACTTGCTTATTTTTTTAAGAAAACATATAATTGGCTTAATCATTTTATAACTATAGCTACGATTTACCTTGTTATTTCATTTTTCAAATTAAAGTTTACTTAGTATGCGATAAAGTAGTGACAAGTACACTTGAAGTGTTATTAATTGCGCTCTTGCCTGGGGATCGAAACATATAACAAATATAATAAAATTACACTTGTTTCACTCACTCTATAAAATCGATTTCTCTAGCTCTATTTTCTCTATTCTCTCTCTCTATTAAATGAAAAATAGACTAAACAAACAAAAATTATGACTAATAAAAAAGAAAAGAAAAATTGAAACAAGAACATTATTCTTTATTGTTGGAGTACTAGTAATCTGTCAGGCTGATGTTGAATTTTATGGGTACAAGATAAAATTATATATAAACATTTTAAAATATAAATATATTTAATGAAATAAACACATTATTTTATTATATTAAACGGAAATGTATTACATTTTTTATCCAAATTAATTCTATATTGTTACCTTTCATTGACAAAATATTATCATCTTAAATTAAATCTTACATGTTTTTTTTTCTCTTTATCAATATATTAAATTTTAGTTTTGACTAGTGTTTTAGTTTGAGCAAGATCAACATTTTTATATAATTATAATTATAATGGATAAATAATATTAAAAATATTAATTATATATTTATATTTATGAAATATAATTTTAAATTGTGATATAATGTAATGTTTAATTTAACATGAATAGGCGGTTAAGAAGATTATATATGTCATGAGAGCATGGGCATGTGTATAAAGATGGACGAATAATGATTTGAGAAAATTGGGAAATATTTTTTGGACTAATAATAAAGAAAAACAGAGAAAGTGTTGACTATATTTAATCAAGAGAGTGGTGGATTTTAATATACAATATAGAGAAAATAAGTTGCATTTTCATTTAATCACAATTATGTAAGATAAAATTATTATTTTTTATAATAATTATTTTAAAATTCATATCAACAGTGATTTGTAAGTCAGTGCTTCATTATTAAATTTTATAATATAAGAATAAATTTCTTTATAATTTATTTTTAATTCTTATTTCTTATCTTGTTGAAAAATAAAATCTTTTAATCTAGTTATTATCATATATTTATGACATGTTCACAAGTTATATAGATTTATAGCTAGATTATTTTAACACAAATTTATGAATGCAATTTAAAAAATAAAAAATAATATACTTCATAATCACAAAATAATAAAATTTTTATCACATAATTATATATATTTTATTTTATGAAACCCCGGCCCTTTCAGCTGTAAGTCCTGATCCGTGTGAAAATTAAGTAGCTATGTACCGATACTTTTGCCGCCACTTAGCTGAATTACATTACATTACAAGTAAGTACAAGTACAACTATTGCCAGGAACACTTGCTCCATTTGGTTATTGCCAGCTTTACGTAGCAACCAGGAGTTAAAAACTAAGCACCAGGTGCATCCACCACCTATTTTGCTTCCTCTTAGGATAAGTCTTGATTTTATATATATATATATATATATATATATATATGAGCGGATCCAGAAAATTATTCAAGGGGGGCACTCAACAAGTGAGGCACTCAATAAGAACCTAAATACCTTTCCATCCTAAAAAATGACAAAGAAAGTGGTAATTGTTGGACTTTGGTGCATTCAATGGCAGCCAATGAACCGTCCATCCATAAAATCGGTCATACAAATGCTAGAAAGTAAAGAGGAAGACCAATTAACACTGCCTCCTAATCCATTTCACTCAACGACTACCACTATTTCTAGTAGATTCAAGAATGCGGAAAAAATAACTTTTACATTCCCAAATGACTCTGATAAGATCCATATAAACAGGGAAAGAGATGTTTCTTCGTCCAGTTGGAAGAGCATGTTTGTTACTTTGATATTTTATACGATAAGATCCGTATTCCATAAATTTCAACTTGTTCATCATGCATGGTCAATGAATCATGGATGAGGTATAACTAGCTAGCTTTTTTGGGTTCATGGTATGGACTGCATATATATGGGGGTTAGGTTACAACAAATGAGCAGATATTTTCGTAAGACCCAGTCAACAAAGTAATAACTTTTAAAAAAGGGGTATTTTAATAATTTTATATGAAAATTTAAGGGGGAGCACTTGTTCCCCTTCTCTTCTCTTGTACCTGGATCCGCCTTTATATATATATATATATATATATATATATATATATATATATATATTATCGTCTTGTGTCTTTGGGTAAGAAATTTGTGATAACAAAAGACCTAATTTTGATAAGGAAGGTGCAGAGAGTTATTGCTTTTCAAATAAGTTATCGTGAATTATAATATAAGTTTAAGTTTAAATAGTGTAAAGATTTTTTCATTATTAATTAATTGTAAATATGTTTCTAAAGTAGTTGATTATATAAAAATCTATAATTAGATAAGAGTGTTTTAAATTTTATATTTGGATATTTGTATTAAAATTTAAAAGCTAATTATAATATAAGAATGAAAGATGTGAGAGACATACTCTTGTAAAGAAAATCATGGACTAAAAATTAATTTAATTACATGATCTCTAGAAAAAATATAAAAAGTGTTTTGAGGTATATATAAGAGATATAAAGTTATTCGAAGAATTATTTTACATTTTTACTGTTCATTCTTGAAATGAAATCATTATCGTACTAAGTAATTAATCTTATAGAATTATTGTTGGAGTAATTTAACCGCTCATCATATATGTTGCTGGTAAAAATAAACCTTCTACACTCACATTAAGAATCAAATATATGAAACCCACATATATAATAATTTTATAAACAAAAATAACTGAAGATCAACACAAATTTAGTGTAGTTCGATATCTTTTGCCTACGTTCATAAATCCATTTTAATAAATATTTATTATGATTACCAATTTTTTAGACAAACTTGAAAAAATTGTCCCAATTACTAGTTTTTTAGACGAGCTTGAAAAATCTCTTATTACTTGCCAATTTATTGGATAAACTTGAAAAACCTGACATTACAATTTGTTTAGACAACTTGAGAAATCTTTTCTTTATATGGCCCTCTCTTACATAGGGTAGTAACCCATTCTCCCGAATAATTCTTTTCATATCAAGAATATTTATTTATACCAAAGTTTTTAAAATTGGAATTAATCATTGAACCAATCATAACACTTATTCAAGATTTAATTGTTTAATCGTGGTCGAACAAATATTAATAATTTAGCAATAATTAAATATTATTAAATAATATTATAAGTTTATAACTTTTAAAATTAAAATAGAACATCATTACTTTTATAGATTCTTATCATTCAAAGTAGGCATAAAAATCTAAATACTTAAGTTATAAATTTTAATGAAATACAATAATGTTTATTAATAATACAAGTTTACATCGGGAATTAAAATAATAATAAATTAATATAACAAAATTAGAAAAATTAAATATAACAATTGTAAAATAAATTAAATAACTAATTCGTATGTTTTATAATAAATAAATTAATAAAATATTCTACACTTATTTGAAATATTTGTTAAATTTTTTTATTTATCATAAAACATTTTAGATAAATTTTTTAAAACATTTAAAAAATAAAATACCAGTTCAATTTAATTTTTGACTTCTTTTTTTAAAATTTCATCAGTTTTAGAACGGTTTGACCGATTTTTAATTGGTTTTGAAATGGGCTGGTTTTTTCGAGTGAATGGACTTGTCACCGTGATACCAGACTTCTTTCTGTGGTTTCATATCAATCTTTTTTTTAACTTTGACATGACTTTTTATTTGTTTTAATTTTGCTCATTTTCGGTATAAATTTTAAATAAAAATTCACTCAGCCATTATAAATGTTTTAAATTTGTATAAGCGCATGGTACATTATATATGTAAACATACCAAGCCTAGCAATTCAGTTTATTGTAATTTAGTAATTTTTATTGCCAATCAATATAAACTCAATACTTACAACTAAAATTCGAAAAATTAAATCATAGCACCATCGATTAAATTGGAGTATATTTTTCAACTAATTAAAATCTATCAAACATCAAATCAACTTAAAACAATTTCATATTATAAAAAACATATATATGATTAGGAAACGGCACAAAAAATTTCATTATGATAAATAATAATATTATGATATGAAGGATTTAATAATTTAAGTCCTAATACATAAACTATCAACGTAAATACATATATGTCTGACTGTTAAAAGTCTTTGATCAAAATCAAACAATTATAATCACATAATTTATTTATTTTTTAATTATACTATTTTAAAGTACTCCAAAAAAATATATTCATAGAATATGTAACTATATATTGATGATAGAAATTGAGTAATAAAGAACTTTGATATTGTATATAAACTACAAGAAAAAATGTTAGCAATAATATATCAATATTATAACATCACTTTAGTCAAACATATAAAATACGTCAAATATGCAAATAACTATAACTCAATATAACAAACACAAAAAAATAATTGTAAATCTCAAGTAAACTTTTTGGTGCGCGCGCGCATATATATATATATATATATATATATGTGCATTCCTTTTTTTAAGTGAGCATTCCTTTTTTCATGCAAAATAACATTACTCATAATACTATGTTTTAAGTGAGCATTCCTTTTTTTTCCCTTTTCATTTTAATACTTGTAATATATGTCATAGTTCTTCGTTACTGAGTCTATTCAAGGATAAATCAATTAAATTTTAGTTTTAGGTCCATTAATAAAAAAAATCTTATATTGATTTTTATAATGCAAAAAAAGTTTTATATATTGACAAAAAAAGCCTCAAATTTAATTCTCACATTTAAATTATTTTTTTAAAAAAAATTTACTTTAAATCTTATTTATTATTGGATCGATCTTGACTAAATGCGATATTAGAATGTATCTATAAGATTCTCAAGATGTTGTTACGCGAGTTGTTTTTTTGTTCTGAGTGAAAATTCACTCAATATCTAATAGAAAAAACTAATTTCAATCAGGACAAATCAGAGCATATAATGCGTTGACATTCTCTTGCCGGATTAAAAACAAAACAAAACAGAACACACACACACCAAAAAAACATTCCTCTTTTAGGTTACATCAATCATTCATTTTATCTCGTATTTTCTCTTTTCTTTTTATAATTTTTAATTGTATAATATTTTATACAAAGTTTACGCAATTTATCATGGCAAACAAACAGCTAGTTTAGAAGAAAGATGACAAAATTTCCTCTTTTAGGTTATATCTATGGGTGAAAAGGATTGGTGATGGCAGCACACACAGCAAAAAAACATTCCACATTGTTCCGCAAATTCTACTATAAATTGTTGGATCACGCCACCTTCTCACCATCATATCAATTCCATACCCCTTAACAAGGTCTTTGCTTCTTAATTTTCTGATAGTTATATACAGTTATGTCTCTACCAACCTCCGCTGCCACTGGTTTTCCGGTGGCTTACAGCAACAACAACAACCCACAACCCCAGCTCAAAGCCCTGCAGGCCCAAGTTGATTGGTCCACGGGCCTCTTTGATTGCTTCTCCAACTTCAAAAACTGTAAGCTAGCTAACTAACGTGCCCATTTATTTTTCACACAATTAATAATATAATGTTGATTAATATTAATGTTTATATATATATATATATATATATTTAATTTGTTTGCAGGTTGCATAACGTGCTGGTGTCCATGTATAACGTTTGGTCGAGTTGCAGAGATTGTTGACCAGGGATCAACATGTAAGAAACTAGCTAGCTAGTTCAATTATAACATTAAGATATATGTGTACGGGTCTTGATAACAAGTGTTCTTAGCATGTTATTTAAAGAATTAATTTTTTTTTATTTCATCATAAAATAGCGTAAATTTTTTTATTAACAACATAATTTTATATATTTCAATAAAAATATTTTTTCTTTTAATTTCTTAATTTATATATTAAGGGTACTAA
>PYAF01005626.1:277920-293335 GCA_007407185.1 Glycine tomentella
TTAAAAAAACATGTGATTTTAATTATTATAATTTGTTTTAATATTTAGTATGTAATCTCAAATTTTTTTATTACTTGAACAAAATTTAAAATTTTTTAGTTAAATTATTTAAAAAAAACATGTAATGGTAATTAAAAAAATTAAAAATAATTTTTAGGTTATTTAAAAAATAAAAAATTGGATAGTTAAATTATTTAAAGAAATATGTAATTTTAATTATTATAATTTGTTTTAATATATAGTATGTAATCTCAAATTTTTTTAATATTTAGTATGTAATCTCAAATTTATTTAAATATTTTTCTATAATTTTTTAGTAAATTTAAAATTTAAAAATTTAAAAAATTTGATAATAGTATTTGCTTGTAATATATGAAATAACTTAAAATTAATTTGTTTGTTTAAGTAATTTTAACAAATATAATAATTTTAATTAATCATTTGGCCCAATAATGGTAATTGAATTTTGTAAAAGTAGTTGTAAAATTAACACAAATTATTTTAAAATGTAAAAAAAATTAAAACAAATTAAAATAATTTAATTTATATACATAAAAAACCAAAAAACTCAATAAATAAAATTAATATTACAAATAATAGCAATAAAAATGAAACAAACTTCCCTGCAGCAAAGTGAGTATTGGAGTAGTAAATTATAAAACCAAAAACCAAATAAAAAAACTGCACCACACCACCACGTAAACTTTTTATTACCAGCATTTAATAATTGAAAAAGCACCACGTAAAGTTCATGCATTTACTAATTTAAAAAGGCGAAGTAGCATGAGTGCAGTACGACTTCCAATAATAGTTTATAAAAAAAATTCCAAATTAAAAATTAAATTAGTTATCCAACCTATAAATATATTTACGACTTTTGAATTAGATACATCTTAAAATCATAATTTACAATATGACTTTCAATTAAAAAAAATTAAAATCATGACACGACACGTATCATGTATCACGACTTCTAGTTTTAAAGTAGTGTTACTTGGCATTACTTAATCCTAAATAAGAATTTTAAAATTTTTTACCCCCAAAACATAATAATAGAAAAGTTTTTGCCCCCTCTTAGTCAAAAAGCCTGATAGAACATTATAAGTTATATATGTGAATATGCACATATAGAAATAAGGCTGATATCTCTTACAACATAGCATAGACGGAAGCCTCTAATGAGTTAATTCTTTTTTATATGTGAATGCACCCAGAATTTACGGAATTAACATCACACCACTATCAAAGAAAGAATGAACCAAATGACAAGCACCAAACAAACAAGGAATCTAACTGTGTTTAGTCTATAACTTTATTTAAAGAATAATTTTTTTATTCTTAATATTTTCTGAAAAAAATTAAGAACGTAAAAATTATTTCTCAAAATATAATCATTTCCAACCAAGTATATATTGTAATACCGCATTTATAGTGGCATCAATTACCTTACAATTATTGAGATGAAAAGGGGAAAACAAAGAATGACTTAGTCTTCAAACATTATTGTCCTTCAGGTCTAACACAAGCATCGTAGAAACACATTGTCTTAGTTAAAGTACTGCATTTATTATACTATTATACTACTACACTTAGGGATCCTCTCTTCAACGGCTCATGCCCTGCTCGACTGGTGGAGCTGTTGCAACAGTCATGGCTACTCCCCGACTTCTCTGCTCAACATTTCCATGCCAACCTAACCATATATACCAAGTTCAAAGAAAAACAAATTAAACAAAAAAGGAATTTCTCTATAAAATAAGAAATTTGTTTTCCTAGCTTAATACTTTTTGTTATTTTGATTTCTTCCTCGCATTACAGATCACCTAAAACATTAAGCTCTCATTTGTTTGTGGAGGAAGAAAACTAGAAAAGAGTGAAAAGAATAACAAAACGAAATGAAATCTGCACTCTTATACTTTAATTCAAAATGTTCATATTAATTCATTTTCATTAGGTTTTATTTCACTCTACCAAACAACACTATATAAACACGAATGTTATAAAAAATATTAGAAAGGTAGGCAAAAATGTCATCCAAATTGAGGATTGATATGTCAATCAATTGTGAATATTGTGAATACTATGGCTAGTTTAAAAATTATATTTATTAAATAAAAAAGTTTTTTTCCACAATATTTTCACTTCATGATAAAGTTTTTGTTTAAAAGGTAGCATTAAATTAGACTCCCATATAAAAAAGCACTTGGGAAAATAGTAATTGTTAATTCAAGTGGATAAGACAATAGTTTAAACATGCATGGTAGTTTACGAGCTGTATCAATTGAAGAAAGGAGTTACAAAACAGAAAAATTAAAGTGCCGGTGATGGAAGCAGTTGTTTGGATGAAGCAAAACAAAATTAGGGGCCATAATAATGAATTAAGCAAATGGTCGATACCAATAGTCATGTTGAATCCACGGAATTGAAGCTCACGATATTCTTGACAGAGGGCGCAGGGCTCGCAGAAGAAATGAATCAAGCAATCCGTACAAGCATTTCCCCGCAAATCGTACTGTTTTCTCATATAGGAGCGGTAGAAGCAAGAGTATACCCAGCCCCAGCCCCATCCACACCACCACCTCACCCCAATTACAAACAAAACTGCTGAAATGAGCGAATACAGAGCCCCACTAGTAACACATGCTGCAGAGCCACCAAATCACAGATAACTAATATTTAATGTTACGTATATTCGATAAGAAAAAGAAAAAAAAAAAAGCAAATTTTAACTTTGTAGGTCGTGAGAAATTAATTAAGCAATAAATAAATTCTTACATGGAGATCCCCTGTCAACAATTTCTGCAACTCGACCAAAGGTAACACATGGACACCAGAACGTGATGCAAGCTAAAAATGTAGTAGTAGTACACTTTGAAAATTAATAAAGTGTAATTTATTAGCATGACATGCATGTAAATTAATTTGAAAATAGAGGTCTTATCTTACAGTTTCCCCAATCGGAAAAGCAGTCACAGAGGCCGGTGGACCATTCCACAATAGGTTTAGGCTGGGGAGGTGGTACTGGTAATACTACTGGACCGTATGAATACGAATACGAATACACCTCGGCCTCCGTGGTGCTGGTGCTGTAGCTCACCGGGAAACCGGTGGCCGGTGCCGGTGGCTTTGTTGGATTTGAGCTTGCTGCTTCATACATACCTAAGTTAATGCTGCTACAACACTAGCTAGCTGTGTGGTAGAAATGTTTGGATAAGGGTGTGAATGAATGAATTTGGCTTTAACCACTACCAATGCGTACAATTTTAAAACTAGCTACATGTCAAAATCCAGTGAAATTTTTTTATAACTATAAATGCAGTTAACGGTATGATGATTTTAAAAACATAAAAAACACTACCAACCAATGCGTATAATTTGAGAAAATGCAGTAAAGCATGGTATAGTGGTTCAGCGTCAACTATATTATAGTAGCTGAATTCTTTTTATTGTTAATATTTTCTGAAAACATTTAAAACATAAAAAAATTATTTCTCAACATTTAATTCTTAGAAAGTAAATTCTGAAAAATTCTTTCACAAATTCTATCATATTTATATTTTTCTCTTACTTTTATCTCTCTGGATAGATTAATGGATGTCCATCAAATATCAAATATTTTTCATAAGCGAATCAATTGTCAGTTTCAATTAAGAAAATTATGCTGGTCCCCTTGATTTTTCCACCCGTAAAACTCACAGTATGGATGCGGCATTAAATATTTGATTATTTCAGATAATAAAATCATTCTGAATACAATAATATCATTGTTTTAAATTTTTATCATGATTATATTTTTAAATTAAGAATGGAACTTAAAAGTTTCTATTTAAACTAAAATAGTCTTGATAAACTGATCCACTCAGGAAGTGGCCTTTGTGTTTAGACAAGTGTTTGATACAACGTTGGAATCAAAGAGGAAGTTAACAACAATTACCTTCAATCGACAAATAACAAGATTTTGTAACATGTACACACCTCATACATCAAGAGTTACTGGTTCTATAAGTCAAGTGTATATTTCAACCACACTTTCAAGAAAGTCATTTTTAAAGCCATGTTTCACATTAGATACAGAAATAGATACATTGTAATACCGCATTTATTATAAAAGTAGTATAACATTAATTTAAATGACAACTATCAATATGAAAAGGCCAAAAGGGGATCGAAAAAAAGGAATGACTCATTCTTCAAACATAATTATTCTTCATGTTTAATACAGAACTGCATACTATTCAACGGCTCATGCCCTGTTCGACTGATGGAGCTGTGGTAGCAGTCATGGCTACTCCCCGACTTCGTTGCTCGACATTTCCATGCCACCCTAACCATACCAAGTTCAAAGAAAAATAAATTAAAAACTAAACAAAAAAGGAGTTTCTCTACAAAATAAGAAATTTGTTTTCCAACTTTGCATAGTTGGGTATTTAGCAAATAGAGTAGTGTTAATATATATAATTAGGTAAGGTACATAGTGCATACCAATAATCATGTCAAATCCACGGTGTTGAAGCTCACGATATTCTTGACAGAGGGCGCAGGGCTCGCAGCAGCAATGAATCAAGCAATCCGTACAACCACTTCCCTTTAGACCATACTGTCGTCTCATCTTGGAGCGGTAGAAGCAAGAGTATAGGCAGCCACAACCAATGACACAACAAATTAGCGTATACAGAGCCCCACTGGCACCACATGCTGAAGTAAATAATAATCACTCTCATATATAGTGAATAATTTTGGAAAATCAAATCTTAATTAATTCTATATATGTTATGTTCTGAGCTAGAAAACAATATTCTTACATGTGGATCCCTTGTCAACAATTTCTGCAACTCGGCCAAAGGTAACACATGGACACCACCACGTTATGCAACCTGAAACCAAATTAAACAATTAATTATTATCATCACATACGTGACCATGGATTAATTACGTACACTTAACAAATTATGAAGTACACATTTTTTAACAATTTTATAATTCATTACACATGTAAATTAATTTTCTAGAGTGCACCAGGCTGTTATTTATTGGATGTATATCCATTATCCAGGGGTTTCT
Organism: Glycine tomentella; assembly: GCA_007407185.1. Lineage (NCBI taxonomy): Eukaryota > Viridiplantae > Streptophyta > Magnoliopsida > Fabales > Fabaceae > Glycine > Glycine tomentella. The sequence continues at coordinate 282,982 of PYAF01005626.1, forward strand.
TCATAGCATTCAAATTAAATCAGAATCTCCCATTTAAGAATATCTATCCTGAATAATACATATTTATCCAACAGATCACTAATTTGGTAACCTCCTTAATATATAGTGAAATACATCAGAGCCCCACCCGAATAGCAAGTTAAATTTAAAATCATATCATATATTAAACAGATACTATATATAGTTGAGAAAGATATACAAGTATATGAAGTTAATGAGTGGGTGTGATATATGACTTACAGTTTTCACAATCGGAGAAGCAGTCGCAGAGGCCGGTGGACCAATCGACGATAGGTTTGGGCTGGGGAGGTGGTACTGGAGCGTAGGAAGCCTCGTCGGTCGAATACGTTGTTGAATTGCTATAGCTCACCGGAAAACCGGTTGCCGGTGATGACTTTGTTGGATCTGACCACCCTTGTTGCTGATACATACTCATGCTGTGTGATGTTATTGGAGTTGCATAACTCTATTTATCTTAACTGTATTTATACTATGAGGAATGGTAGAACTAGAAAGAATCCGCGGATCTCATAAATTTTTTATTATTATCTTTGATTTCCATATTAAAAAAAATTCCAAAAGTTCCGCGTCAACTATATTTACTAAATGCAAGTCAAGTCATGGTTTGGAGTTTGATAAGCGCGTGCAACTTGTTCTATACTTCCAACATTTTTATTATTATTGAATTATAGAACAACTAAGCAGGATAGTGACGCTGTACCACGTGGTGCTTCCATGAAAAAACAAAAACATTATTGCACAGATTTTTGTTATCTTTAGACCAATTCCCTCTTGAAAAGTTTATATAGACGCAGTCCTTTGCACGTCGTCATAATCTCCAAGAAATTTACTCGCTCATTATTTTTGCAAGCTTCAGACCTCTCTGTATATATTAGTTTATTAAATGGATAAAGTATCTCTTTTAAAAGCCAATTAATTGCTTCAAGTAATATACTATATTTTATTTTCTTGTGATTTTTTAATATATCCATTCTTTAATGCTTTTAGATTTATGCTACTCATATATAAATATATATTGACTATTAAATATTACAAAATAAGTTTTTAATGTGTTCTTATGTTTTAAAATTTTACGTTGCACTATTATTTCATAATTAAAAGGTAGTTTACTATTATTACATTTTAAATTTTTAGTTATTTAATTATATATTTGCAAATTATATAGAAAAATCAAAATAACACTTTTTAATTAGCGCGTCCGACTTGTTCTTCACTTCCACTATATTAAATATAAGCATCCAGTCGTGAAAAAGACAGTTGCATTGCATTAATTGTTAATTTCCTTCTATACCCTTATGGTCGTTTCACTCATTATGGCCCATTGTGCTTTTTATTTAGCTATTTTGGTTGTGTTAGTTAGTTCTCGTATAGTCATGGGGATTTGATTATGTTCTAAGATGTTATTTGTGAGTTGAAACTTTAAAACAATATTTCCCACTTGCTTAATTGTTTGTTCTATTTTGTCTATTAAATTTCTTTAAATTTATTTTACCTCTAATTCTAAATGAAGTTTAAAAAAAAAAATCAACTTATGAGTAATTAATACTGCCTCCATTATAATATACAAGGAAGAAATGAGAAAAAATGTTGTTTATAAATATAAGAAATATATGATCACTTTTAAATACATTAATTGTTAATTTCTTTCTATACCCTTATATATTGTAAATACGGGTAAAAATGGATTGGGCCGTACATCGGGAATCAATCATCCTACTCATTTAAGGTATGGTTTAGTTCAACTTATTTAGTAAAAAATATCAAGTCATAATTTTTAAGAAAAGCCTATTAGGCTCGATAGACCGATTCATTTAGCAACAATATTTTTTTTATAAAAATATTATTATTAATATGATATAATATTATAATTGTTTTATTTAAATTATAAAACTATTTTAATAATTTGACAATTTGAATCATTTTAATTAATGTTTGAAATATATTAATTTTCATAAGCATAGATGAGTAGTAGGAATAATGACTCTTTTCTTTTGGTGGGACTTAAAAGAACTTGGTAGCATGTTATATATATAATGTTTGTAGGCAAGTTTTGTCAATAATTGGTTTAAAATTGTTTTATTATTTTTCATGAAAATCTGTAGTTTGTTTAAAAAATAATATTGTTTACACTTTTTAATATAAACAAGATTTTAAATGGGTTAATGGGTTGGGTAAGCTTATATAAAATTTCTCAAACCTAGGCATAAATTCGTAATGAGTAATAGACTTATGCTTGGACTATAAAAATATAAAATGAGTTAGATCAAGCCTAGATATGGTCCAATCTGGTTCAATCCATTTTCATCCCTAAGTGTAAAGACTATTTATGAGATAAATTATGCTCATTGATGAAAGAAATATTTCTAGAAGAATGAATAGTGTCATTAATGAAACGACCCCTTATACTATTTAATTCAATAGAAATTTTTTGAATAAAATTTAAATTTATGATATTATTAATTAAAATTAACCAAATTAATTATTTTTATTGATTTTTATAAATTAGGTATTTATTTATATAGGAAAAGATGTTGCATATTCTCTTTGAATTTACTTTATGGCAAAGATTACAGCACCTTTTTAACGCTTATATCCTGCAATTAAACTTGTAAAAAAGGTCAAGTTTTAAGTAATTAATATCCTGCAAATTGTCTTTGAATTTATTTTATGACAAAGACTGTAACATGTTCTTTTTAATGGCTATATATGCTTTTACCTCTAAATGCAGTTGTCTACAAAGTCAACTTTTGAATAAATAATATCTCGCAAATTTATCTATCAAAAAAGAATTAATAAAACATTATTACTTTATGGAGTATATTGCTCTGCATATAAAATCAGTTTTTAATAAGGCAAGCAATTCAAGTCATCATCAGAAACATATATGAAGTCCATCAAGTAATTAATTAACGTCTTTAAATTTATATTATGACAAAGGGTAGCTATATGCTTTTATCTCTAAATGAAATTGTCTAAAACTGCAAATGACAAAGTCTTTGACATTATTGAAAATGTTTTTTTTTTTCCAGCAAAACTTATTGCAAATGTAATAGGGCGGTTATAGACTTATAGCGGACTCCGGGGTATTTAAAAGCCAATTAATTGCTTCAAGTAATATACTATATTTTATTTTCTTGTGATTTTTTAATATATCCATTCTTTAATGCTATTAGATTTATGCTACTCATATATAAATATATATTGACTATTAAATATTACAAAATAAGTTTTTAATGTGTTCGTATGTTTTAAAATTTTACGTTGCACTATTATTTCATAATTAAAAGGTAGTTTACTATTATTACATTTTAACTATTTAGTTATTTAATTATATATTTGCAAATTATATAGAAAAATCAAAATAACACTTTTTAATTAGCGCGTCCACTACAAGAAAAAGGCTTATTTCCCATGTAATATCTCCGAAGGAATATACACCGTCGGTAACGGATGCTATTGTGATTGGTTTCTCACTCCGCCTTTATCAGTGCCGCCGCGGAAGTGTAATAGCTCTGTCATTGTTGAAGCTGCCACCGCTCACCCTTGCTCTGTTTCTCTCTGTTTCTGGTAGTGTGTGAGCGAGAGAGGTGAAAGCGGCAAGGCTGCAAAACCCACTCCCTTCCCTCCCTAATTCCACCACTCACTTCCGCTCTCAGCTCAGGTACAAAATTCTCTCTTCACGCTTCTTCTGCTTCCGCTTTCCCCCTTGCGCTGATGTACAAAATTAGGTGTTTTAAATTTGGGAATTGAGAGCTTTTATGACTGCATTGGAGGAATTATTAGGTCAATTCTTCATTCTCGTTCTATTGTGATTTTTAGACCAAACCCTAACTCTTTGCTTTTGATTCCATCACGGCAACGACTTCCTCCATCACAGGTATGTGACCCTTTTTCACTCGTCACTCGTCCATTGTTTGTTATTGGTGGTTCTGTGTTTAGTTACTAAGCTTAGTTGTAAATGGTAAGCTGTGCAAGAGTGTATTTGCTGTGAAAAAAATGATGCAAGAAGAAATTAGGGAGGTAACTGATAAATATGTGTGTTTGAGGAGAAATCTGCTTTTGTGCCTGGTATTTTCTGTGTGTTGAAGGTATTTTTTCCTTTAATTAAGGATGCTGAGAGGAAAGTGAGTTACACGGTGTGAAGATTTGCATAGGATCATGTAGTTCTAGTTATGGATGATGATCCGACGTGGCTCAAGATCCTTGAGAAGATGCTCAAAAAGTGCAATTGTGAAGGTTGGTATGTTTTAACTCATGAGTGGTTCCTTTTTTTCCACACACTGACACTTTTGTTATGTGCTAATTAAGTTACCAATATTAGCTAGTTTGATGTACTAAAGATCTATAAAAATTCCTTGTACACTATTATTATGCAGTCTAAGAGATGATGCGTTTCCAAGTTTTGGTTTTTTTTTTAATCTTTAGTGTGTGGTAGGTTGTGGTCATATTTGTCATGGATCAGTTTCTATTGTTTTTTATTTTTTTTGGGGGGGGGGGGGGGTTCCCAACTTCTTTGACTCCAGTTGATCCAGACTTCCAGCCACTCCAAGTAGAATTCAACTTTCCTTCATCTGATCCACTTTTAAACCCATTGCCACCACCCCATCCAGCTGATGAAGTTTCATTTGACTTTTGGATACTGTTCCAACCAGAAGACTCCCCTTCAGAAGCCTTGGTTGCATTCCAATTGCTATTCTGATTGCCATCACCCGCACTTCCAGTTTTATGCTCTGCCTAACCCCAGCTCCCTCCATCACCACCCCAGCCACCAGACTGATTTGCATTAGAAGCAATTCTAGTCTTCTCCACTGCAGCACCCCATGAGGAGTTCTTATTAGAATTACTTTTAGTTTTGGAGAGGGGTATCAGGTCACAAGAAGGAAATTTGATGGTGGTCTTAACATAGTATTTGTGTAAATGTGTGTGATTTTCTACAGTATTCATTAGTATAAAAAACTAAAGGACACATGATAGAACCCACGACCTTGTACACAAAGTATTTTGTGTATACACAAAGTATTCATCAGTATAATGAATATTATATATGATTGCATCCGATGAGGTCAATTGGATTGCTAATCCCTCTGATTCTGTTCAAATCCCTTTCCGTTATTCATAATTGGATGACGACAACAAATTCCCTTATACAAGGGAAAAGTGTCGTCAAAGTTTAATGTTTTGGTGAATATTAGATAGGTACAAGCACAACGGAAGAGAATATTTTTATGTCAACTTTCTGATGATTCTATTGCACATCTATTTTTTTAACTACCTTTGCCAATCTTGTGAACACTCTTTGGTTATTAGAATTATCAATGATGTAGTCTTCCAATAGGATTAGTAGAAGATTTGATGTTGTTTTGACGAAGTGTTGTAATCAGAAAAGTCCTTAACATTTTTTTTCCTTGGCAATGGCACTGCTGTGGTTAACAGCTATGATCCCACAGACACAGCCTCCCACTTGCAGCAACAAAACTGGAGGCTGTAAATCAGCAACAGTAGGGCAAATGGCAATCTTAATCTCTGCCCTTGCTCTCATGTCTATTGGAAATGGAGGCCTTTCATGCTCCTTAGCATTCGGCGCAGATCAGGTGAACAGAAAAGATAACCCCAACAACAGGAGGGTCTTGGAAATATTCTTCAGCTGGTATTATGCTTCTGCTGCTATTTCTGTCATAATTGCTTTCACAGGAATAGTATATATCCAAGACCATCTTGGATGGAAAGTGGGTTATGGAGTTCCAGCAGCCCACGATAACTATTTTAGAACTTTTAAAATATATGGGATTAATTTTAAAAAAAATGTAGAAGACCAAATATATTTTAGCCAGATAACTATATCCACTATATCTAATATAGGAGATAAATTTAACTTATATTTATTGTTTACAATGACATTAAATTCCTTTAATATTTCAACTGTTGAATGCATGTCTTAGTTGTAAACATTGTAGAAAATATTTACTTACATATTGATGAAAAAAACAGGTTAAAACAATTTATAAATATTAAAAAATGATTTTTTTTTAAAAAAATATTTCCGACAGATTTTTTCCGTCGCTAATTTGTCCAGAAAATAAAAAATAGGTTAAAACAATTTATAAATATTAAAAAACGAATTTTTTTTAAAAAAATATTTCCTACGGATTTTTTCCGTCGCTAATTTGTCCAGAAAATCATTTCCTACGGATTTTTCCGTCGCTACCGTTACCGACGGAATTCAAAATCCGTCCAGTGGATTTCCTATGCCCGTTTTAGCGACCGATTTGTTTCCGTCGGAATTCCGTCGGAAATGACTGATTAGCGACGAAAATATAGCTTTTGCGACGAAAAATTTCCGTCAGAAATTCCTTTTTTTCTTGTAGTGGTCTGACTTGTTCTTCCCTTCCACTATATTAAATATAAGCATCCAGTCATGAAAAAGACAGTTGCATTACATGCAGCGCAAGATGCTAGCGAGAATATACAGAATTACATCAGTTTCTAAGAAAGAAAGAAGGATGGTAAGTATTTAAGTTTTGAAGGTTTTGTTTTGTTTGCTGGCTTGACTTGATAGGTGAGTGGGCACTAAAATTTTTTTTATTCTTAATCTTTTCTAAAAGAAATAAAAATTAAACAATTACTTCTCAAAATCTAATCATTACCAAACATGCATTTATTGTATTCCTACTCAGTTAATTATAGACAATTCATTTATTGACTAGATATTTTGTAACTCCTTCGCTTAAAAAATATTTATTAAAAAATAACTAGCGCGTCAATAATTGTTAGAAACATCATTATTTAATGTAATAAATATTCAGCAAAAACAAAATTGGTGTAATAAATTTAACGGAGGATAAATTACATTCGATGTAACTGGCAATTTAAAGATAAGAAATGAAAGGAAAATTTGATTAGCATATTAAACATAAAATGGATTTTCATTATTATTATTATTACTATTTTAAACATCAAACGGGTTGATCGTGATTTTTCATTGATAAACATTTATCTTAATTATATCTTAAGAAGATGAAGACTAAACTGTCAAAAATATCCACCAATGAGCTCCTTAGTCTTTAGTATTAAAATAAAGGACTAAATATCCAATTTAATCAATTTATTTATTTAAAAGGTTCAGTTAAGTCCCTTAACTTTTCGATTATTAGTTCCTTAATTTTTAAAATTGACCCAATTGAATCCTTTTCTTTATTTTCTGTCCTTTATTTGTGCAGTCCATCTTATTCAGATTTGCAATGAAAGACTTTTTTTTTTTTATAAAAATAGTGATAAATAAATTGATGGTTTTAACTGTAACTATTTTTAAAATTTTAAAATTTTAAATTATATTTATTCTATTATATTTTTAATTTTAATTTATTAATAATAAATACAGTAACAGCTAAAGTCCTACTGTTCGTAATTGATAGCCATAAAAATACAACTTAACAGTGTTAATCTTAATTGATGGCCAAAAAGACTATTACATAATAAAAATTATAAAATTTAATTGAGATTTTAAATAAACTAAGAAACCAAATTTGATATTAAGTGAGATATGTTGGTTTTATTTTGTAATGAACCTTAATTGGTTAACTATACTTATGGGTAGTCATAACTATTCCTTATGGGTAGTCATAACTATTCTTATGGATAGCCATAACTATTCCTATAGTTAACTACTCTTATCTCAATCGCTGTTAACCGCTGTTAACTTCCCATCATAACCATACACACAAAACACCTTTGATGGAAAGGTCTATATATAGGTGTGTATCTTCAATTTCTAGGGTTCCTGAACTCACTCACAAATAAAGTGCATATACACCATCAAGTGCAAATTGAGAGAAGAGTTTGGAAGACTCAAGAAATCACTTCACATTACAGTATTACAACCCAATACAAGTAGCAATGGTTGGAGGTATTTATATTCTATTTCATTCCACATTGATATAATATTGTTTGTGAAAATGATTAGATCATTAAGTATATAAAAATTCTAACATTTGGTATCAGAGCAAGTTTCAACCTCTGCCTTGTTCTTACATTTGAGTTTCTTGGGTTTTACTGAATATTTGATTTAAAGTCTTAAAATAAAGTTTGATTTTAAGAATCGAAAAGAAAATATTTTTGAATGATTCTAGACTTTAAATCATGAAAAACGGTGTAAAAAAATTTATGAAGTGTGTCGTTTTATTAAGTTTTAAAACGACAATTTTGCGTGCTTCTATATCCTTTTGCTTAATGTTGAAAACAATTTAAGTTTGTGTCGTTTTATTAAGTTTCAAAACGACAATTCATTTTGATTTTGACATTATCAAGATAACATGCATGTTCTTGTACTTTTACTCTGAATAATAAAAGCAAGTTCGTGTTTTCAATGCTTTTATGGTGCAAGAAATGTTATTTTGTCATCTTATGCTTTATAAATTCATATCAAAGATAAAATATTAAATTATATTATTGAGTTATCCATGGGAATGGAAAATATAATTTGATAGTTTTATCATAAAGTATGCATAATGAATAAATAAATGTTTAGTGATCTTTATAATTTAATTAATTAAGGTTTGGCCAAAGCACTCTTAGTTAGTTAAATTATAAATTCAGAGCCTCAAGATCACATAAGGAAAATAACATTGATTGTAATTAATCGTATGTAATATGATAAATATCATCTCACAAGATTATTTATCATGTTTTTGTATGATTAATTAGGATAAAAATATTAAGTTATGTTCTTGATTTGCCCACATGGATTAGGAAATATAACTGTTTTATCATTAAGTTCATATGAATTTTATTGAATTAAAATTTTAGCCCACAGGCAAATTTTATGTCACTAAATTCATAATTCTTTGAGCATGTTTTACATTGGTAAAACATGATAATGATTTATTTTGCCTCAAATTTTAAGAATAAGCATATATTTTGCAGTTATACAACCTGTTAGTTCTATTGAAGTTCCTGAATTGAGAGGGGACAATTACCCAATTTGGAAGGAGAGAATTCTCCTGAATTTAGGATATATGGATATTGATGAAGCTATCAGAAAACCTGAACCACCAGCTATTACAGAGAACAGTGAATCAGATGAGGTGGATCGTTTTAAAAAATGGAAAAGATCCAACCGTCTGTGTGTCATGTTCATTAAGACTAAGATCTCTGCTGGTATTAGGGGCTTAGTGGAAAAGCATAACAATGCCAAAGTGCTTATGAAGTCTATTGATGAGCAATTTGAGACTTCAGGAAAAGCACTGGCTAGTACTCTAATCATGAGATTTTCATCAATGAAGTTGAATGCTTTAAGGGGTGTGTGTGAGCACATTATGCAGATGAGGGACATTGCGGCCCAATTGAAAACTTTGGAGGTGGATATGTCTGACACTTTTCTTGTCCATTTTATATTGAACACTCTCCCAGCACCATATGGTCCCTTCAAAATATCCTATAACACGCATAAGGACAAATGGTCTATTAATGAACTCATGACCATGTGCGTTCAGGAAGAGGGAAGGTTGCAATTAGAACAAGGAGAGAGTTCTCTGCTGACAATTGAGAAAAATGACAAGAAAATAAAATATAAGAACAAAGGAACTGGTAAAATACCACCCCAGACTGGAATTAAGAATGAATCATCCAGGTGTTTTTTCTGTAAAAAGAAAGGGCACATGAAGAAAGAATGTTCTAAATTCAAACAATGGTTTGAAAAGAAGGGTATGCCTACCTCTTTAGTCTGTTATGAATCTAATATGATTAACATAAATCATAACACATGGTGGATTGATTCTAGTTCTACAATCCATGTTTCAAATACCTTGCAGGGAATGCAAAACCTAAGGAAACCAGTGGGCAGTGAACTCTGCATCTATTCAGGCAGCAAGATGAGTTCACCTGTGGAGGCCATTGGAACCTGCATTTTAGTTTTAAGAAGTGGTTTTATTTTGAATTTGGAAAAGACTTTTTATGTTCCTAGTTTTTCTAAGAACTTAATTTCAATTTCAAGACTTGTACCTTTTGGTTATTCTTTTTCATTTTATGAGACATCTTTCAATTTATTTTATAATTCTGATCTCATAGGGAATGGTATTTTATGTGATGGTCTTTTCTATATTAATTTGCAAAATGATATCACTTATGACGCTATGCATATTAATGTTGGCATTAAGCGATGTGTTATGAATGAGGATTCCTCTATGTTGTGGCACCGGAGATTAGGACACATCTCCATTCAGAGAATTAAAAGATTAGTGAATGATGGAGTACTTAGTACTTTAGATTTCACTGATTTTGAGACTTGTATAAATTGCATTAAGGGAAAGCAAACAAACAAGTCTAAAAAGGGTGCCAA
>PYAF01005627.1:0-10244 GCA_007407185.1 Glycine tomentella
TGATGCTCCAGAACTTGCTTCCTTTGTTATTTTGCTCTTAAGTCCCTCTCTTTGGCCTGCAATTGCTTAAATGATATTAAAATGCTCGAGATAATTAACAAATACTAAATATGACTAATTTTTGAACTATTTCCTAACTATTTAATTAAAATATAACCTAAAACTAAGCTAGAATTAAGATGTGTTTGCAACACATCAGTAAGTCATGATAAACAAAGTTTAAATAAAAACAGAATTTAAATAACAAGTTAATAATCAATTAAGATGCATAGAATATGCATGATGCATGATTTCATCACTTCTCAAAACATGGCCATGGTCAGAATAGCTTAACACCTCGCGAGTTGGATCGATCAGTCAGGATAGGTCCGTGTTGCAAAAGGACTCACACCTATACTACATGTGATCATCATGGTTAGGTGATTTCCCCACGGCCACTCTCCCCCAGTTCAACACCATAGAACGCTCTTTCACAACTCTAGCTATCTGACAAACCTCCTCATGAGGTAACATCTTCACGGATTAACCCCCGCTGGGCATATGCATATGGAACATGCATGAATACTTTCTCATCTCATCTTTTCATCATTCATCGTCATTCATCATGTTCATCATCATTCATCATACTCATCATTTTTCTCATTATTAGTTCATGTTAAAATTTATTTTAATTAGAGATATATGAAATAAACAATATATTCATCATTTGATCAAGTAAAACATCACCAAAAATTAATAACACCACACGGCCATCATCATTAAATTTTATTTCATTCTTTAAAAATTCAAATCTATATAAACTATTTTCAAGGAAATTTTATCTAACTTGCACAACTAATATAATTATTTTATGCTAATTAACATTATAATTACTCAAAGAAATGGTTAAATTAAGAAAAACATAAAGAGAATAATAATCTAAACTAGGTTACTTATAGTAAAATAATTCATGAATACACTAAATTAAATTCATTAAAAGTAACCATCACACATAAAAAATTGTATAAGCATAATATAAACTTTTTGTGAATTAAAGTTAGCTTAAGTTAATTGTTTCCTTGTTAATAGTTAAATCCATAGTTTAGGGTTCCTTTAGGTCATATAATTAAGGTCCTTGAGTCCTTGAGATTCTTCCACTAATTACAAATATTTCATCTCAAAAGTTCATTAGCACAAATACTCATAGTTAATATTCAAACTTTAGCTTATCAAGGACTTCCCCATACCTTGATTTGTTTTTCTAAAAATTGAACAAGCTTGCTCCTTAATTCCTTAGCTTTGCACGTGGACTTACTCAAAGTGGGTTGTAGGATTTGCTTTGTTGGAAGGTGTTTGAAGAAAGAAATGAAAAGGATAGCAAGATAAGGAAAGGTAATGAAAAGGATGGCAAAGAAAAGCAAGGTGGAGTACGGTTACTCCTTGCTTTGATTTGTTTTCTACAAAACTTTTGGAACAAGATCAAATGGTGGGGAATAGATGCACGGTCACTCTCCTTTGCTCCCCCAAAGAATCCGTCCCATGGCTTTTATAGGAAAGCATCCCTTGATTTTTCTACCAATCATGCTTAAGTGATAATGACTAAAGCTTATGTGCTTTGTTCCTATTGGTCCATTATAAGAATATCTTCCAATCCCATTTCTCTCTCTTGTTTGCACGGCTACTTCAAGCTTTGGAGGAGGTTTCTTGTGATTTCATCCCTTATCCATGCATTAATGAAAGATTCCTTCACTTTACACCTTGCTTGTTTCTATTGGCTACTTTTCCTCCTTTGAATTTGTCCCCCACCCCTTATTCTTTACTCTCCAACACGTGCTCCCTCTAATTCATGTGGCTGCCATGATTTTTCCTCTTCATAACCGTAGCACCCTAGTTGTTTAAACCAAATCTTGCAATTTTTTCCTTTAATGTCATGGAATAACCATCCTATTTTCTTATTGGTTGATTTCATTTCAATTAATAAAATTACTAAACTATCTTAGTAATGACATCTGTTTATTCCAAAATTAGTAGAAAACTCCAAAGATTACCTCTATCATTTTCTTATAATTTTCTGATACTTAAGTTAGTCTGTATTGAGCTCTTTTCAAATTTTTCTGTAAAAATTCCTAAAAATGCTAATTCATAATTTCTTGTCACTTATTTAGTTAATACTTAGTCAACTAAGAGTGTTTTATCTCATACTCAGGTCCCCACAAATTTTCAAAATTATCTGAGCATTTTTTGACCTAAGGGGTATTTTGGTCATTTGCCACTCTCGGGACTTAATCGTCATTTCTGAAATTGTTCAAGGGCGTTTTGGTAATTACATGCTAGGGGTATCTTTATAATTTATATTTTATAGAGAGGGTATTTTAGTCCTTATTTTGTTCATATCTCTGGAGTTTTACTGAATTCTAGGTTATATAAAGCATTTTAATAATTGTTCTATCAATTTAATACGTATGAAAATATTGGGGTGTTACAGAGATGTTCCTATATACATTGATGTAGCCTCTGCAGGATAGTGATGTATGCTATGATTGGCTGTAAGCCATGTGTATATCACCTGATTATCAACAAGTGGATGTGATTTGATGAGAGATAATGATTAAAGAAGGGGATTGAGATTCCTGAATGCATGGTGGATGTTTGTGTGATTTCCTAGAATAGATTCTGAGAATATGTCTGAAAGTGAACCAGGGGAAGGAAATACCTTCAAGGGCCCTGAGTTTACTGAGATTTTATATCTCACCCTTCTGCGGGGCTTATGTTTTGCAGGTGAATCTTTAGGAGGAGCAGATAGATCCCAAGGCAAGAAGCCTGTACAGGGATAGTTGCTATTTCTAAACCTTAGGCATAGATGATATGAGCATGTGGCTCTGATGTTTTGTATACTGCCTTTGGTTTAGTTTATTTTGTATCCTGAGGGGAATGTATGTACAGTTTTGTACTTAAACAGTGACTTTATGTGTATTCACCATATTATAATGTATAAGTGGTTATGTTAGTGACATTTGATAACGTCACTCTTATGTTATGCTTCCAAACTGCTTAAACTCTGATGATTATAGTTAATGATAGTGATTAAGGCAGGTTAATGACCCTGGTTTTGTACGGGGCGTTACATTATGGTATCAGAGCAGTTTTGGTAGGGAAGCATTATATATATGGTGAATTGTGTGTTTTGTGTGATTGTTCTGGGTGTTCATTATGGTTGTTGCATGTGTGATTTTTGAGAGTGAGCCTGATCAACTCACCCTTTTTGTGATATGTGTAGTACCATGGTGAGAACCCAGAATAATGATGGTGTAGCGGGGGCAGATGAACACCCCGACCTAGTAGTAGCCGCCTTGGCCGCTATGCAATAGGAGATAGCTGCAAGCAAGCAAGCTAATGAGGCCTTGATGAAGGCCAATGAGGAGTTGATGGTTTAGTTGAGATCTCAGCATAGAGAGGATAGAGCACCTTCTCCACATCCTGTTCCTGAGGGCGAGGGTAGTCGCCAGGTGGGTGGGGCTAGCCATCTTGCTGAGGGGCCTAGCCATCTCAGAGGAGGATCTTCACAGATATATGCCGAGGAGGAGACTATTACTAGAGGGAGGATGCTTACAGCTTTTCGTAAGCATGATCCTCCAGTGTTTCATGGGGATTATGATCCCGTGGTGGCGGCTCGGTGGTTACAGGCCTTAGAAAAGATATTCACAGTGATGGAGTGTTCAGATCATCACAGACTCCTTTATGCCACTTATATGTTACATGGAGATGCCCATGAGTGGTGGGTTACCACATCAGAGTTGATGAGAGGCCAGGGGGAGGTTATCACCTGGCAGGCTTTCGAAGCCCAGTTCCTGGACATATACTTTTCGCGAGATGCCAGAGAGTAGAAGTAGGCGGAGTTTGAGACTCTTGTCCAGGGACAGATGTTGGTTGACGAGTATTTGGCTAAGTTCAATGAGTTAGCCAAATATGCTCATTTCAGAAGGGAGTTACCTGATAATGAGGTACTTGCAGCTAAGTTGCAGAGGGGACTTAGAGAGGATATTGAGGAGAGGATAGCTAGCAATAGATCCCGAGACCTGGGGAGTCTTGTCAGACAGTGTAGGCAGGTAGAGGACATGATTAGAAGAAGGAGTGGCAGTCATCCTATCCCTCCTAGTAGACAAGATGTGAGGAGACCCAGTAGTGCAGGCCCAGCCGGGAAGGGCAAGGGCAGAGATCTGAGAGTTTCTTCTTCTTCAGACAGATTTAAAAGGAGTCAGAGAGATAGGCCATCGAGACCAGGTCCAGGTCCCAGATGTGCTACTTGTGGGAGGACTCACTGGGGTGTGTGCCCTACTGGTATATTGGTGTGCTACAGATGTGGCAAGCCTGGCCACTTTGCTAGACAGTGTCCCCAGGCCAGAGAGCGGGCCATAGCTGCACCTGTGATCTCAGCAGCACCTACCACAGGCCGGATTTATACAGTTGATGCGAGGGAGGCAACTAGAGCTCCAGATTTGATCCGAGGTACAGTTTTAATTGGTATGTGTGATGTGAGAGTTTTATTTGATTCTGGAGCCACTCACTCGTTTATCAGTGATCACACTGCTCTAGGACTAAACTTGCCTATGTCCAAACTTTCTTCTCCTATGTAGGTGACCACAGCCTCTAGAGAGCAGTGTAGAGTGGAGAGTTGTTGTAGAGATGTGCACTTTCTGTATAATGGCAGGGAGTATAGTGTGGATCTTTATTGCTTGGCTATGCCTACCCTTGAGATGATTCTGGGTATGGATTGGTTGGCCAGATATGATGTCATGCTGGATTGTTGTCGCAAGAGAGTAGTTATGCCTTCAGATGATGTTAGCTCGAGTTCAGTTGCATTCCTTTCAATGTTGCAAGTCCGTAAGGAGCTGAGAGGAGGAGCTCAGGGGTATCTGTTGTTGAGTACAGCGGTGGAGAGGCAGGGAGTGGATACGTTAGAGATTCCGGTGGTAGGCGAGTTTGTTGATGTGTTTCCTAAGGAGATTACACAGCTTCCGCCGGACAGGGGGTTAGAGTTCTCCATTGATTTGGTTCCAGGTGTGGGACCCATATCCATAGCTCTTTGCCGCATGTCTCCTTTAGAGTTAAAGGAGTTGAAGGCACAGATTAAGGACTTGTTGTCCAAAGAGTTTATCAGACCGAGTGTGTCGCCGTGGGGAGCACCGGTCCTCTTTGTGAAGAAGAAGGATGGGAGTATGAGGCTGTGTGTTGATTACATGCAGTTGAATAAGGTTACTGTTAAGAATAAGTATCCTCTGCCTCGTATTGATGACTTGTTGGATCAGTTGAGGGGAGCCTGTGTGTTCTCCATCAGATTCGGATTAAGCCCAGAGATGTACCGAAGACGGCTTTCAGGTCGAGGTATGGTCATTACGAGTTTCAGGTCATCCCTTTTGGTTTGACTAATGCCCCAGCAGTGTTCATGGACTATATGAACAGGATTTTCAGACCATACCTGGATCAGTTTGTGGTAGTGTTTATAGATGATATACTGATTTGCTCTAGGAGTCGGGAGGAGCATGCTGAGCACCTTAGAACTGTTTTGCAGATTCTGAGAGATCATCAGTTGTATGCTAAATTATCTAAGTGTGAGTTTTGGCTTTCAGAGGTGAAATTCCTGGGCCATGTGATTTCTGCAGCTGGAGTATCAGTAGATCCTAGTAAGGTGGATGCTGTGATGACTTGGGAGAGGCCCAAGAGGGTTTCAGAGGTCCGTAGTTTCCTTGGTCTTGCAGGATACTACAGGAGGTTCATTTAGGGGTTTTCACAGATGGTATTACCCTTGACTCGCCTTACTAGAAAGGGTAACCCATTTGTATGGACTCATGAATGTGAGGAGTGCTTTCTGAGGTTGAAAGAAAAGTTGACCACATCTCCGGTATTGGTTCTTCCTGATCCTGAGGGACGTTTTGAGGTATACTGTGATGCTTCCAAGCGGGGTCTTGGTTGTGTGCTGATGCAGGAGAACCGGGTAGTTGCCTATGCTTCCAGACAGTTGAAGCCACATGAGGAGAGTTATCCTACCCACGATTTAGAGCTGGCAGCTATTGTCTTTGCTCTAAAGGTATGGAGGCATTACTTGTATGGTGCCCAGTTGGTGGTGTTCAGTGACCACAAGAGCCTCAAATATCTCTTTGATCAGAAGGAGCTAAATATGAGATAGAGACGATGGATGGAATTCCTCAAGGATTATGAGTTTGAGTTGAGATACCATCCAGGTAAGGCGAATGTTGTTGCTGACGCCTTGAGCAGGAAACATGTGAGTGTTGCCTGCATGATGATCTCTAACTGTGAGTTGATTGAGCAGTTTAGTGATATGCATCTGACTGTGACTGAGGGCACTAGTGGTCTTGAGCTGAGTAGGACCAAGGTTGATAATGAGTTGATACAGAGGATCCGAGAGGCTCAGAAACAGGATGATTATATGACAAACCTGTTGGGCCAACAGGAGTTTAGCTGGGAGCCTGATGAATTGATGATGTACCAGGATCGGATTGTGGTGCCTAAGGGCGAGTTGATTAATGCAGTTCTGGCTGAGGCTCATAAGGGCCAATTCAGTATTCATCCAGGTGCTACCAAGATGTATCAGGACCTCAGAAGGAGGTTTTGGTGGCCAGGGATGAAGAGAGACATAGCCGAGTATGTGTCTAGATGTTTAGTATGTCAGAAGGTAAAGATTGAGCATCAGAGACCGTCAGGTTTGCTTCAGCCATTACAGATTCCTGAGTGGAAGTGGGACAGCATTTCCATGGACTTTGTAATTGGGCTGCCGAGGACTCAGACTGGATGTGACTCCATCTGGGTGATTGTTGATAGACTGACCAAGTCTGCTCATTTCTTGCCTGTGAGGACTGACTACACTGCAGAGGAGTTGGCTTGGCTATATGTCAGAGAGATTGTCAGACTGCATGGGGTTCCTGAGAGTATTGTCAGTGATAGAGATCCTAAGTTCACTTCTAGGTTATGCGATGCACTTCAGGAGGCGTTTGGGACCCAGTTGAGACTCAGTACAGCTTATCATCCTCAGACTGACGATCAGACTGAGAGGACCATCCAGACTTTGGAGGATATGCTGAGAGCTTGTGCCTTGGAGCAAGGTACTAGTTGGGACAGATATCTACCTCTGGTCGAGCTTGGGCATGGCTCCTTATGCGGCCTTGTATGGCCGAAGGTGCAGGACTCTTGTATGTTGGTCTGAGGTAGGTGAAAGGCAGCTGTTGGGACCTGATATGGTTTAGGAGACTTCTGAGCAGATCAAATTGATCAGAGATAAGTTATTGAGAGCTTAGAGCCGACAGAAGAGTTTCTATGATCATAAACACAGGCCGTTATAGTTTGAGGAGGACGACCATGTGTTTCTGAGGCTGTCTCTAGTCACCGGGGTTGGACGGACGTTGGGGGTGAGGAAGCTTAGCCCTAGATTCATTGGTCCTTACCAGATACTTCAAAAATTAGGACCAGTGGCGTATAGGCTAGCTTTGCCTCCCTAGTTGTCAGGGTTGCATGATGTATTCCACGTGTCGCAGCTCAGGAGGTATGTATCAGATTCTTCACATGTGGTATAGCCTGACATTGTTCAGATCAGAGAGAATCTGACTTGCCCTACTCGACCAGTGAAGATTTTGGACCACACAGAGAAGAAGATCAGGAGTAAGACCATTCCTATCATCAAAGTTCAGTGGGATGGCAGATCACCTGAGGAAGCGACTTGGGAAAGAGAACAGGAGCTGTTATAGTTGTATCTCGAGTTATGTGCCAGGTATGATCTTAATTTTGCGGACAAAATTCTAAAAAGGGGGGGTGTAATGTAATACCTTGAATTTTAAGCATGGGATTAAGCCTTGTGACTAGGAAACATAACCATGCATTGGATTTTTTTTCCCAAAAGGAAGCTTGAGGAAAGCAATAGGCAGATTCGGCCATCTCGCGCGATCCGCGTGGGGTCTGGCACGATCCGCGCGGGAGGCTCAAGTCAAGGCAGTGTTTTCGGCCATCTCGTGCGATCCTCGTGGGGTATAGCGCTAACCGCGTGGGAGGTTCGAACATATGGCGCGATTAGCGTGACTATGGCGCGATCAACGTGGGAAGTTCGAATCAGGGCTGTGATTTCGAACATATGGCGCGATCCGGGTGGGATATGGCACGATCCGCATGGGACTTTCGGTCAGCCTTATATACCGCTCATTCTGGACGAAAATGGGGAGAGAGAGAAAGTCCAGCAGCCATTGATAACCAGAGAAGCTTCATATCTTCTCCATTTCTCATCTAAACACCTCCAACCCAACTGAGAAAGTGTTCAGAGCCTCGAGATAAGCTTGAGACCGAGCTTTATTCTTGACAAGAGGCGGTAAACGGCGAGATCAAGTTTTCTAAGGTAGTCCTTGGAATCAAAGAACCCAAGGTCGAAGGAGGCTTGGCACGGACGAGCTACCTTGGGGAAAGTGATTCCCTGGTGTTCCTTGACTTCATAGAGGTAAGAAACTCGACCTCTAACCATTGGTTTTGTGGATTGGGTTATGTTGGATTTTAAGTACCTTGAGAAGCGTTTTTGGAGGTGTTAGAGTTGTTATTAGGCTTGGACCCTGTAGAGAATTGTGTTCAGGGGGTTGTTCTGATGAAGTTAGAGCCTCGAGTCATCATTATTGATGAAGTTTGATTTTGGCTCTGAGTTTATGTATGAGTAGAGAAAAGACTGGTTATTTGGTTATTATGAACCTTAGAGCAATTGATAAAGTTGCTCATGGGATAGTATAGATGTTGTTTATGAGCTGAATTGGTTATAATAAGAAACTTGAAATTGATATGACTAAAGCAAGGATATGCTTTGTATTAGCCTGAATAGAGTCTTAGAAGAGGCTCTGGAGCCTTGGTTAGGCTGAGAGGGATCCTGTTGAGGGTCTGGGAATCACTTATGAAGTGATTGGTTATGTGTCATATGGAAAGGATTATAGTTCCTTCCATTCTAACGGCTTAGAACCGTTGTTGATAGTTATGTGTTTGCTCTTATGTTGGACGTGAACTTGATAGTTCTGGTGGTGGTGATCATGAGGCCAGGAGAGCCGGTGTTTTGCCTAGAGCAGGTAAGCTCTTGGTCTTTGCATGTGTGTCCTTTACTGTGTTCCACCATGCTCTTAATGGAGTGATGGTTCTGTTGAGAGTACCTGCATGTATATGGAAATTGTATATTGTGTGATTGATTATTGAATTGATGTGTATGGGAATGAGATGCTTGAAATGTGATTTGAACCCTGTGATTGGGGAATGATTGGTGTTGATTTGAGATGCGTGGAATGGAATGTGAAACTATGATATGCGTGATGGACTAGTAGACTTGAATGTGAATTCTATGAATGAATACAATCCTATGGTAGTAGGATAGATGACATGAGATTGAGTAAGACCTGCTGTGAGATGTTCCTGTGATATAGATGTAGCCTCCCGAATGGAGATGTTCCTATATACACAGAGGTAGCCTCCTTAGGCAATTGTGTGGATAGATTATGAGATGTGCCTATGATATAGATGTAGCCTCTTGAGTAGAGATGTTCCTATATACACAAAGGTAGCCTCACTAGAAAGAGATCTACCTGTTATATAGAGGTAGCCTCCTATGTGGAGATGTTCCTGTAACACCCCCATATTTACTGTATCAGTGCATTTTTTCATAAATACGCATTCTTAGATTATATGACATAAATGCCCTTGGATATTTTTGGAAATGACCAAAATGTCCCTGAATAATTTCATAAATGACAAATAGGTCCCTAGGGTAAATGACTAAAATGCCCCGAACATTTGCCCAAATGACCAACATATCCTTATAGCTCTGATAAGGTCATATAAGCTCTAGTAAGGTCCTGGAAACCTGATAAAATATAGAGCAATCCTAGATAAGCAATTAATGACGTTATTTGCGAAGAAAAACCATAAGATGGAATTATTAGAAATTTTGAAAGATAGTTCAAGAGAAAATTGAATTTAAAAATAATCTAGGTTCGGTTAGATCACAGAAGAGAAAAGATACAATCTAGAGAATTTTCTTGTTATTATAGGAGGACCAGATTCTTTAAATAAGTAGTCTAACACATTTTAATAATTAAAAAACTAAATGGACCAATGAAAAAATTAGATAAAACCATTTAAAGAAAATTACGTAACAACTTTTGAGTGTTACAAAAACTAAGGATAGTTTCTAACTAATTTTAGAATTTCATCCTTAATGAAATAAATTAGATTAAGGTAGC
>PYAF01005627.1:10344-26882 GCA_007407185.1 Glycine tomentella
TGATTTGTTGTGTTATTCTTAGCTTGAGGATGTAATAATTAATATTGTTGGTGGTCATGTTAAAACTAATAAGGCTATATAGGAACTGAAATTTTAAACAAATAATGCTGTTGACGTTGTTTAGATTATTTGCTGTAATTAATTAAGAGTGCTGTATTTAAAGATAACATGTGGCTGTTGCTGGATTTGTTAGCTGTATATTATTATTTAATTTGTTTAGGGTGCTGGAAATTTTATTTGGATGATGGTTAATTTATTTGATGGCTGGAATTAATAGTGGATCGCTGCATTTAAATTGAATTAATAGGTCACTGTCTATACAAAATTATTTGTTGTCTGTTTTTATGTTTCTGTTTTGAATATTAACTGCTGTCTGTTTTGAAATTTATTTGTTGTTTGTTTGAATATTATCTGTTATCTGTATGAAATTATTTGTTGACTGTTTGAATATTATCTGTTGTCTGTACGAAATTATTTGTTGTCTGTTCTGTTTTAATATTGCTATAATCTGTATGCTATTTAATTGCTGTATGTTATTCTATTGGTGGTTGCAAAATTAATTTTATAATTGATTATGCTATGTAGTATTTTATTTCGGTTCATGTTGAGCTATAATAAATCTCTAGGGTTCATCCTATTAATTAGGTCATGAACATATGATTAAAGATTCGTATTATATATTGTTAAAGTTGATTCCTTAAAATTATGGGCACTTACCTTTGATACTGATGGAAGATTAATTTTAGTGCCAAAATATGAGGCTTGAGATAAAAGGGAGAAGAGAAACTGAAAGAAAAATCAAATCATGCATCATTTTCATTTGACCCTCAGAATGGAGGGAAGTTTCACTAGAGTGGGTGAAACTACTATGGTACCCTTTTTACCCTCAGAGTGGAGGGAAGTTTCACTAGAGTGGGTGAAACTCTGTAATTTTAACCCTCAGAGTGGAGGGAGGTTTCACTAGAGTGGGTGGAACTATTTTGTTTCTGGTACCTTGTGAAAATTATCTGAGATTTAAGTTATGCATCATTTAATAAAGAGAGCATGCATCACTCATCATATACCTGTCTATAAGAGTTATTTTATATTCCTGTATATTCGTTGTATTTGTTTCACTTTCTGTCAATTATCTTATCATGTTTATTAAATACTTACCCGAGTGTGTCTGTGGTTTACACCTGTGATGACCCCAATTTATTTGGGCGAGCAGAGGAATAGTGAAATGCTTAGTTATGGAGGAGCTTGATGAATTATGTGCTGTATTTTGGCTTGTTATCTGGATGATATCACTTGTTGTTGCTGCTTTTGGGAGTTCTGTACTGTTTTGGGTGATCTACATATATTTTGATAGTCTGTATTCTACTATGGATGACTGTACTATGGACTGTTATATTTACTTATGCCTAAATAACTCTGACTGTGAATTATGTTAAAATTATTTCAACATAGAAATTCGACTAGAATAGTATTTTACGTCAATAGATCTCGCGAAAAATTTTTCGTAATTATAAAAGCGTAGACGATTAAATAGGAAACAACGTAATAAGTTAAAATAAGAAAATAACATAATAAGCGAAAATAAGAAAATAAAAATGAAGTCGTTATAGTTCCTATATATATAGATGTAGCCTCAGATAGATATATTGAGATCTAGGCATGAGATGTTCCTAGTATATAGAGGTAGCCTCCTATGTGGAGATGTTCCTATATACATTGATGTAGCCTCTGTAGGATAGTGATGTATGCTATGATTGGCTGTAAGCCGTGTGTATATCACCTGATTATCAACAGGTGGATGTGATTTGATGAGAGATAATGATTAAAGAAGGGGATTGAGATTCCTAAATGCATGGTGGATGTTTGTGTGATTTCCTGGAATAGATTCTGAGAATATGTCTGAAAGTGAACCAGGTGAAGGAAATACCTTCAAGAGCCCTGAGTTTACTGAGATTTTATATCTCACCCTTCTGTGGGGCTTATGTTTTGCAGGTGAATCTTCAGGAGGAGCAGATAGATCCCAAGGCAAGAAGCCTGTACAGGGATAGTTGCTATTTGTAAACCTTAGGCATAGATGATATGAGCATGTGGCTCTGATGTTTTGTATACTGCCTTTGGTTTAGTTTATTTTGTATCCTGAGGGGAATGTATGTACAGTTTTGTACTTAAACAATGACTTTATGTGTATTCACCATATTATAATGTATAAGTGGTTATGTTAGTGACATTTGATAACGTCACTCTTATATTATGCTTCCAAACATCTTAAACTCTGATGATTATAGTTTGTGATAATGATTAAGGCAGGTTAATGACCCTGGTTTTGTACGGGGCGTTACAGAAGCTGTGTAATCTCATCTGGAAAAACATCAACAAACTCACTCACCACTGGAATCTCTGACATATCCAACCCCTGTCTCTCATCTACTGTACTCAGCAAAAGATAGCCCTGAGCTCCTCCCTTCATTTCCTTGCGAACTTGCAAGACCGAGAGAAATGAAATGGAACTCGAGCTGACTCCATCTGAAGGCACTACCACCTTCTTATAACAACAATCTAGCATGATGCCATACTTGGCCAACCAATCCATACCCAAAATAATCTCAAGGGTAGGCATCTTTAGGCACCACATATCAACAATATATTCCCTGCCCTCAAACTGAAAATGCACATCTCTGCAGCACATATCCACTCTACACTACTCCTTAGAGGCGGTGGTAGCCTCCGTAGGAGAAGAAAGTCTGAACATTGGTAAGTTCAGTCCTAGAGCAGTGCGATCACTAATAAAAGAAGGAGTAGCTCCAGAGTCAAACAAGACTTTCACATCATACACATCAATCAAAACAGTACCTCTGATCAAGTTAGGAGCTTTGGCTGCCTCTCTAGCATCCACTGTGTAAATTCGGCCTGCAGTAGGTGCTACTGATATCACTAGAGCAGCTATAGCCCGACCACCTATCTGTGGACACTCCCTAGCATAGTGGCCATGCTTGCCACATCTGTAAAACACCAACTGACCAGTGGAACACACTCCCCAATGATTCTTCCCACAAGTAGCACACTTCGGACATGGACCTGGTCTCTGTGGTACTCCTCTCTGACTGGGGCCCTTCTTAAATCTGTCTACTGGAGAAGAAACCCCCAAATCTCTTCCCTTGCCCTTCCCAGTAGGTCCTGGTCCATTGGGTCTCCTCACCTCCTGTCTCTCAGAGGAAATAGGCTGGCTGCCACTGCGCCTCCTAATCATATCCTCCACGTGGCGGCACTCTCTCACCAGGCTGCCCAAATCTCGAGATCCACTACCAGCTATCTTCTCCTCAATATTCTCTCTAAGTCCTCTCTGGAACTTAGCAGCAAGAACCTCTGCATCAGGTAGAGCCATCCTGAAATGCGCATACTTAGCCAACTCATTAAACTTGGCTAAATACTCATCCACTGACATCTTCCCCTGAACAAGACCCTCAAACTCGGCCTGCTTCTGCTCTCTGGCATCTCTGGAAAGTATCTGTCCAGGAACTGGGCCTCAAAAACCTGCCAGGTGATAACCTCACCCTGGCCTCTCAATAGCTGTGAAGTGGTAACCCACCACTCACGAGCATCTCCTGAAGCATGTATGTAGCATAGAGAAGTCTCTGATGGTCTAAACATTCCATCACAGTGAAGATATTCTCTAAGGCCTGCAACCATTTGACAGCAGCAATGGGGATCATACTCCCCATGAAAAGCTAGAGGGTCATGCTTACGGAAAGCAATGAGCATCTTCCCTCTAGCAGCTGTATCCTCTTCAACATCAGCTTGGGACAACCTGTCCCCTCTGTGACGGCTCGGACCCTCAGAATGACGGCTACCTCCACCCTGGTGGCGACTACCCTCGCCCTCAGGGGTATGATGTGAAGAAGATACTCTATCCTCTTTACACAGAGATATCAACTCTGCCATCAGCTCCTCATTAACCTTCAACAAGGCCTCATTAGCCTGTCTATTTGCAGCCATCTCCTATTGCATAGCTGCCATGGCAGTTGTCACTGGGTCGGGTTGTGCATCTGCACCCGCCATCCCACTATTGTTCCGGGTCCTCACCATGGCACTGCACATATCACATAACAGGGTGAGTTGATCAGTCTCACACTCAATGATCACATATGCAATAGTCATAATTAACACCTAGACCATTAGTGAGCAACACACAATTCACCATACATAATGCTTCCCTATAAAACTGCTCTGATACCATAAAATGAAATGACTCGTATGCATCCAGTTCATTAACATTATCTTATGGTTGTTAAGCGCAGCAATTATCATAGATAATTAAAAATGGAAGCAATAAACAAAATGACGTCATCAAACGTCATTAACAACATCAATTGTACATCATATATGGTGAATTCTCATAATATACAAAGTATATATCTCAAAACTGTACGTATCCCTCATCAGATACAAAAACATAGGCATAAAACAAAAATAGAGCCAACATGCTCTTCAGCACTATGCCTAAGGTTCTCATAGAACCTATCCCTACTCGGGCCTCTTGCCCTGGTATCTATTAGCCACTCCCTGAGCATCACCTGCAAAAACATAATCCCCAAGAGGGGTGAGATAACAATCTTAGTAAACTCAGGGTCCTTGGAGGTCTTTCCTCCCCCTGGTTCACTTCCATGCACATAATATCAAAATTGGAATTACAAACTAGCCATCATAGCTATCAGTCACATTACCACATGTACATAGCATATACATATATAAATCAATGCCTGAGGAGGCTTCATCCATTTACATCGGCACATCTCACATCAGGACCTACTAATCATGCCTGAGGATGTTTCATCCATTCATATGGGCACATCCCACGTCAGGGCTTTCTTTCTTTGCCTGAGGAGGCTTCATCCATCTATGTGGGAACATCTCACATCAAGACTTATATATAGACTATTAAATTCAATTCTATTGGCCAGAGAATCTAATCAAGCACATAACAACACTATCACAGTGTTCAGCTCATCATATACATGTTTCCATAAACAGTAACACACAATTCAATATACATGCATCAAGATATACAATAACCATAACTCCCTCGGAGTATGGTGGAACACAACAGTGGGAAACACTCCTAAGAACAAGAGCTTACCTGCTCTCAGCACTATATCAGCTCTCCCAGATTCGTGGTCACAACCACCAGCAAGATCACTATCACGCCCTGCACAAGGCATAAAAAATCAATCAATAAAGGTCCTTAGCCGTTATAATGAAAGGAAACGCCATTCCCTTCCATTAAAACCTCTCTGTTCTCTATCTTAGGGTTATCAAAGCTAACCACCTTATAGGCGATTTGCAGATCCTCAACAGGATCTATCTTGGTCCAACCAAGACCTTAGAGTCCCTTTAGACTCTGCATAAGTTCAATTTAATGCTCTAATCAAACCATATTCCATCAATTAACCAACTTGACTAAAACAGTTATTTCAACACGCTTTCACCGTTTATTTAGCCTCCTGAACAACTTTTGTATAGGCACTTAGACTCATATCTATGATAACACCTTCCATTTCATCAATATTCTTCCTACTCATACATAACTCAGAGTCAAACCCAAACTTCATCAAAAATCATGATTCAAGGTTCAATATTCATCAGAACAACCTCCTGATCATACTTTTCTAAAGAATCCAAGCCTAATTCCAACCCTAACACAAATTAGTCACTATTCATCCCAAGAACCATTTCACAAATCAATCGGTAAAACTTGAGTTTCGTACCTCGAAACTATCGAGGAAGGATGGAGGATCGCTTCTTTAAGCTCTGGCGTGCTTGAATCGCCTTCTATCTCCTCAAAAACTCAGTTTTACAAAGTCCCCTAAAGAACGGGATCCCTCCGATTGATGGTTCTCTCAAAGAGTAAAAGCTGGAATCCAGCTCATAGAGGGGTTCTAATCAACTTTCTAGTTAGGTGGGAAGTGTTTAGATAAAGTATGAAGAAGATATGGAGCTTCTCAAGTCATCAATGGTGGAAAGCAGCTGAAGGTGGGAGAGAACGAAGGTTTTCTCTCCCAAGTTGTTCAGTGGACCCTTTTATAGGGTCCTGCCCACATTCCCACGCTAATAGCGCCACACCCCACGCTAATCGCGCCACTAATTCGAAAGAAAGGGCTTCTTGGAGCATTTTGGTGCTTATCGCATCATATCTGGCACTAATCGCGTCGGATATTCGAATCAGGGGTTCTCCAGGGCCATCCTAGCGCTAATCGCGCCATAACTGGCGCTAATCGTGCCACATGGTCGAGTCCTGGCGCTAATCGCGCCATAAGTTCGAAAGAAAAGCCCTCTGGTGCAATCTCACGCTAACGACTGATGTGTTGCAAACACATCTTAGTTTAAGCTAGTTTTAGGTTATAATTTAGATAAATAAGTTAGGAATTAGAATAAAATTAGTTAGGTTATTATTACATTTAATTTAATCTCATTTTATAATCATTTGTACATTTCAGGGCTTAAAAGAGGAGATTCAGGCCAAAAGAAGAAGAAAAGCAAAAACTAGGTCTCGCGCGGGTCGCGCCAAACTCCGCGCGAGTTGCGCCATTAGCTAAATATCAAGCCTTCAACACGGATAAGTCACGCCAGTCGCGCCGTGTCCACGCTACCAGCGCCAATTGATCGAAGCCACCGTGCGATCCGCGCCACAAGGCCTGGAGAAACTTTTCATGGGAATTCAGCTCACTATATCAGGTATAAGTTTGGAAATTTTCTGCAGTTCAGGTTGAAGAAATTGAAGGGAAGCAACAAGAAAGTGCTGCTGCATCCTGAAGCAAATGACAACACCAGGACCATTTAATTGTGTTCTATTGTTTCTGTTTTAAATTTCAGTATGCTTGTAGTTTAGCTATTTAGTTGGTTAGCTGTTTTAAATAAATTCTGTTTGGATTAATGATTCATTCCAGTTGTGATTCTCAAATAATGCATACATGATTGAGTATTTAGCAGCACATAATCCTTTTTAATTGTTGCTGGGGACAACAATTTCCTAAATCTGGGAATGGGTGCATATGTATTATTTGTTGAATCACATTCAAGGATGTCCAACAAAAAAAATTTTGTTTTAGTTATTAGTTTTAAATTTTCAGTTGATTATTTCAATAAAGGTTGGCAGCACATCAGATTTTTCAGATTAAAAAGTGAATGGACACAGTAATGGATAGGATTTCTTTGATAAAAGCTTGTGTGAAATGAAACATAACATGAATTGCATGACACATGAATGGAATTGTGATTGTTGGTATATGATACGCATGTTGAAGTTGAAATGTTGCTTGAAATGAAGTCAACAGTGATTGATTTGAGTTTAGCACCTGTGAGATTTTGAGCCAAACAATAAATATTTTTCTTTCTGAGAGACTCCATTTTCATAGTATTCTAGAACTTGAATTGTTTCTCTGGATGCAGGTGTGAATTGATATGATTAAGGCAGTTTCTTTTTCTGAAAATCAGGGCCAAAACTGACTTACCCTCAATTATTTTTCAATTTGTACCTTATTTGAGCTTGAGCTTTTCATTTCAAATTACCCAAATCAGAGCCATATCCATTGACCAACCTCCTTGAGGCTAGAAAAGGTATAAATTGAGTCCATGACAGCAGAAAGCAAGGAATTGTCCATCAAGGCATGAAGGAAAACAAATTGAATTTGGTTGGTATGGAATAACAAGAATAAATGAGCACAGGCCAGTTGAAAAATAATAAGCCTGAGATTATTAGCTGGAAGTCTGAAATTTGCTGTATTTTGAAAGAAAAGAAAAAGAAAATCCAAAAAGAAAGTTATTGTTTTGTTTTGTTTTATTTATCATTAAGAATAAATTGTTGAATAAAGTACCAGGTTTGAAGAGAATGAACAAGGAACATGGAAGACCACAGGATTGGACTTAAGGGACTGGATCTAGCCTCATATTAGCTACTTTTCCAAAGATTTTCCTACCCTTAGCCCAGCCAAGTTACAAGCCAATAAAGACCTTTTGATCAAGTTGTGCTTGCATCTGTTGAGAATATTTTCAAGCTTATGGTAGTGTTGTGACTATGTTGAGTGAGAGATTGATTAGCCTGATACACTTGAGTGAATGAGTGAATAAACACATGTCTGTGAGGAACACTCAAGTTACTCTCACTAATTGACAGATTTGAAAGTACCATAGAAGCTTTGATGTGAATTGATTATACTCAGCATGATAATTCTAGGATTGTAAATTGTGGTTCAGTTTGATTGTTGGTCCTTGCTATTATCTTAGGGTTCTGTCTGTTGCTGGGGACAACAACTAATAAATCTGGGAATTGTTTGATGTGTTGCAAACACATCTTAGTTTAGGCTAGTTTTAGGTTATAATTTAGATAAATAAGTTAGGAATTAGAATAAAATTAGTTAGTTTATTATTATATTTAATATAATCTCATTTTATAATCATTTGTGCATTTCAGGGCTTAAAAGAGGAGATTCAGGCCAAAAGAAGAAGAAAAGCAAAAACTAGGTCTCGCGTGGGTCGCGCCAAACCCCGCGCGAGTCGCGCCATTAGCTAAATATCAAGCCTTCAACACGGATAAGTCACGCCAGTCGCATCGTGTCCACGCTACCAGCGCCAATTGATCGAAGCCACCGCGCGATCCGCGCCACAAGGCCTGGAGAAACTTTTCATTCGAGTAACCCGCGCGATCAGCGCGGGCTCCACGCGATCAGCGCCACAAATTCGAATAGATGGGGCGAGTAGCGCCGCAAGCTGCGCCATAAGTACGTTGTTTCCTGATTTAAAAAGATTGACTTCGAATTTGGCACAGAAAATAGGCTTTGTTACCTGAATTAAATCTATCTATAAATAAAAGCCTCTGGGGACTGAAGAATGATGACCTACACACTATTCCACACCTCTCTACACTTCTATACATCATTCTACACCATTGGAAGGCAAGAATCAAGGCTAGGTCACTGCAGAATAATGAGTTATTTGACAGCTTTGGTTTCTTTGAAGCCTATGGCAGGCTAAACCTTGTATTGTGGGAAGGCCATGAACTGATGGAAACTCCCCTGTAACTTGACTGGTATTTAATGAGAATTCTTATTGCTTTATTTTACTCTGCTCTTCATTGTTTAATTCTTATTTAGAACTGACCATTCTATTTAGATATTGAGGGTTAGGATTCGCAATGGGGACGTTGGGATTCTAATTTCTGACCTTAGTAAAATAACAGTTGTTCATCACCTAGGGATAGGGATGCGTGGCTGCGGAACTTTATAATATAGTCTTTTATATGCTTAACTTGATAGATTTCACCAAGGAATTAGGTTTTTGATTCGGGTTAAAGGGTTAATTCACTAAGGAATTAGGAATTAACTAGAGTAGGAAAGATTTATTCTCCGAGCAAAAGAATTCGGAAACCCTTATGATATGTTCTCTAAATGCTTAGTTTGACAGAATCGCTAAGGGCTTAGGGTTCTCGATCGGATTAAAGGGCTGAATTGCTAGTTATCTAGGATTTACGAATATAGGAGAGATTTGTCATCTGTGATCAAATTTGACAACCCAGTTAAGTGAAAGAGGTAGTGAACATTAGGGATTGTGCCTAACCACAATCGTTTCTTCCATTGGTAATATTTCAGTTTATTTTACTGTTTATTTTAATTTCTATTCATATTCAACCATTCAACACAAATTCTCTTTCAAATATTTTCTGTTTTCACTTTCAATCATATTGATTCAGTATTACTGTGAATTTTACCCCAATCACCGTGGAGAGCGATACTCACTTACCTATTTTATTACTTGAAACGATCGGTGCACTTGCCGTACCTTTTATTCACAACAAGTTTTTGGCGCCGTTGCCGGGGATTGGTTAACGGATTTTTACAGTAATTTTTAATCTTTGTGATTGGAATTTTTGTTAGTAATCGCTTCTCTGAGTTTTATGCGAGATTCATTTAATCCTGAGGATTTACAGTTCGATCCTGAAATTGAAAGAACCATCCGAAGGAGACTAGCTAGACAAAGAAGAAGGAGAGAAGCTGAAAATTTTGACTCAATCCCCGAATTAGAGTCTGAAGCAGAGATGGCTGAAGAACAAAATAATCAGCCAAGGCGAAGACCGGAGGATGAACTAATGGAGGATATTCTGGCTCCTATGTTCACAAGACCAAACTCAAGCATTGTGAGGCCACCAATACAAGCTAACCACTTTGATATAAATCCTTCATTGATTGTATTGGTGGAAAGAAGTCAGTTTGGTGGGGAAGATTTTGAAGACCCTCATGATTTCATAGACAGATTTCTGAGAATCTGTGACACTATCAGACACCAAGGGGTCTCAGATGATGCTGTAAGACTAAGCCTATTCCCTTTTGCTGTTAAGGGAAATGCACTGAGATGGTTAAATAGACAAACATCAAATAGCATCTCAACTTGGGAGGACTTAGTCTCAAGATTCATTGCCCAATACTTTTCCATGGATAAAGACAATAGATTGGTGAATGAAATCACCAATTTCACTCAGAATGGAAAAGAATCCCTGTGTGCTGCATGGAATAGATTCCAAGAGTTGATCAGGAGATGCCCACAATATGACATGCTTGTAGGTAAGAAGGTACGTATTTTCTTTAACGGTATGACTCTTGAAACTCGTATGATTGTCAATGTCGCAGCAGGGGGCACAATAAGGTCAAAAACTGTAGCTCAAACCTATGAGTTAATTAAATCTCTGGCTTGTACTAAAAATGAAAGCATTACCATTCAACCAAAGAGAGAACTAATACAATTGTGCAGCAATGATGCCATGCTTGCAGAGCAGAAAATTTTAGCCCAACAGCTGGCTAAATTGAATGAAAAAATTGATAGATTACAAGTCTCTGCAGCCCAAGTTTCAGCTAGCAAGCCACATGTCTGTTGTGAATACTGCCAAGGTGAGCATGACTCTAATGTTTGTCCTATTCTTGTTGGAGCTGACCCTGTGCAGGTTAATGGCGTTTGGAATGATCAAAGACAGCAACAACCCTATTAGAGAAACAACAATTTTGCTGCAGGAAACAACTACCAGAGGAACATTCAAGGAGGAGGATTAGACTACAAGTCCAATGATTATCTGTAGCCCCCTCCTATTCCCACCACCAATATTTCTGAACTTGAGAAGGTAGTAATGCAACTGTCAAAAACAACAACAGAATTTGTAGCTGAGACTAGAACTCACCACAGAAATCAAGATGCCTCCATCAGGAATCTTGAAATTCAAATTGGGCAATTGGCAAAGCAAATTTCTGAGAGGCCACAAGGACAGTTCCCCAGTGACACTTTGACAAATCCAAGGGAACATGTCAATGCTATCACCACCATAAGTGGTAAGATGCTCACTACAACAGAAAGGCTTGAGGTAAGCAATGAAGAAGTTGAGAAGAAAAATTCAGCAGCTGAAGCAGAAAAAGAAAAAGCTGCAGAACCAGAAGGAGACAAACCTGCAAGAAAAGAAAGGAAGGAGAAAAATACTGCACCCCCAAAGAAGTAGTGGGATTTCTCTCGCTTTGAGAAACCCCCATATCCAGTGCAGAGCAAGCAACAAATTCAGCAACAGCAGTTTGCCAGGTTCTTAGACATGTTTAAGAAGTTACATATAAATATTCCATTTGCTGATGCATTAGCCAATATGCCTAATTATGCAAAATTCATGAAAGAACTTCTGTTTAAGAAACATAAATTAAAGGACTGTGAACCATAGCACTCACTGAGGAGTGCAGTGCCATCATTCTACGAAAGCTTCCAAAGAAATTGAAAGACCCTGGAAGTTTTAATATCCCTATAGCCATAGGAAATATAAATGTAAGGAGGGCACTATGTGACTTAGGGGCTAGTATAAATTTAATACCATTATCAATGTGTAAGTCCCTAGGCATAACTGAATTAAAACCTACTAGAGTTTCCTTGCTATTAGCAGACCGTTCATTAAGGAAACCATCAGGGGTCATAGAAGATGTGTTGGTCAAAGTAGATAAGTTCATTTTCCCTGCAGACTTTATTGTGTTAGATATGGAAGGTGAAAGTGAAATCCCTTTGTTGTTAGGGAGGTCCTTTTTAGCAACTGCAAGGGCCTTGATTAATGTAGAGCAAGGAAAACTTGAATTAAGGATGGATAATGAGTCTGTTGTTTTTAATGTGTTTAATACTATGACAAATCCATCTGATAAACTTAATTGCTCTAGACTAGATTTTCTGGATAATGTTGTTAGTGCAGGAATTACAACAGATGAAACAACTACAGAAGGGAATTCAGATGCAGCAGAAATAGCAGCAGAAGATACAGTAACAGCAGAATTTGCTGCAGAATTACCAATTGCAAATCAAGAAGCCACATCTGAACCTGTGATGGAAGTACTGCAGAAAAAGAAAGATGATAATCCAGTTGGAGCATCAAAGATTAAGCTGAAAGAGATTGCAGCGAACACTGTGAAAAGATCTGAGAAGAAATGTGCCAAAAAGCTGGATGATGCACAAAAGAAACATCAAACTGCAAGGAAGACACATGTAGCTGCAGATGAGAATCGTAAAACCTGCAAGAAGAAAACCAAGAAGTGGCGTAACAAAGAAATTGAGCCAGGACAAAAAGTAATGTTGTCAAAATATCGCCTGATGTTTCCAGGTAAGTCAGAATTCTTTTGGTCTGGTCCTTTCTTAGTGCAAAGGATTTGTCCTCATGGAATCATAGAAATCACACCATTAGACAAGGACAAACCCTTCAAAGTTAACAAATGTCGACTGAAACTTCATTCTGAAAGCCAAGTGGATAAAGACACAGTTCCTATTCCACCTTAATCCACTAATGATTAAACTGCAGGATGCGTCTAGCTTAAGACGTTAAACGAGCACTCTTTATGTAAATACATGTTTATAAGTTCTGTTTTAATTTTTATAGCAGTAGATTTACAATTCATGCATGTTAAATTTTAAGCATTTAGGTTCATGCATTTTAGTTAAGACAAAAAGCATTTAAAAATTAAAATAAAAGGCTGTTAAAAGTGTGGCGCTAATTGCGCCAGAGACACGGCCATTCCACGCTAACCGCATGGCTACTCGCGTGGATCGCGCCATCCATTCGACCCTGAGCTTCCATCTGCATAGTTTGGCGCGGATCACGCCAAGAGCAACGCTAATCGCGCCAAGAGACGGTCAATTCGCGCTGATAGCATGAACAATGGCGCTAACCGCGCCAAGTGCTAGAGCTGAAAATCTTTCCAGTGTATTCCCGCGCAATCCGCGCCAGATGCCGCGCTGACCGCGCGGGACTTTGAAAAGTGTTTTAAATTTAATTGATTATTAGAACTTGAATTGGGCCTGAACATGCAATGTCCCAAAGCTGGGAATCATTGAGGCTAGTCTTAGTACATGAATAATATTGGGTTTAAGTACTGTGCATGCTTGAACTGAAATTGTAAAACTTGCAGACATCCTAATTGCTTGAAATGTGAATTGCTTGAATCAATGGTTAATGTTAGGGCTATGCTTGCATTAAATACTGGAATTCTGAATTTTGGTGGAAGTAAGGACCTTAAATCTGGGAATCCAGGTAGAGCTATTCAATTCCATGTAATAATGTGCAGATTGTTTATTGGTCAACTTGATGAAATGGAAATAATATATGCATAAAATGTTGAACTACACCTGGTTGGGTACATGCAATGAATTAAATCTGGAATTGTTTGCTATGCATATCCATGGAGTATGATGAATTTTATTGTATCATTTTGTGATGTGCCTGAATTTAAATCTGGGAATCATAGGCATCCTGCGAAATTCTGAGCAGTTTGATTTCCCAAATGCTTGTACACATACTTGCTGTGTTAACAACTGTGTTGTTAACTATTTGAATATTATTCACTAATGCATAGTTTCGCGGAACTAATTGTTGTTCAATCTGAATCTGAACCAATGAAAAGACCAACTGGGAATTCAGCTCACTATATCAGGTATAAGTTTGGAAATTTTCTGCAGTTCAGGTTGAAGAAATTGAAGAGAAGCAACAAGAAAGTGCTGCTGCATCCTGCAGCAAAATGACAACACCAGGACCATTTAATTGTGCTCTATTGTTTCTGTTTTAAATTTCAGTATGCTTGTAGTTTAGCTATTTAGTTGGTTAGCTGTTTTAAATAAATTCTGTTTGGATTAATGATTCATTCCAGTTGTGATTCTCAAATAATGCATACATGATTGAGTATTTAGCAGCACATAATCCTTTTTAATTATTGCTGGGGACAACAATTTCCTAAATCTGGGAATGGGTGCATATGTATTATTTGCTGAATCACATTCAAGGATGTCCAACAGAAAAATTTTTGTTTTAGTTATTAGTTTTAAATTTTCAGTTGATTATTTCAATAAAGGTTGGCAACACATCAGATTTTTCAGATTAAAAAGTGAATGGACACAGTAATGGATAGGATTTCTTTGATAAAAGCTTGTGTGAAATGAAACATAACATGAATTGCATGACACATGAATGGAATTGTGATTGTTGGTATATGATATGCATGTTGAAGTTGAAATGTTGCTTGAAATGAAGTCAACAGTGATTGATTTGAGTTTAGCACCTGTGAGATTTTGAGCCAAACAGTAAATATTTTTCTTTCTGAGAGACTCCATTTTCATAGTATTCTAGAACTTGAATTGTTTCTCTGGATGCAGGTGTGAATTGATATGATTAAGGCAGTTTCTTCTTCTGAAAACCAGGGCCAAAACTGACTTACCCTCAATTATTTTTCCATTTGTACCTTATTTGAGCCTGAGCTTTTCATTTCAAATTACCCAAATCAGAGCCATATCCATTGACCAACCTCCTTGAGGCTAGAAAAGGTATAAATTGAGTCCATGACTGCAGAAAACAGGGAATTGTCCATCAAGGCATGAAGGAAAACAAATTGAATTCGGTTGGTATGGAATAACAAGAATAAATGAGCATAGGCCAGTTGAAAAATAATAAGCCTGAGATTATTAGCTGGAAGTCTGAAAGTTGTTGTATTTTGAAAGAAAAGATAAAGAAAATCCAAAAAGAAAGTTATTGCTTTGTTTTATTTTATTTATCATTAAGAATAAATTGTTGAATAAAGTACCAGGTTTGAAGAGAATGAACAAGGAACATGGAAGACCACAGGACTAGACTTAAGGGACTGGATCTAGCCTCATATTAGCTACTTTTCCAAAGATTTTCCTACCCTTAGCCCAGCCAAGTTACAAGCCAATAAAGACCTTTTGATCAAGTTGTGCTTGCATCTGTTGAGAATATGTTCAAGCTTATGGTAGTGCTGTGACTATGTTGAGTGAGAGATTGATTAGCCTGATACACTTGAGTGAATGAGTGAATAAACACATGTCTGTGAGGAACACTCAAGTTACTCTCACTAATTGACAGATTTGAAAGTACCATAGAAGCTTTGATATGAATTGATTATTCTCAGCATGATAATTCTAGGATTGTAAATTGTGGTTCAGTTTGATTGTTGATCCTTGCTATTATCTTAGGGTTCTGTCTGTTGCTGGGGACAACAACTAATAAATCTGGGAATTGTTTGATGTGTTCCAAACACATCTTAGTTTAGGCTAGTTTTAGGTTATAATTTAGATAAATAAGTTAGGAATTAGAATAAAATTAGTTAGTTTATTATTATATTTAATATAATCTCATTTTATAATCATTTGTGCATTTTAGGGCTTAAAAGAGGAGATTCAAGCCAAAAGAAGAAGAAAAGCAAAAACTAGGTCTCGCGTGGGTCGCGCCAAACCCCGCGCAAGTCGAGCCATTAGCTAAATATCAAGCCATCAACAGGATAAGTCACGCCAGTCGCGTCGTGTCCACGCTACCAGTGCCAATTGATCGAAGCCACCGCGCGATCCGCGCCGCAAGGCCTGGAGAAACTTTTCATTCGAGTAACCCGCGCTATCAGCGCGGGCTCCATGCGAGTAGCGCCGCAAGCCGCGCCATAAATACGCTGTTTCCTAATTTAAAAAGATTGACTTCGAATTTGGCACAAAAAATAGGCTTTGTTACCTGAATTAAATCTATCTATAAATAAAAGCCTCTGGGGACTGAAGAATGATGACCTACACACCATTCCACACCTCTCTACACTTCTATACATCATTCTACACCATTGGAAGGCAAGAATCAAGGCTAGGTCACTGCAGAATAATGAGTTATTTGACAGCTTTGGTTTCTTTGAAGCCTATGGCAGGCTAAACCTTGTATTGTGGGAAGGCCATGAACTGATGGAAACTCCTCTGTAACTTGACTGGTATTTAATGAGAATTCTTATTGCTTTATTTTACTCTGCTCTTCATTGTTTAATTCTTATTTAGAACTGGCCATTCTATTTAGATATTGAGGGTTAGGATTCGCAATGGGGACGTTGGGATTCTAATTTCTGACCTTAGTAAAATAACAGTTGTTCATCACCTAGGGATAGGGATGCGTGGCTGCGGAACTTTATAATATAGTCTTTTATATGCTTAACTTGATAGATTTCACCAAGGAATTG
>PYAF01005627.1:65749-76231 GCA_007407185.1 Glycine tomentella
CTTTACGTATATTTATGTCTGTTTATATTTAAATTTTGTTTATCATGTACTTACCCCTATTTGTGTCGGTGGTTGACACCTGTGATGACCCCAATTTATTTGGGCGAGCAGAGAAACAGTGATATGGACGATGTACGAGAAGATATGATGAAGCTTGTGTGATGAATTTCTGTTTTTGATGATCTATACTTTGATCTGTTTTTGGTGCTGCGCTGTCTGTACTAAGCTGTTTGTAATCTACTTGGTGATGAATTATTTGGGACTGTACCTGGACTGTTTAATAATTTCATTTGTATTAAAGGGCTATAATTATATGGATCGTGGTGAGGGAAAGTCGCTTTTGTTGCAAATAAATTACACAAAACTTGCAACCAAAGAGAAAAAGGATTTTCGTGAAAAATTTATAACTAATTTGATTCCAATATAAAGTGAACACAATATTTTATCTAAAATAAACCAAGCACGAGAGGGTAAATAGAGGCGTTACATATCCAACTACCATCACAGGTGTTTCTCATGTGATAATTTTTCTCATCATATTCTCACATGGTCTGAAACTATAGCTCATGATATCTTTAGATATTCATGCAATTTTCTTCATTTCTACTGTAAGTTTTATTTACTTGCATTTACTATACTAGGTAGTAACACTGAGAGACTTATCTTTTGGCTTACCTAATCATAAATTTTCGGCTAGTCTAGGTACTCCTAGTTTTCTTGTGATTTTTATCTGTTACTAAGAGTAATATGGTAATTTGTCATTCCAAGCGTATTTTTGTAATTTATTCAAATCTCTACAAAATATCTAAGGAAAAATATCTAAGGGTATTTTGGTAGTTTGTCTCTCACTCCAGGGATATTATTGTAATTTCCACTTCAAAATATCTAATCAAAATATCCAAGGGTATTTTGGTAATTTGTCACTTACTCTAGGGGCATTTTTGTAATTTCTGTTTCAAGGGTAATTTGGTAATTCTCATATGAAGGGAAAGGGTAATATGGTCATTCTTCTTTAAGCATTTTTATAATTCCTCTTTTTATCTCTAACTAACGTAATTAAAATAGGTCGTTCGATGGCTCTATATGAATTAGCAATTTTTTATCCCTTGTTCTTTTTAGGATGTTACACAATGACAAGGTCCAAAGCCAAGTTTCTTCAAAAAGAGATGACCAAGAGAATCATAGCTAGACTAGTTAACAAGGGCAAGAATAAAGGAAGACACAAGGAGCTGAATTGGAGCATCTTGAAGATTATTGGCTAGCTCGCTTAGCACGCGTTGCTCACTTAGCGTGAAGCCTTGGCTCGCTTAGTACGCTTGTCGCGCTCAGCCCAATTCCTTGGCCGAGAGTTTTTTAGGCTTAGCGTGTGTTGCTCACTTAATGTGATTCCTTAGCTCGCTTAGCGCGTCTATCGCACTCAACCCAATTCCTTGGCTGAG
The DNA here is from genome assembly GCA_007407185.1 of Glycine tomentella. Taxonomy (NCBI): domain Eukaryota; kingdom Viridiplantae; phylum Streptophyta; class Magnoliopsida; order Fabales; family Fabaceae; genus Glycine; species Glycine tomentella. The sequence goes on from PYAF01005627.1 coordinate 67,189, forward strand.
AGTTTTTTAGGCTTAGCCCACGATGCTCGCTTAGCGCGATGCCTTGGCTCGCTTAGCCCAATGGCTTGCTCAGCACGCCACCTTTTGGAGGACTTTTATAATTTTTTTATTTTTGTAATAGGCTTAATTGTTACCAAAAATAGGCTTTAAGTGTGTGTTTTAGGTGTTTGTTAGAGGCCTAACTCTATAAGTACTCAGTTATTTGCTATTTTTGGACAACTTTATTAATGAAATTAAGCATTTACTTGAATTGAGAGCTTATATTCTTCTTCGTTCTTGACTGAAACCAAATCGATTTTTATCAAGGAAACTTTCCTTTGTGGTGAATCCTCCTCTGACTTATCGCTCTGTTACGAATCGTGGTGTCATTCATCGTCATTCTTAATCTTCTCCATTTTTTTGTTTAAGTTTCAAACAACAATTTGTGGAGTCTTGAAGTTTGCAATCCGAAAAACGATCCAATCCAAGCATTCATGTCTTGGTAGTCATCACAACATCAGCCCAAAAATACTTTGGTAGATTTGTTTCATGTAGACGAGTTCTAGCTTCTTCTTCAAGAGATCCATTTTTCCTCTCCACAACACCATTTTGTTGAAGTGTTCTTGGGGTGAAAAAATTGTGGTGAATTCCATTTTCTTCCCAAAACTTTTCAAAATACTTATTTTGAAATTCACCTCCATGATCACTTCTAATTGAAACAATATTAAGACCTTTCTTATTTTGAATAAATTTGGCAAGTTTGTGAAAAGCATCAAAAACATCATTTTTTGGTTCTCAAAAACTAAGTCCAAGTGAACCTTCATCAACAATTACTAAGCCATAGTAGTTGCCACCTAAACTCATAGTTCTTGATGGTCCAAATAAATCCATATGAAGTAGTTCAAGGAGTTTTGAAGTAGAAACAACATTTTTACTTTGAAAAGAGTTTTTAACTTGTTTCCCCTTTTGACATGCTTTACACAGTTTATTTAACTAGATGATTGAGATGATGCTTGTTTACATGTGCAGCCCTACGATGCCATAGCCAAGAATCATCAATCTTACTTACCAAACAACTAAGTTTATGAAATAATGCATGTTCAATATTAAGCATGTAGATATTACCTATTATTTTACCTATGTGAACAACTTCACCAGTTTTTGCTTAACAAATGAGACAACGATTCTTGTTGAATACAATTTTGAAGCCTTTGTCACATAGTTGACTTATACTCAAAAGATTGTGCTTAAGTCCCTCAACATACAAAACATTTTTAATTTGTGTCTTCTGATGATTTCTAATATTTCCTTCTCCCATAATTCTTCACTTATTGTTGTCTCCAAAAGTGACATATCCACCTTCCCTTAACACAAGGTCAATAAGTTGGACTTGTCACTGATCATGTTCCTGGAGCAACCACTATCCAAATACCATAGTGAGTTTCTTGCTTTTAGGCACACCTATAAGACAAAATCAGTTAGAGGGGGTGGTACCAAATTGAGGTTGGGTCCAATGGAGTTAATTTCAACAATTAAATATTTAGGAATCCAGATACATTTACCTCTAGGAACATCAAATCTCCTAACATAGCATCTATAATATGTGTGCCCTCTTTTCATGCAATAATGACAAGTCTTTGCATTAGGCTTAGGATGCATTTTGTTTTTCTTTTTGGAGACTTTGTTTGGGTTCACCTTTTTGGAGGATGCAAACTTAGTTCTCTTGGAAAGGTTTGTTTGCTTGTTATACCCCAAACCAGTCGTATCGGTAGTAAGCTTTTGCACATGGAGTAAATGACTAAGATCACACTTTTCTTTATTCATTTTTCTAAAAATATCTTTAAGATAGGAAAGCTCAATTTGCAGCTTCATATGTTCTTCATAGTGATCCTTTTTAAGCTTTTCAAACTCATCTTGCAAAGATTTGTAATCATCCATATTAAGAGAATTAGAAGCACAAACACAACCAGTGGCTTTAAAACTTGAAACAAGATTTTCATTTTCTTGCCTAATTTAACAAGCTAAGTTTGTGTTGAAGCCAATTTAGTCATATGCCATTGCGCTTCTTCATCCATTTCATTAAACGCTTCCAAAACTTCTTCAAATTCAAAATTTACGTCAATTTCTTCAATGGTTGAGGAGTCATCCTTTGAATCAGGCATCAAGCACACATTTCCAACTTCTTCTTCACTAGAAGAATCGGAGGATGTGGACACATAGTCTTCCTAAGCTAGGTACACCTTTTTCTATTTTCTATACTTCTTTCCTTTCTTTTCAACAATTTGTTTTCTAAGGTAGATAGGACAATCTGATTTGATGTGGCCTTGCTTCCCACATTTGAAGCATGTGAAGGTTTTGTTGTTGCTTTCCACCTTATTTGAAGGTTTAGAGAATTTTTTGCCTTTGGACCTTTTGAGAAATTTCCCAAACTTCTTCACCAACAAGCTCAAATTCTCTACATCTTCATCATTACTAGAGCTTTCTTTGAAATCTTCCTTTGAGGAACTAACCTTGAGTGTGACATTTGTATTGATTGTTGCTTCTTAGTCTTAATCTATTTATGTGTACATCATGCATCATCATGTAGACATAGGAAGATTGTTTCTAAGGTTAGAAACTGCTTTAGTGCATAAACTCTCTGTTGGAATAGATTACTAGCTACTAGTAATCGATTATGAAAGTCTTTTGAGAAGCTTGCTGAGAGATCTTTATTTCAGTTTAATTGATTACCAGTTATCAGTAATCGATTACACCGTTCTATTTAGTCTAAGTGTGATTCCCATGAGTCTCTGCTTTAATCGATTACCAAGTTATCGCAATCGATTGCATCGTTCTTGAAAGTGTTCCCAGAAGTGATCAAGAACACTTTAATCAATTAAATCAAGAATCTAATCGATTACATTTTTCTTGAAAGCTTTCCAAGTTTTGGAAAGAATACTTTAATCGATTAAAATGATAATCCAATGGATTACTTCTTCGAGATAATCAATCACATTGGAAATTTAATTGATTACAGGCGATTATAACTGTTTTGTCAATAAATAGCCACCTTGTGTTTTCACTTTAATGCATTTGAATGAATGAGTTAGAATGAGCTTTTTTGACTCACACATTCTAGAAATCAAAGCAATATAAATCTACTTCAGGTTGAATTAGATAACTGGAGTATCTTCTTTAGAAATATAGAGTGAACCAATATAAATCTAGTTGTTCATCTTCTCTTGAATCTTATCTATGTCTCACATTCTTTATCAAATTGCTGAGTTTAAAGGTATTTCTTTTTAAAGAACCTTAACTAAAGGATAATGTGTAAGAGTGACTGATTAGATATTGGTTTTAAATAAAAAGTTTGTGATACGATCCTTGGAAGCGATTGTTTTTCAAAACTCTATTTTAAAGTTTGATTAGCTTTCGAAACCAATTCACCCCCCTTGGTTTGTGAGTTCCATCATTTTTTTCAATTGGTTAACAACATCTTGAAAGTTGCTCAAGATCACAGTTTTTCTAAAATGGGCTCTAAACAAATCACTTTGAAAGAGGGTGCTTCTCTCAATCGACCACCATTGTTTGAAGGAGAACATTTTTCATTTTGGCAAAAGAGAATGGAAATCTTTATTTAGTCAATTGATCGCGGTGCATGGAATGTTATTGTTCAGGGGTCATTTATACCAACTAAAGAAGTTAATGGTGAATTGGTTCCTAAAGAATGCGAGAGATGAAAGATGACGAGAAAAGAAAAGCGCAAGATGATAAAAAAGTTAAAAACATTTCAACTTCTTGTTTGTCTTCTAATGCATTTTTTTGTACTGTAAGGTGTAAAAGTGCAAAGCAGATATGGAAAATGCTTGAAGTCACTCATGAAGGCACTGCAGATGTAAGAAGAGCAAAAAACCACACCCATGTATCCGAATATGAAGCTTTCCGAATGAATAACGATGAAAATGTTTTAGAACTTCAAACAAGATTCACCTATATAGTGAATCACTTGCTTGGTCTTCGAAAAACATTTGAAGATGATGAGCTAAACATCAAGATCCTCAACTTTCTTACAAGAACTTGGGAACCAAAAATCACAAGGATTAAGGAATCCAAGGACTTGGCATCAATATTGATGGAAGCTATCTCTATCAAATTTCTTGCATATAAACATTAGTTGATTCAACAATCTTTTGGAGAAGATACTGTAAGGACCCTCATTCATGGCATCAGGTTTCTTTATTAGAAAACCTGGTTTTAGGTGTGGCGCGAGTCATGCCAGGGCTGGCGCTGGTGGCGCCAGACCCACCAGTTGTGGCGCCAGGGTGGCGCGGGTAGCATCCCACATTCGGCCAGTTCACGCTGATGGCGTGGTGATGGCGCTAGTAGCGTCTTTAGGTTGAGAGGTTGGCGCGGGTAGCGCCAAGGGCCGCGCGAGTCGCGCCAGAAGTGCCCTGGAAAACCCAATTCCTATAGTTTTCCACGCAGTCAGCGCCAGGAGCAGCGCTGATAGCGTCAATTGGTCGAGGAAATTGGCAGGTTCGGGAAGTTGACGCTGTTGGCGCCAGATCACTGACATTGTGGCGCGGATCGCACCAGGCTGAGTATTTAAGTGCAAATCGTGTTTTGCTGAGGAAGAAACCTCTTCTTCTTCCTCCCCACGCCCAAACCTCCATTGTTGGAGTGCCCAAGCTTCCTAGGACCTAGTTTCTTGGTCTAAACACCTCCCAAAGATCTTTAATCTTGAGAGAATCACCTAGAAAGCTATAATCCTTCAATTTCTCTCTTGAAAAACCCCTTGTGAGTGAGAATTGGTTTCTCAAGGAAAACCTCTAAGACTTGAGTGTTGGCAAGGACCCAAGGCGCAGAACGGACGACAGAGCTAAGGAAAGTTGTCCTCCAGCCTTTCTGGTCGCCACTGAGGTAAGAAACTCCAGTTTCTTCGGTTGTTTTTGAATTTGGGGTTTTCTGGATATTGTGACCCGCACTGAGCTGGGGCTAGAATTAGCTCAGGGTCCTGTAGAGGAAATTACTCAGGGCATTGTAGTGATGAAGGATTAGCTTTCAGTTTTTGAATTGGATAACTTTGAATCATGGCTCTGTATATGCCTGTTTGACTTGTGTAGAGTCACTTGTTGATGGTTCTCTGATATGTTAGAGCCTTGATTGGGATGGTATGAGCCTGAGAGGCTAATTGAACGGTACCTGTGTTGAGGTTAGACCGTTCCATGGATATATTGAGTTATAAGGTTAATATGATTTGGGCTTAGTCATGTGTTGCATTGAGTCTGGGATGACTCAGATGTTTAGTATGCAACCTTCATAGACCTTGAGTGGTTTATGAGTAGCCCAGTGTGGGCTAGACTTGATTGAACCCTAGGATAGGGGAATTCTGTTATGTTATGTACTGTGACTTGGCTGTCTGTGGATTGGTTTTGATTTAAGATTGCATGTGCCTTGATTAGGCCTTGATTGTGAGATTGTTGGGGGCGAGAGCCACAGACCAGGGAAAGAACTACAGAGTGATCCTTTGACAGGTAAGTTCAGTGTTCCTGGGGATGAATTCCCATCTTGTGTGCCACACCATACTCCGGGGGAGCGGTGGTCATTTCATGATGCATGCATTGGTTGTTGCATTCTCATAATGATATGTGTGCATCTATGCTGGATGAATGTATTCTTTGATTGAGATATATTTGTTGGCCAATAGATGAATATAGGCATTGAGGAGCTCTGCCATGTATTCAGGCGTTGAGGAGCTCCGCCAGGCATTGAGGAGCTCTACCATATATTTGATGTGATATTGATGTTGAGGAGCTCCGCCAGGCATTGAGGAGCTCTGCCATCTGTTCATATGATGCTTATATTATGATGAGGGCCAGTGGGCCATGTTTGATGTGTTTGCCTGATACGTGTATGGTGATTTGTGGGTCAGGGTGGGGATGATTTCCCAAGGACCCTGAGCTTATTAAGATGTGTTATCTCACCCCGTGTGGGGATTTATGATTTCAGGTGACTCTTCTGGACGAAGAGAGCAGTCTCAGGGCAGGAGGCCCGAGTAGAGATATTTATGCTTGATTGAGAAGCAGCAGATGGAGCTTGAAGGCTTAGATTTGTTTTGATTATATTTTGTACCCTTGATAAGGGATGGTGTATGTGTACACCTGATACATGTATAGTTTTGTATACCCTCGATGAAGGCAGATATTCTTTTGTATCACCCGGTGGGGTGAAGACTCTGATGTATATGTTTGTACAGAACTCATTCTGATATGTATATGAGAATTTCCTCCTGAGTATAAATGTTGTATATTTGATAATCTGCCCAAGTCTTTTAGCTATATGTCTTTATGATGTATGTGATGAAAAACTGGATCAGCAGGGGTGTGAAATATATATGTCTTGTATGTGAGTTGTTTGTTATATGTTTTATTCCATACATGATGAATCAAGAAAAGCGATTCTATGCTTCCGCTGAGGTTTGAAATTATGTTTTAAGTGCTAAACTGATATTATTAATGATAACACGTCGGAGGCCTACGGGGTGTTACAGATACATAAAAGAAAAGGAAAGGGATTGGACTATGATAATTAGGATTTATTGCACTTAATTAATACTCTTGTTTAATGATTTAGTTGGGCCTAATGGGATTTTGGGCTTTTAAATGAACTTAATTCGTTTTTGTGCTAATTTTCCAAACTTAGACTGTTTCCGTATTTCAATCATAACTTTTGATGTAGGTGTCAAATTGATCTCATTCTTGTTTCGTTTTTTAGCTATCTCCAAGATTGACAACTGCTATTAGAGGCTTGAAGGATAAATTCAATCAAGAAGATGGTCGAAATTGGATCCAAAGTCAGACACTGAAATCTGGAACTGTGTTTAGTTAATTAGGCATAACTTTGTAATTAGGATTCCAAATGACATGGGATCAAGGCCATTAGTTGTGTAATTAGGAGGGTGTTGCGCGATTAATGCACAATGATACGGCAAGTGCACCGATCGTTACAAGTAATAAAGTGGGTAAGTAGAGTATCGTCTCCTCAGGGATTGGGGTGAAATTCACAGTAATATTAATTCTATGTGATTGGAGGTAAAAAGAAAATATTTTTGGATAATAGTTGTGCGTTGAAGATTTGAATAGAAAACTGAAATAAAAATAAACAGTAAAATAGTTGAAGTATTACCAATGGAAGAAACAATTGTGGTCAGGCACAATCCCTAATGTTCACTACCTCTTTCACTTAACTGGGTTATTAAATTTGATCACAAATGACAAATCTCTCCTATATTCATAAATCCTAGATAACTAGCGATTCAACCCTTTAATCTGATCGAGAACCCTAAGCCCTTAGCGATTCTGTCAAACTAAGCATTTAGAGAACATATCAGAAGTGTAATACGTCGAATTTTAACCATGTGTTTAAGCCTAGGTTAAGCCTGGATTAAGCTTTGAGATTAGTATCTAAGTTTATGGATTAGAGTTCCTGAGAAAGGAAGCTTAAAAATGCAAGTTTTAGGCTGTTCTGGCCTGCGGCGCGACCCGCGTGAGGTGCGGCGCGACCCGCGCCAGATGTGTAAATCAGGGCAGATGGTTCTGCCATGCCACGCTAACAGCGTGAGATCCACGCCAATAGCGTGGGAAGTTCCCTAGAAAACCATGTTTTCCACTGGAGCTCCACACGAGTAGCGTGGATGTCCACGCCAATAGCGTGGGAGGCCCGAGCAGGTGGCGCGAGTAGCGTGGGGAACGGCGCAAGTAGTGCGGGACTTTCAGGCAGCCTATATATATAAAGCTCATTTGGACGAAAATGGAGGAGGAAAAAGAGAGAGAGGAAGCCATTGATGAGTTCCAGAGCTTCATACCTTCTTTATCGTTCATCTAAACACCTCTGACCCAACTGAGAAAATGATCAGCATCTCGAGATAAGTGAGATACCCCGATTGATTCTTGAGAATAGCTAAGAAATAGTGAGATTGATTTCTCTGAGAGAACCCCTGAGAGCTTGAGACCAGAGCCGAAGGAGGCTGTATTGGGACGATCTGCCTTAGGGAAAGTGATTCCCTGGTGTTTCTGAATATCCCAGAGGTAAGAAACTCGAGCTCTAACTGTTGGTTCTGTGTATTGGATTTTGGGGTTTTGGGGTAATCTTAAGGGGTGTTTTTGGAGGTGTCAGAGCCGTAATTAGGCTCGGACTCTGTAGAGTCTTATGCTCAGGGGACTGTTCTGAGGAATTTAGAGCCTTGAATCATCATTACTGATGAAGTTTGATTTTGGCTCTGAGTCAGTCTGAGCAGAGATAAAAGGTTGACTAGTTGACTAGTCTGGACCTTAGAGCAGTTGACAAAGTTGCTCATGAGGCTATATAGATGATGGTTGTCAGTTAAAACTGATGATACTGAGAAGTTGAGTTCAGGCTGTTTTAAGCAAGATTATGCTTGGTGTTAGCCTGATCAGAGTCTTTGTGGTGGCTCTGTAGTCTGGTATAGGCTGAGATGGATCCTGCTGAGGATCAGATGATCACTTGTACAGTGATTAGTGTATGTTTATTGAAAGGATGAGAGTTCCCTTTCGTTTGAACGGTCTAGAACCGTATCTGATACTATATATACTTGTTCTTGTGTAGGACGTGAGCGTGAGAGCTCAGGTGGTGTTGACCACGAGACCGGAGAGCCAGTGATCTGTCTAGAGCAGGTAAGCTCTTGGTTCCTGTTTGTGTATCCTCTGCTGTATTCCACCATATACCCAATGGGGTTATGGTTCTGATGTATGTATAAACTAGTAGAGGAATGTGTATAATGCTGTGAATGATTGATAGATGTGGTTTGAACCCTAGGAAAGGGTAACTGATGTTTGACATTTGATCTGAACCCAGAGATGGGTAATAATTATATAGGACCGTGAGTTATTGATTAATGAGTGATGTGTATTTGTTTCCTGAGAAAGGAAAATTGTTGTGTACTTGACCCTAAGAAAGGGAAGTGATGTGTGATTGAACCTGAGAAAGGGAAATCAATGAATAAGGTTATGATTCATTGATAGCATGCATTATTGACTAGGATACTTGAGTATGCATGTATATAGAT
>PYAF01005628.1:0-11192 GCA_007407185.1 Glycine tomentella
CAAACTTCATCACTAATGATGATTCAAGGCTCTAACTCCCTCAGAATACCCATCTGAGTATAAAACTCTACAGAGTCTTAGCCTAATAACGGCTCAAACACCTCTAAAAACACCCCTCAAGTTTACCCCAAAACCTCAGAATTCAATAAACAGAACCAACGGTTAGAGCTCGAGTTTCTTACCTCTGCGATGTTCAGAAGTACCAGGGAACTACTTCCCCTCAGATAGCTAGCTCAATCAAGGCTCCCTGCGCCTTTAAACTCCGAGCTCTCAAGGTTCTCTCAGAGAAATCAAATCTCACTGTTTATCGACGATTCTCACGAATCAATCGGGGTAAAACACTTATCTCGGGGCTTTGATCACTTTCTCAGTTGGGTCAGAGGTGTTTAAACGGACAATGAAGGAACTAAAAAGCTCTGCAACTCATCAATGGCTTTTCTCTCTTTGTTTTTCCTCCATTTTCGTCCAAAAACCTTAGGATTTATAAGCTACCCGAAGTCCCGCGCTATCCGCACCGCTCCCGCGCTATCCGCGTGGAACTCCAGATACTATGGCACTCCTGGCGCCATCTTGGCGCTACCCGCGCCAACCTCCAGAGGCATGTGGCGCCACTCGCGCCACCACCCGCGCTGGCCGCGTGAAAATCCAGCAACTTTGGGATTTCCAGGCCACTTCCCGCGCTGTCAGCGCGGTGCCTGGCGCCATCCGCGTGGCATGCAAAACTGATAGCGCTCCAAGCGTCATCTTGACGCTCCTGGCGTCAACTGCCAGAACCTCTGGCGCTCCCAGCGCCAACCTGGCACCATCAGCGCCAACTTCCAGCAAGCATGGCGCTATCAACGTGAATCTGGCGCCATCAGCGCCACATATTCAAATGAGTTTTCTAAACTCTTTCTCGAACTTTTCTCTGAATACCCTTAAGCACATTAACTATCCTTAATCATGAGCTTAATCTAAGCTTAATTACATGCTTAAAATTCAAGGTATTACATTGACAAGTATTAACTGGGATGAAATTGATTCCTAGATTTATGTTTTTGAGTGATGTTCAGTTTACAATTGTTCAATCACATCATCAATGCGTGCTTTACCACTCTCATCAAAACTGCAATCTTTTAGCTATAGAGTTCATGCGATTTATACTCATTCAAAGTCTAATGATAATCTTAGCATCACGCACTCAATCCAATTGAAAGAATTTTCTGCATGTTTCAATTTGTAGCACATTGTAGACAAACACATGGATGTATTCATATCATTCATAGAAGGTTTCATCACTTGCAATTTCAAAGTATATACCATTCTCTTATAGTTCAATCCAAACTAAGTTATTGTACCCTAAACCAACCATCCAAAGCAAAATTGGTAGCCTAATGCTCAAAGCTATTTATATTAACAAAGTCCGATCAATAATGAGTCAAATTTTCACTCAGGCATTTAAGCGAACAGTTGGTGGGCATGAACATGGACACACATGATATGTATGTTGGGTACATGGAAAAATCCCAATTTTTTTCAGTTGTATCAGACCACAGACAAGAGAAAACAGGAGAGGCAATTATATGTGTCAAATTCCATTCAAGATTGGTTCTCTATCTTAGGGTTCCCAAGAACATTTTCAATTTTAAAACATGAGAATTTGAATAATGTATAGATTATTCCTATAATCCTTAGTACACAGCAATTGGATGTCAGTTGCTTACCTTGTCGCCTGCCATGATGCACAAAGATCCTTATGAATGCAACAGCAACTTCCCAATATGCAGAGAATGAGAACAAAGGCTTGGAGAAGGATAATGGGAGTGCAAGGGTGGAGGATTTGTGCTTTTAAGGGTGACTTAGGACTGAGGGGGGTTACTGGGAGTTAATGGAGGTTGAGGGAGTTTGGGCGAGAGAGGGAGAGTGATTTTAGGGAGAGAATAGAATGAGGCGCTAAATGAGAAGTTTAAAATAAAAACAGTTTCCGCGACCTCACGCTATTAGCGTGACAACTCATGCTAATAGCGTCGCGTGGCACTGAAAAGCTTTTTGGACTCGAACATCTCACGCTAATAGCGTGAGATACCACGCGATCCGCGTGATAGGGTACTGAATAGCCCCTGAGTCTCGAACATTTGACGCTAGTGGCGTCACCATTCACGCTAGTAGCGTGAGATTTGGAAAATCAGGCAATTTGGTTCGAACTAGTGACGCTAATGGCGCCAGTTCCACGCCATTAGCGTGAAACAGCTTGGTGGCCTCGAATAACTGACGCTAGTGGCGCCATTACTCACGCTAGTAGCGTGAGATCATGCAGATTGAAGGCCTGGGCTCGAACATCTCACGCTACTAGCGTGAGATGCCACGCGATTAGCGTGACTGCCTCTACACAGTTTTCTTGTTATGTGCTTTGAAATCTTCTGTGTGCTCCTAACTTAGTGACACTGCTCTATACTATCCTAAGCCTAAATTTGAGCATAAACCTTAAACTAATGACTCCTAAAAATCAATTTAAAACCTAATATGAATGTAAAAAGCCCAAATGGGTATACTAGCTATCTATTATGCAGAAGAAAAACAAAGACTATGCTACCAACTCAAAACCTAAATTAAAAACTATGTACATTACTAGAGCTTGTTTAACATCGTAGCTAGACGCCTGCATCAATTGAAGCCTCAGTATTGTTAAGTGGAACAAAAGCTGAAGTTCTGTCCACTTCCCCTCTGAAGTAATGTTTCAGACGGTAACCATTTACCTTGAATGCGCGGTCACTATCCAGAGGTGAAATTGCAACTGTACCATATGGAAACACTTCCCGAACAAGGAATGGTCCAGACCATCTTGACTTCAACTTACTTGGAAAAAGTCTCAGGCAGGAGTTGTATAACAGAACTTGTTGGCCAGGCGCAAATTCCTTGTTTCGGATTTGGTTATCATGCCACTTCTTTGTCTTTTCTTTGTATATGCGGGCATTCTCATAGGCAGCTAATCTGAATTCATCTAACTCATTCATTTGAAGCAACCTTTTCTCATTAGCTCGGGTTAGTTCAAAATTTAAAAACTTGGTTGCCCAAAGTGCTTTATGCTCAAGTTCAATAGGTAAATGACAAGTGTAATGCCCGGTGTTTTAAGCATGGAACTAAGCCTCGATTAGGCCCATGATTAAGGATAATAACTAGGCTTAGTGTAATTAAAGAGAAGAAGCTTAAAAATGCAAGTTTTAGATTTTCTGGCCTGCGGCGCGACCCACGTGGGAACGGCGCGAGTCGCGTGGGCTGGCCGAGAGGTTGGCGCGATCCGCGTGGTATATGGCGCGGTTAGCGCGGATGGCCAGAAAGTGTGGCGCGATCCGCGCGGGAATCGGCGCGAACCGCGCGGGAGTCGCGGGTTTGTGTTTATAAATAGGCTTTTGGGCTGAGGGAGAAAGAAAGAAGGAGGAGAGAGAAGCCGCCATTGATGCGTCTTGAGAACTTCGTATCTTCTCCATAGCCCATCTAAACACCTCCGGCCCAACTGAGAAAATGATCAGAACCCCGAGAGGAGTGAAAACCCCCGATTGATTCTGAGTATAGCTGAGAAACAGTGAGTTTTGGTTTCTCAGAGAGAACCCCTGAGAGCTTGAGACCCAGAGGCGAAAGAGGCCTAGATCGAGCGAGTTGTCTTAGGGAAAGTGATTCCCTGGTGCTTCTGAACATCGCAGAGGTAAGAAACTCGAGCTCTAACCGTTGGTTCTGTGTATTGGATTTTGAGGTTTTGGGGTTATCTTGAGGGATGTTTTTGGAGGTGTTAGAGCCATTATTCGGCTAGAACTCTGTAGAGTTTTATACTCAGATAGGTATTCTGAGGAGTTTAGAGCCTTGAATCATCATTAGTGATGAAGTTTGATTTTGGCTCTGAGTCAGTATTAGCAGAGATAAAAGGTTGACTAGATGACTAGTCTGGACCTTAGAGCAGTTGACAAAGTTGCTCATGAGCATGTATAGATGAGGTTTATGAGCCTAAACTGCTGATACTGAGGGTTTGTGTTGAAAGAGCTGACATGCTCTAGGTGTATGGCTTGGTTTGAGTCTGGAATGACTCTGAGGCCATGAAAGGCCTGTGTGGATAAGCCTGATGAACCCTGGAGTAGATGACTCGGGTTGGGGGAAAGAACTGTGGTTCCTTCCCAGAGGCAGTGGATAACTGCTGGATGAGCTTATGCATGAATATATGCTTGTATGGTCTGTAATATGTGCTTGTATGCCTGTTTAGGGCTTGACACGGAGATGTCAGAGAAGCAGACCATCAGTTGAGGCTAAAGCTGAGGGGCACGGCTTGCCAGGTAAGCTCATTGTTCTGTGATGTCTTTCTATTTCTCTTGTTTGCCACCCAGGTGGGTGATGGGTGCATGCCATGTTAGAATATCTATGTATATCTATAGGTATTGGGCATGCTGAGAAAGAAAGGCCGTGATGGCCTGTCATTGATGATGATATGTGTTGAGATAAGCCTAAAAGGCTTAATGCATGATGCTTAGAGTGGAACCCCTGTCGTTCCAGAGCTTGTGATATATGTTAAACCCTAGGATAGACACTGAGAAAGTGTAAGGGTGTTTGATACCTGAGGTTTCAGGTGTGGCCTTGGGCCTGAAATGGAGGGACACTGTGAGGTGTTCCATGGCATGATGAGACACAGATCAGAGAATGATCGGTGATGGAATCTATAAGATACTGAGATGGTATCGGGCTAGTTGAGGTTCCCTAGCCAGAGGAAGAGTTTGAGGACTCCCTGGAATAGCTGAGATTCCATGGGAGGTGCCACTGCTCTCCGCCTAAAGACCTAAGGGTGGATTGCCTTGTAAGGATGTTCCTCCTTAGGCAGAGATGGTAATATGGATATAGACCATAGAGGTGGTCTGTGATTGAGCTGTAAATGCTGTTAAACCCTGTGAAAGGGTAATTAGTGGATATGAACCCATGAATGGGTGATTTTATGTAGGCCATGAATTATGAATGGATGATTAATCCCTGAGAAAGGGAATTGATGTGTGTTGCTCCCTGAGAAAGGGATATGGCTAGGTAGGACTATAAAAAGTAGTAGCCTGCCTGAATGTTGATGATACTTGAATGAACAAGTATATAGATGCTGTGTACTGCTATTATGAACCCTGTGATAGGGAATTGATATGCATAGCTATGATGTGATTGAATTATGGCATGTCTGGGTGAATGAGAAACCTGTACATACATGCTGTGTTTGACTAGTATCCTATTGTAGTAGGATAAACGATTGAGATTGAGAAAGACCTGGTGCGAGATGAGCCTGTGATATGGAGGTAGCCTCCTACGAGGAGATGTTTCCCATATCTAACAGAGGCCGTCTGAATATAGGTACAACCACGTATGGAGGACTCCTATATAATGGTATATCTCTGTCATAACATCTATCAGAGGATCATCCGAAACTATAGGTACAACCACGTCTGGAGGACTCCTATATAACGGGTACATCTCTTTCATAACATCTATCAGAGGATCATCCGAAACTATAGGTACAACCACGTCTGGAGGATTCCTATATAATGGGTACATCTCTGAAATGAGGCTCCTCCGAATATATAGGTACAACCACGTCTGGAGGACTCCTATATACTGGGTACATCTCATGCCCTATCTCATACACTTGCCTGGGAAAGGCTGCCTCTGTAGATATGGGAAACATCTCCTCGTAGGAGGCTACCTCCATATCACAGGCTCATCTCGCACCAGGTCTTTCTCAATCTCAATCGTTTATCCTACTCAGAATCAATCGGGGGTTTTCACTCCTCTCGGGGTTCTGATCATTTTCTCAGTTGGGCCGGAGGTGTTTAGATGGGCTATGGAGAAGATACGAAGTTCTCAAGACGCATCAATGGCGGCTTCTCTCTCCTCCTTCTTTCTTTCTCCCTCAGCCCAAAGGCCTATTTATAAACACAAACCCGCGACTCCCGCGCGGTTCGCGCCGATTCCCGTGCGGATCGCGCCACACTTTCTGGCCATCCGCGCTAACCGCGCCATATACCACGCGGATCGCGCCAACCTCTCGGCCAGCCCACGCGACTCGCGCCGTTCCCACGTGGGTCGCGCCGCAGGCCAGAAAATCTAAAACTTGCATTTTTAAGCTTCTTCTCTTTAATTACACTAAGCCTAGTTATTATCCTTAATCATGGGCCTAATCGAGGCTTAGTTCCATGCTTAAAACACCGGGCATTACATTACACCCCTCCTTTTTAGAATTCTGTCCTCAGAATTCCACTAGGCTTAACCTGGTTCTACTCAGGACCTACATGTCCTCATAGGTCGTGTAGGATTCGTCAGATTCTCTCAATCGAATCACTGTTGGGCTTTTCCACATGGGATGAACCCATCACATCACCAACTAAACCTCATGACAACTCTCATGCCATCCAGGTAACCGGGAGGCAACCTCCTCTCCCTCAGAAGCCCATCCTACACTTATGTCCAAAAACAACCTCAGACACTTCTGATCACCCTTATCCACTGTAAGGGTACTATGTCTGAAACACATAACCTTTCTACTGACTCTGAGCTTCCACAACTAACACCGATCCACCGGATCTGCTCAAGAGTCCTCTGAACCATCTCAGGTTCAAACAGCACCACCGACCTCACAAGGCCTCACCTGGTGTTATGTTTCACTATTAGGTGAAACCTCCATCATTAGGACTTTACTATAGGCAGGCATCTATCCCAGCTAGTACCTTTCTTCTAGGTATGCTCACATAACACATCCTCCCGGTTTGGATGGTTCATTCCATCAGGGCACAAATCCGAGGATGATAGGCTATATCAAGCCTCTGCTGGGTTCTAAGCCTCCTGAAGTATACCTCTCATCTCGAGGTACTACGGATCTCTGTCACTAGCCAAGTGACATACTAGACGCTAGCCATATCCACGGCTGTATCTTACCTCATCCCTGGCCACCTAATCCTCTCAGGATATAAACTTATAACCGTGGCCCTCGGATGACTACACTACCCATCCTCACTAACCTCACTAAGGACGGTATCCACCAGCTCGCTCTTAGGCACCATAACAAGGCTTAGCTCACCATAAGCCATGTGCCTACTCAGAGATATCCAGCTGGTCAAACATAGCCCTCTCAGCCACCTCTCGCGGCTGGGCACCGCAGACTTCCGCTGCGCTACTCTGATCATCATTAACTTGGTCCCTCTCAACCCGAGACCTGATGATCCCCTGTCATAGACAGGCACACATCTCTGAGCTACTCAACTCAGCTCACAGTCCACGACTGTGATCCCGCATGGATCACTCCCATGCAACTAGCTCGAGATCTCCGCACATGTCCCGCCTCTACGGGCGCATCTCAAGCATACCGGCCATCCGGCCTGAATCTCTCGATCCCAAAACATGAGCAAACACCTTGCTCCATAACTATGGCGGAGCTATCTCAACGCCTCTCACACATGGCAGAAAACTACCAATCAATCATCATGCACTACTGGTGCATATCCACCTGTCAACAAACAAGCTATACTCATGGCATACAGCCATTCATCACATCCAGTACTGTCATGCAGAGGCTACATCTAAGTATATAGGAAACATCTCCTCACAGGGAGGCTACCTCTATATACCCGGCACATCTCTTGCATGTATTACTAGCGGAGGCTTCCTCTAGATATATAGGTACATCTCATCCATATATCAGGCACATCTCCTTTTTGGTGAGGCTACCTCTGTGCACATAGGTACATCTCTTATCACGAGGCTCCTCTGTGTATCACAGGGCCATCTCATCCTTTAACTCAATACAATCTAACACCGCTTCCTCGAAGCGTATATCACTCTGGGTCTACTAACCCTCTGTCCCTCAAGGACACATGCTGTTTGGCTCGACACCTGTGGAGCACAGCCTTATCTGGGTGACACTGTCTCAGCAGGCTGTCCATATCTCGAGATCCACTATCTGCCATAAGCACCTCTATATCCTCTCTGAGTCCTCTCAGGAGCTCAGCCGCGAAGATATTCACATCTGGCAGGGATCTCCTAAACAAGCATATTTGGCCAGCTCATGACACCGCGCCAAAAACTCATCCTTAGTCATGTCCCCTTGGACTAGACTATCAAACCCAACCTGTCTCATCTCAACAGCGCTGCTGTGGTCATACACCACTCAGGGACATTGCCCTGCAGCACATAGGTCGCACACAGCAACCTCTGGTGATCTGGACATCCCATCACCTAAAAGATATTCTCCATACCCTGCAGCTCCCTTGCTGCGGCCATTAGATCCTATCCACCATGAAAAGCTGGAAGGTCATGCTTACGAAAAATGATAAGCATCTAACCTCAGGCTGCACTATATATCTCTGTCTTAACATAAGACATCTGGTCCCCCCTCAGGTGGTTCCCACCAACCTGATGGCGACTTCCCTCGCCCTCATAAACCGGAGGTGTGGGGGATACTCTGTCACCCCTCCTTTAGACTCTGACCTCCGCGAATAACTCCTGATGAGCCTTCATCAAGGCCTCATACCTGTCTCTGTCAGCAGCTATCCCACGCTGCATGTCCTCCTGAATCTGCCTATTTGCAGCCAACTCTTGCTGCATGGCCGCTATCGCAGCAGCTACTGGATCAGACTGGGCACTGGTCGCTCTACTATTGTTTCTAGATCTCGGTATGACACTGCACATGTACACAATACAATGGGTTGATCAGACCCATAACTAGTGTACTCCCATGCAATGCACATAACAGATTAATCAACAATAGCAGGCAACACACAATTCTATACATAATGTGTTTCCATCAAGAAACCGCTCTGATACTGCTATATAGATGTAGCTTCTGCATGATAGAGATGGATGATATAGATCATGGCATGAGACGTCCTTAGTATATAGATGTAGCCTCCTAAACGGAGATGATCCTATATACATAGATGTTACCTCTGCCAGATAGTGTTGTATACTCGTATTTGGCTAAAGGCCGTATGTATATCACCTGAGGAATTACGGGTGAATGAGTATTGATGATATGTGATATAACAGGGGCTTGAGATCCCTGGATGATTGATTGATGAGGATGTTCCTGGACTAAAGTTCCAGGCAGTATGTAAAGACCTGAGTAGAGACATTCTTCAGGCAGTGTGTATGAAGTCCTGAGTCGAGAGATTCCTCAGGCATTATGTGTGAAGTCCTGAGTGGTGGGCTCAGGCTATGCTTTATATATAGCAGTGTAGGCGGTGCCTCTCTAGAATGACAGTGTCCAGTGAATGACACTGAGGATTAGGTACCTCTGTGAGAGTTTTGTCAGATGACTATGAGAGCCGATATGAGATATTAAAGCCATGATTTTGGCTTGGCTCTGCTAGATGGTTGTGAGATGGCTGTGAGAGCCATGATGAGGTGTGATACCTATGATACTGAGAGTATCTGATTATGTTACCCTGTAGTGGGTTATGAGAGCTAGGATGATTTCCTAGACTCGTTTCTGCTTTGGTTCTATGTGTATGTTTTGAGGTGAACCAGGGTAAGGGAAGATCTCCCAGAACCCTGAGTTTACTGAGACGTTTTGTCTCACCCCTTTTGTGGGTTGTGGCTTTCAGGTGTTTCCAGAGGAGAGGAGATACCTCAGGGCAGGAGGCCTTAGCTGAGATTGCTGGAGCTGGTCATGGGCTGCAGATGAAGACTAGAAGAGTTGTTAGTTTGATCTCTGTCATGTACTCTGTGTAGAGGTAGGGTGTAAGGGTACACCCATTGTTTTGTACATATAACGCTGTATGACCTGATGTGGTCTTGTTTTGAGTATGTATATATATACAGTTGATGCTGTTGTATAAGAGTATGTTTCCTTCTGATGATCTCCTTTTGAGTTTCGTATATATCTGCCTATGTTTGGATGTTTCTGTTTATCTGGATCAGTAGGGTTTTGTTATGATGCTGTGTGTTGTGTTTTATTTTCTATACATAATGTAATCAAGAAAAAATCGATTCTTGAGTTTCCGCACTGCGTTTATGTAACGCTGATAGCGCGATTCTGATATTATTGATGATAACATACCGGGTGCACACGGGGGTGTTACAACAAGCCTTACCATATACAAGCTGAAAAGGAGACATACCTATAGGCGTCTTGAATGCAGTCCTGTATGCCCACAAGGCATCATCCAGCTTCTTGGCCCAGTCTTTTCTTGATGTTCCAACAGTTTTCTCTAAAATTCTTTTTAATTCCCTGTTGGAAATTTCTACTTGGCCACTTGTCTGAGGGTGGTATGGGGTTGCCACTTTGTGTCTCACCCCATATTTTGCAAGCGAGCTATCAAATTGCTTGTTGCAGAAGTGAGTCCCTCCATCACTTATAATAGCCCTTGGCACCCCAAATCTTGTAAATATGTTCTTTCTTAAGAACGAGACTACCACCTTGGCATCATTGGTGGGTAAAGCAGTTGCCTCAACCCATTTGGATACATAATCTACAGCAACCAAGATATATTGATTAGCAAATGACTTAGGGAATGGTCCCATAAAGTCAATGCCCCATACATCAAAAAGCTCCACTTCTTGGATGTTGTTCAATGGCATTTCATCTCTTCTGGACACATTGCCTGTCCTTTGGCAATTGTCACACTGCATCACAAAGTCCTTTGAGTCTTTGAATATTGTTGGCCAATAGTAGCCACATTGTAATACTTTTTGTGCAGTCCGGTTAGCACCAAAGTGTCCTCCATAGCTTGATGAATGACAATGCCATAGAATGGTTGACACTTCGCTTTCAGCTATGCATCTGCGAATCACATTGTCAGCACATTGAAAATATAAGTAAGGGTTGTCCCATAAATACCTCTTAGCATCATGCAGAAATTTCTTTCTCTGCTGCCATGTGAGTGTTTCAGGCATAACTCCAGCGGCTTTGAAATTGGCCATGTTAGCAAACCATGGAGTAATTTGTACAGCTAACACATGCTCATCCGGAAAGGATTCGTTGATCTCAACTTCTGGTCCATCTTGCAGTTCACTATGCTGAATCCTTGACAAGTGGTCAGCTACCTTGTTTTCAACACCAGCCTTATCTCTAATCTCCAAGTCAAATTCCTGCAACAATAACATCCACCGCAGCAAACGGGGTTTTGCATCTTGTTTATGCAGTAAAAATTTTAAGGCTGCATGGTCAGTATAAACAATCACTTTTGACCCTACTAAGTATGATC
>PYAF01005629.1:8929-28165 GCA_007407185.1 Glycine tomentella
ATTATAGCTTTCTGAAGGTTTCTCTCACAATCAAAAGTCACAGGAAGGTGTTTAGGACTCAAAACAAGGTCCTAGGAAGCTTGGCAGGTCATCCATGGAGGTTTGGGGTCGTGGGGAAGAAGAGGGAATAGTTTTTCCCTTCAAAAACGCGTTTGACCCTTAAATAGTCAGCCTGCCCGAGGTCTGGCGCGATCCGCGCCACCTCTCGCGCCATCCGCACCACAATGTCGGTGGTCCCGCGCTAACAGCGCCAACCCGCGCTATCAGCACCAACTTCGCGAGACCTGTGGGGCCAACCGCGCCATTTCTAGCGCCATCAGCGTGAAAATCCAGAGAAAACTGATTTTCCAGGGCACTTCTGGCACTATCAGCGTGATCCTTGACGCTGATTAGCGTCAACTCCTAAAACAAATGGCGCTATCCGCTCCAACCTTGGCATTGGCCGCGTGGAAATCCAGAGAAAATGGGTTTTCCAGGCCACTTCCCGCGCTAACCGCGCAACCTCCCGCGCGACTTGCGCTGGCTTGAAAACCTCTGGCCCCCCTGGCGCCACATTGACGCCCCTAGCGTCAACTTCCAGTGGGTCTGGCGCGATCAACGCCAGCCCTGGCGCCATCCGCGCCGCACTCTCCACAGGGTTTTCTCATGTGAATCCCCGCGTGACAGCGCGGGGTCAGGTGCCAAGAATGAGGATCCTTACAATATAAATAATGCCTCCAAATTTTCAACACAAATACTACAGCTGCTAATTCTAAATCATGAGTGGGATAATTTCTTTCATGAGGTTTCAATTGTCTAGATGCATAGGCTACTACTTTCCCTTCTTGCATTAAAACTCCTCCTAAACCCATTTTAGATGCATCACAATATACCACAAAAGGTTTTTCTAAATTAGGTAACACTAATACAGGTGCTGTGGTCAGCTTATTTTTAAGAGTTTGGAAACTTTCCTCACATTGAGTGTTCCATACAAAGCCTTGTCCTTTCCTAGTTAAAGTAGTTAAAGGTAGTGCTATTTTAGAAAAATCCTGAATGAATCTTCTATAATATCCTGCTAGTCCTAAGAAAGTTTTAATTTCAGTAACAGTCTTGGGTCGTTCCCATTCTAACACAACTTGTACTTTAGAAGGGTCTACTGAAATTCCTCCTTTAGAGATTTCATGTCCTATGAAGTTTACTTTTTCTAACCAAAAAGCACATTTAGACATTTTAGCATAGAGTTGTTTATCCTTTAGGGTTTGCAGTACAATCCTTAAATGTTCAACATGTTCCTCCTTAGTTTTAGAGTATACTAAAATATCATCAATGAATACCACTACAAATGTATCTAGATAGGGATGGAAAATTCGGTTCATATAGTCCATAAATACTGCAGGAGCATTAGTTACTCCAAAAGGCATTACTAGATATTCATAATGACCATAACGAGTACTAAAAGCGGTTTTAGGAATATCTTCAGATTTTACCCGAATCTGATGGTATCCTGATCTAAGATCAATTTTACTAAAGACACAGGCTCCTACTAACTGATCCATCAAATCATCTATTTTGGGTAAAGGATATTTATTTTTAATTGTCACTTTATTTAATTGTTGGTAATCTACACACATCCTCATAGATCCATCCTTTTTCTTAACTAGTAACACTAGAGCTCCCCATGGTGATACACTTGGTCTCACAAATTGTTTATTCAATAATTCTTCTATCTGCTTCTTTACCTCAGCCAACTCTACAGGAGACATTCTATAGGGTGCTTTAGAAATAGGTCCTGTTCCCGGGATTAAATCTATAGAAAATTCTACTTCTCTTTCAGGAGGTAACTTATCTACTTCTTGAAATACTTCAAGAAATTCTTTTACTACAGGCAGATCTTTTTCATCAGCTTCAGTTTTAGATTCAGAGTAAGATGTAATCATGTATATTTGAATATCATTCTTTTTCATCATTCCAAGGACTTTATTAGGAGAGACCATCTGAATATCCTTACTAACTGGAGGGTTTTCAACAATATTATGGTTTTATTAAAACAATTTAACATGACATGATTAGAGGATAACCAGTCCATACCAAGTATAACATCGATTTCTTGTAAAGGTAGACAGATCAAGTTAACATAAAACATTTTATCATCAATTTCTAATGGACAATCTAGACAAACTTTAGAAGTAATAACTGATTTACTAGTCGGGGTAGTTACCATCAAATTGACATTTAAAGGAGACACAGTAAGTTTTAGATGTTGAGCACAAAGGTAGGAGATAAAGGAATGAGTGGCTCCAGAATCAAACAACACATTTAAAGGAGTTTTTCTTATGAAACACTTACCTTGAATTAAGTCCTCGGATTGAGAAGCCTCAACTCCACTAAGAGTAAATACTCTTCCTGTGGCTTTTGGTTTTTCCGGGGAATGGCCTTGATTTCCTTCTTCCTTTCTTTTGCGATTCAGAGGACAATTCATTGAAAAATGCCCTTTCTGATTACATTTGTAGCATACAAGATCTGTTACTGGGTATGAGGAAGCATAATGTCCAGTCTTTCCACATTTGAAGCACTTAATAGGAAAAGAGGAGGAAGCTTGAGTAGCTGGAGCTCTAAAATTTGGACTATTCAGACGACGTCTTTGATATGGTTTTTCTTGATTTGGACGGTATCCCATCCTTTTTTTGATAGTCCCCATATTCTTGTGGTGAGAGGCCCTAGCTCGAGAGTCCTCATCATAAATTCTACACATGTTTACTAACTGAGGGAATTGACGGATCCCTTGATAGTTCATTGCTTGTTTTATTTCTGGCCTTAGTCCATTTAGAAATTTAACACATTTAGAACTTTCTCCTTCTACACCATGATAATGAGGAAAATATCTCACTAGTTCTTCAAATTTGACTGCATATTCAGCTACAGTCATATTACCTTGCTTTAATTCTAAAAACTCCATTTCCTTTTTATTTCTTATATCTTCAAGAAAATATTTTTCTAGAAAAACTGTTTTAAAGACTTCCCAAGTTATTTCTTGATTATTGGCTTCTAATCTTAATTGAGTATTCTCCCACCAAAATTCAGCTTCATCGGTCAGCATATATGTACCAAAAAGCACCTTCCTATCAGGGGAACAGGCCATTACTCTGAAAATCTTTTCAATCTCCCTAAGCCAAGCTTGAGCACCATCAGGGTCATATTCTCCCTTGAAACTTGGTGGGTGGTTTCTTTGAAAACTTTCCAAACCCTGATATTCATTGTTTACATTTCGTTGTTGGTTTCCTACAGCTTAAGCCAAGGCTTGGAGTGCATCATCGGCTATAGCTCGATCATTTCTACCGGCCATTTTCTTTTTATTTTCAAAACAACAAAATTTTAAGTTAATAAGTTGTAAATGAAAAATTGGAAGTAAAATAAATTAGAACATCTTAAATTTTTTAAAACGTAAGAAACGTATTCATATCATTTATACATCATTTTTTTTTTCTTTACTATGATATGATTAGTACATTTTATTGAAAAGCAACGGTTAGTAAATTTATTAGAACATAACCACACCATTTTATAATATAAATATATTTTTATTTATAACACGGTGTACAATACTTTTTGCTACATATACTGTTATTTCATACTAGTCTATTATATGCCTACTATTATACCATTACACTTACTTCATATCACTACTTGATTTCCTAATTCGTTATTTCCTTCCTTATATCACACTACCACTTTTCTTTTATTACTTATTTTACACATACTTCCTACTACTATTTTACATATTTTTATTTTACTTAAAAGTTTTGTCCTACTTCTTCAATATCGTAATACTACTCCACACGGTAGGCGGATGCGTCGGTAGGTTTCTCAAAACCATAGTAAATAAAATATTCGGTAAGAATGTATATTTTTCTATCATTAGTCCATGGAACAACTACAGTCTGACGATCTTCATTGGTAATTGCTGGCTCATACTCAGAAGCGGGTGCTCTATATGTCACTACTCTGACATACGTAGTGGTTTTGGTGTTCTTCGGATTTCTCGCAAGTTGTTTGACAATCAAGGAAAAAAAAAGTCTTACTATGAGTTTCCATTTCCTGAATAACCATCACAAGTAAATTCTTATTCTTTTAATTCAATAAAATTTATTTTATTCCAAAAGAGTTTATTTTAATAACCATCTATTCTACAAACATCTATTAGGACACAAAATCATACAGAAAGCACAACATACAAAATTATACTACAAACATATTTTACATAGCAAGCACACAACAAGCTCACAGAGAATACAACCAGATCACATACAACAAACACATAGTAATTACACAGTCCAAAGAAACAAACCACATCTCTGATACCACTATTATAACGACTACGTTTCTTGTTCGTTTTTAATTGATTTTGCTTATTAATTTTACAGAAAAAAAATTTCTATGTAATTTCGTTTACGTAAAATTAATTATATGTAATAATTTATTTTTCTAACGCGTTCGCAAAATTATCAAAATATACGGTTCAAATATAATTTAAGATACAGTCCAAATGCAACACAGTCCCAAATAGTCTGTTATAACATAAGATACAGACAGCTCAGCGTAGTATCAAATACAAACAGACAGAAAATCACAAATAAAGCATATAGTCATCCAACAGCACACAGAACATCCAGCTCCTTCCTTAATGCTTTCCTCAGCTTACTGTTCTTCTGCTCACCCAAATAGATTGGGGTCATCACAGGTGTCAAACCACAGACACAACTCGGGTAAGTATTTAATAAACATGATTAGATAATCGACAGAAATTGAAATAACATCACAGACAATTAATGAATAAATCATCATTTATAAACAGAACCAGATTCATGGGAAATGATGCATGATTTCTTTGTTAAATGATGCATGACTGAGATCTCAGATTATCACCACAGAGTACCATAAGCAAAATAGTTTCACCCACTCTAGTGAAACCTCCCTCCATTCTGAGGGGTCAAAGGGTACTATTATCAAAATAGTTTCACCCACTCTAGTGAAACCTCCCTCCACTCTGAGGGGTTAAATGAAAATGATGCATGGTTTGATTTTTTTTTTCTTTCAGTTCCTCTTTGCTATTAATTTATTTCTCAAAGTCTCATATCTTGGCACTATAAATTTTTTAATCATCCATCAATATCAAAGATATAAGTGCCCACAATTTTCTTAAGGAACTAATCTTAACAATATATATTACAAATCTTTAATCATATATCCATGACCTAATTTCTAATAGAATAGATCATAGAAACTTTATCATAGCTCAACATCAAGTGAATAATAACATAACATACAACAACATTAAGTTACAAATACCACAATATAGAACAATATAATAAAATAACATACAGCAATCATTAAGTTACAAAATTAATCCACAACAACATAATAAAATAACATACAACAATCATTAAGTTACAAAATTAATATACAGCAACATAATAAAATAATATACAGCAGTCATTAAGTTACAAAATTAATATACAGCAACATAATAAAATAACATACAGCAACATTAAGTAATTAATTACAAATACCACAGCATCAAGTATGGAATAAAAGAATACAACAAAGTAACCTATGGCCACAAAATCTAAATATTTAAGCTAATTAATTACTTCCTTATTAATCTAAATTAATTAATTTTTAGGTTAGTTAAAATTATTTATCCAAATTATAACTCATGTACTATAGTAATTCATTGTGACATTTTAGCAAACATATGGTATACCAAATTTTAAAGCTTACAGAATAAGGAAGAACATGGCTTAATTCTAAAGAAATGGATGTTAAATTAACCTATCAATCATCTAATCCATGTGTATTAAGATACTTCCCATACCTTGCTTCTTTGATTTTGAAATTCAGCAAGTGGTCCTAAGCCTTTCTAGTGTCCTCACGTGAAGCTTTCAAGGGGTGGCCTTTTGTGTTTTGCTTTTGTTTTTAAGTGAAGGAATAAGTGAAAAGGATGTTGGCTGATTTTGTGATGTTGTCCGTGGGCTAGCTTTCAATTTTGGTCCCACCATTCCTTTTTATATGCTATGTTCTTTTGGCCTTTGTTGATAATATCTCAAGCTAGCTTTTTAGTTGCTCTTTCCTTATTGGCTGTTGGTTTATGACCCTACATGTGGCTATTTTCATGAAAATTCTGTAGTTTTCTTATTCTTGTTCGTGCAATCTTCAAGCTTGGTGCTTTGCCTTGTTTTTTCTTCCTATACGTGAAATGCTTGGATTGTTATTAGATTTTTGTTGCCTTATGTCTCTATCTACCTTTCCAAGTGGTCCATTTATCTTGCTTTTTGATTCTTAACCGTCCAAGTACCCCCTTCTACATTTTTCTAAAACTTCCTTCCACTCTTCTTGATAGTTTTGGGCCAAACTTAGTGTTTTAAGCAAATATGTTACAATTTTTTTTCCTTATGGCTTAACCGTGGAATATATGTGGTTTTTAGGAGTTTTAATGCTTTCATATTTTCTTATATTAATAAGAAGTATCTCTATAATTTATAAAAGCCTTATTTCAATTGTTTTCTTGGAAGTAAAATTTCTAAAATTAATTAGAAACTAGCTTAAGTTTTAGTAATAATTTTGGAATGTTTCTTAACTTCCTTCTAATGACTTTTCTAAATTCCTATTGGTTGATTTTGTTTTTAATTAGTAAAATGTATAGACCATTTATTTTAAGAATCCATTCCTTCTATAATTAAAAGAAAATTCTCCAAATTGCACCTTTCCTGTTTCTGTGTTTTTGTAAAACTCAGATTAGTCTGTATTCCGTTCTTTTTGAGTTATCTTTCAAAATTTCTACAAATTTCATTTCATAGTTTTTTCTTTAAAAATGTTATTAATCTCTTAGTTAGGAGCATAATAGACTTTTTGTCAAGCTTCCATAACCTTACTGAGGTTTTCTGACCTCATCAGAGCAAAAAGGGTATTTTGGTCATTTGTATGATTGTTCAGGGGCATTTTAGTCATTTACTCTAGGGACCTAACTGTCATTTGTAAAATTGTCTAAGGACATTTTGGTCATTTTCAAAATTATCTAAGGGTATTTATGTCATTTATTTTAGGAATGCAGTTTTACCAAAAAATGCACATATATATTGAAATCTGAGGGTGTTACAAATGACATTTCTCAAAATTAAGAACAAGGTTAGTACTAATACATCGGTCAAGCACTCTAGAGAGACTATCCAAACATGCATCAAAAGAGGAATCATAAACAGTGAAATCATCCATAAACACCTCCATGCAACTCTCTAATAAATCAGAAAAGATGCTTACCATGCACCTTTGGAAGGTGCCAGGTGCCAGGTGCGTTGCATAGGCCAAAAGGCATCCGGGTGTAAGCGAATGTGCCAAATGGATTTGCATGTAACCAGAAAAACCATCAAGAAAGCAATAATGCGATTTACCTGCCAATCTCTCTAAAACTTGATCAATGAAAGGCAGAGGGAAATGGTCCTTGCGAGTGGCCTGGTTGAGTCTCCTATAATCAATGCAAACTCGCCAACTGTTGGCCACTCTAGTCGGAATCAGCTCATTATCTTGATTCTTCACAACTGTGAGACCCAACTTTTTAGGAACCACTTGGACAGGTGAAACCCAAGTGCTATCAGAGATGGGATAGAAGATCCCTGCAGCTAGTAGCTTCGTCACTTCCTTCTTCACCACATCAAGAATAGTGGAATTCAGCCTCCTCTGGGGTTGCCTCACTAGTCTAGAATCATCCTCCAAAAGTATCCGATGCATGCAGATGGAAGGATTAATTCCAGAAAGATCAGCAAGTCTCCATCCAATGGCCTTTTTGTGGCCTCTCAAAACATGCATCAACTTTTCTTCATGCTCTAGTGGCAAACTACTAGATATGATGACTGGGAGCTTTTGAGCATCATCTAAATATGCATACTTGAGGTGCTCATGTAATGACTTAAACTCTAAGGAAGGGGGCTGAATAGTGGAAGGTAAGGAAAGACTAGCGGCTGAGGGAAGTGGGATAGTAAGCTCAGAACTTGTATATGTACCTAGAACACAATCAGAGTGAAGTGCGAAGGAAATTTCCGCACAAATGCTACACACAGCAGTAGAATCATCATAGGTACAATTACAAGAACCAAGATCAAAGTCAGAAGAAAAAACAGAAAGTAAGTCAGAAATATCTACACTGTTTATTGTAGCATCAATGATATCAAGAAGAAAAATAGAATGCTCCTCTACAGGATGTCTCATAGCCTCAAAGATGTTAAGCTGAACAATGTCATCACCAAACTCCATAGAAAGAGTTCCTACATGCACATCAATTTTAGGGCTGTCATCAAGAATGGTCTCCCTAGGATCAATGTGGAACTATGGCTGGAAGACTCATTCTCCATATCCAAAATGTAAAAATCTACTGGGAAGATTAGATTATTAACTCGCACCAGCACATCTTCAATAAGTCCAAGTGGAAGTGCGGCATTCCTGTTGGCTAAGTGGATGACAACACCAGTGGGTTTCATCTCACCAAGGTGTAGTGCTTTGTAAACTGATGTGGGCATGACATTAATAGAGGCTCCAAGATCACACAAGGCATTTGCAAAAGTAATATTTCCAATGGTGCATGGGACAGTGAAAGTGCCAGGATCCTTGCACTTCTGTGGCAAGGTGGACAGTAGGATGGCATCAACAGTTTTACCCTAGATTAGTGCGGAAACATTTCTGCCCATCTTCACTTGCTCATTTCCCTTAAGCTTCCTCTTGTGGGTGCACAAATCCTTCAGGAACTTTGCATATTTTGGAATCTGTTTGATGGCATCCAAGAGGGGGATGTTGACTTCCACCCTCCTGAAAGTCTCAAGCAGATCAGAATCAAGGTCTACCACTTTCTTTGCAGGAATGGCTCTAGAAGGGAAAGGTAAGGGAATCTGTTTTGGTGCAGAATCTGTTTTGGCACCATTATCAACTTTTTTACTAGCATCAGCATCAATTCTAGCATCAGCATCTAGAAGTTCTGTGCCACTCCTCAAGGTAATAGCACTCACATTTTTAGGATTAACAACTGGTTGTGCTGGAAGGTTACCAGAACCTTGCTGTCGCATCTGGTTTACAGTTGTAGCTAACTGTCCAATCTGAGTCTGCAGGTCCTGGATGGTGGCACTGACATTTTGTTGAAACTAGAGATTGTTGGTTGCCATTTGCTTCATTAAATCCTCCAAGGAAGGTCCAGAACTAGCCTGCACAGGTTGTGTAGGTGCAGGTGCAGGTGCAGGTTGTTGGAACTGTGGCTGTTGTCTAAAAGGAGGAGGTTGGTATTTAGTAGTGGCAGGCTGGAAGGGTTGCTGTGGAGGTCTAAAGGGCTACTGTTGTTGTGGACCAGGACCATACCTCAAATTTGGATGATCTCTCCAACCAGGATTATAAGTGTTGGAGTAAGGATTATACTGCTGTTGAGGTCTGAATGACTGGCCAGGTTGCATGGAAAAAATTTCAGCAGGTTGTTCTGTTTCTTGGAGAGTGGGGCATGCATCTGTGGGATGATCAGGGGCACAACAGATACCACAGAGCCTTGGTTGATTGGCTGCCATCACATTCTGTTGTTGCCCAATAGCAAGCTGCCTGACAAGGGATGTCAACTCAGTCAATTTGTTCTCCAATCTCTGGTTATCAGCAACCATAGAGACAAAAGTTTCATTTGCAGCCATCACCTTAGATGTTGTAACTCTAGCACCAAATTGTTGATAGTTGGATGCCATGTTAGAAATCAATTGCCTTGCAGCAAGAGGGGTCTTGTCTATCAGAGCGCCTCAACTAGCTGCATCTATCATACTCCTATCCATCAACATCAATCCTTCATAAAAGTACTGAATCAGTAATTGCTCACTGATTTGATGGTGAGGACAAGTAGCACACAACTTGTTGAATCTCTCCCAATACTCATACAAAGACTCTCCAGGAAGCTGCCTTATGCCACAAATTTCCTTCCGGATGGATGTTGTTCTAGAGGCAGGGAAGAATTTCTCCAAGAATCTTTTCTTTATGTCTGTCCAAGTGGTGATAGGATCTGGTTGAAGGTACAACCAATCCTTAGCAACACCATCCAAAGAGAAAGGAAAAGCTTTCATCTTGACATAATCCTCATGAACATCATGTGGTCGCATGGTGGAACACACCACATGAAACTCCTTAAGGTGTTTATGTGGATCCTCACCAGCAAGTCCATGAAACTTAGGAAGCAAATGGATTAGTCCAGATTTCAGTTCATACCTGACCTCAGTCTCAGGGTATTGAATACACCAAGGTTGGTAAACAACATCAGGTGTAGCTAACTCCTTAAGAGTTAGGTTGTTTTAGCCATGATAGCAAGATGTGTAGAAGTAGAAGGAGTAGAAGCAGATTCAGAATCAAAGTTAGAAGATACTACACTACTGTCTAAAACTACACTATCAAAGTCATCTAAGTCATCTAACCTAAGGTTATGTCTGTTTAATCTGTGAAATGTCCTATCTATCTCAGGATCATATGAATGCAAGTCACTTGATGTGGACCTAGTCAAACACAGTTCAGCTCATAAGGAACAATAAACACAGACAACACAGAAATATCAAACAGCTATTCTACCAGGACACTACCAACTATATATGTTGAAATGAAATAGAAATTGGAAAACTGCCCTAAAAATTTTTGAAAAAATCTAAAAAAATAACATTGAATGTCTAAAAATCATGATTGATTTTTGTGATTTTTAAAAATCATGAAATTAGAAAATTGCCTAAAAAAATGGCCTAAACGATGGAATTTGGCGATTTGGACCCCTGCTGAACATGTTACGTAACTTGATGTGTGAATTTTCTGCACCTTCTGGTAAAATTTCAGCCAATTCTGAGATAGTTTGTTGTGAAATTACCAGAATGCCCCTATGCTAATTGTAAAAACTTGTCCAAAACTCCTACTTAGATTTCGAATTTGCCAATTTGAACCCACACCCAACCCCTAAAGGGGTTACTTTTTTTTAAAATGGGGGATAAACCTTGGTAACAAATCGCAACTCAAACTGCA
The DNA here is from genome assembly GCA_007407185.1 of Glycine tomentella. Taxonomy (NCBI): domain Eukaryota; kingdom Viridiplantae; phylum Streptophyta; class Magnoliopsida; order Fabales; family Fabaceae; genus Glycine; species Glycine tomentella. The sequence goes on from PYAF01005629.1 coordinate 19,973, forward strand.
CAAGTTCGAAATATTTTGGGACAGCAAAATGACACTACAAAAACAACTACACTACACTACTTTCTCCCTACTACTACTCTGTTTTTTCTCTGTTTTCTCTGTTTTTTTGACAGCACACATAAACTACATCATCTATACTTCATAATGCACAGCAACAACAATGCAAATATGTGACAAATGCAATTGTGTAACAGAATGTCAATATCCAGTAAATGTATGCAAATATTATATATATATATATATATATATATATATATATATAACTACTACTATGAACTATTTACAGCAAATTAAAGCTAGCACACAATGAACCGTGTCCTCGGCAACGACCCCAGTTTTGATATTATGTTGTCGACACGCACCAAAACAATTTAACTACGTTAATTCTGTAGCACAGGATTAACCTAGGTCGACTTAGAGACACAATCAATATGGTTCTAGCTTCAATTTACTAATAACAATGAGGGGGGAATTTTATCGAACAATTTATGTGCGTAAGTAAAGCTTGCAAAAACGTAAACTAAAATTAAAGAGCAACACAGAAACTAACAGAATTCAAAAGAAGTGATGTAAAACAGAATTAAAGCATCAATCCAATTCACCTCACCAAGCAATTCGAATCATCATTGTTCTAAAAAATTTATCCTATTATGAAAGTTCATTCAATCTCATTAGAAGCAACTCAATTGACTTAACCCCTAAATTGATTGAAACCACAACCCTAACTGAAATATCATCCAATTAATCAGTGATTAATATTCGAAATTAGGAAATGAATCCATAACCTAATCCGTTTTCAATCCTAAACGCATTCATAATCATGAAAACAGAATAGCAATTGAAGAAGAAGATGAACATTCACATAGAATTCGAAATACTAAACCAAAACTCAAATTCTCCTTGTGCTTGGGTTGGATCCTTGGATTGATTGAAGATTTAGCCTTCCATGATCATCATCAATGAAAGCTCCATGGAATTATTGCATGATAATGGAAGAACAAAAAAACGAAAATGAAGAACAAGTAAGAACAGTTGAGAGAAAATGAAGGACAAGAGTTTGATTCTAAAAACTAAAGAAAAAGAAATATAAAACTTGTTTATTGAAATGTAAAGAGTGTTGTCCAAGTTTCACTAAAGTCACTAATATAAATAGTGACTAAGTTCTAAAAATAGAATGGGCCATATACAAACCCAACAATCTAATTATTTGTTATTTACAACCATGAAAGTCAAATTCATAGCCCAAAATTACAAGTGCATAGGTGCTAACTTTGAAGCTCAAAATGACCCTCAAAATGACAGAATTGGCCTCAGGCTATTTCTAGCAAACTTGTAGATCTTTTCTTTATCTTTTCAGGGACTCCTAGAATGCTCCATTTGGAGATCGGTAGCACTCTATAGGTCCTGCACAAGTCAGATACGTCAAGTGAGCAAAAATCCGAAAATACGCAACAATTAGCAATTAAGCCCACTTACTTGCCTAGGCCAAAAACTGAATTAGAATAGGAAAATAAAGGTCCAAGAGATGTCAAATAAGCTAAGAAGGATAGAAAAATATTCAACTAAAAGCACTCTATCAAAGTGTTTGACAAGACCTTGGCAACCAAAGGTTACAGCAATCAAGGAGTCCAAGGATCTATCAAAGATCTCTATGGCTGCATTGTTTGGTAAGCTTCTTGAATATGAACTTGAAATGTCTCAACTAACATTTTGTGAAGATGCAGAAAAGAAAACAAGAAGCATTGCCTTGAAGGCTGCAACTTTAAAACCTGAAAAATAAGAGGAAACAAGTGAAGATGATGAAGAAGATAATGTGAACTTGGTGGTCAGAAAGTTCAGCAAATTTCTGAAAAAGAACAAGAACAAAAAATTCAACGAAGGTAGCAAAAACAGCAACAACAACAACAACCTCAACAAAAAGATTGACAACAATTTCACATGCTTTGAGTGTGGCAAGCCAGGCCATATCAAATCTGAGTGTCCAATCTACTTGAGGAAACAACAAGGAGAGGGCAAGATGAAAAAGGAAGGGAAAGCTAAAAGAGCATACATAGCTTGGGAAGATAATGAGTCAACAACTTCAGACTCTTCCACAGAACATGAAGAAGCTAACATGTGTCTCACTTCCACCATCAATGAAGATGATGATGATTTGCTAAGTGATGGAGATGAGGTAAATTCTGAACTTGATCAAGCTATTCATGCTTTTCAAGAAATGCATGAGGAAGCCCAAAAACTTACAAAATCCAATAATAAGCTCAGAGGAAATCTAAGATGGCATATTGCAAAAATTACTGAATTGCAAAATGAGATTTGCAACTTGAAAGAAGAAAATGAAAAACTTGTTTCAAGTTACAAATTGAATGGATGTGTGTGTGCTTCTTCCTCTAGCAATGTTGATAAGTACAAATTGCTTCAAAAGGATTTTGATGAGTATAAACAAAGTCAAGGTGAAAAATATATGTTGCTTTTAGCCAAAAATAGTGATTTAATTGATCTCTTGAGAAAGTTTTACAAGGGAAAATGCAACTTGGCTGAAATGTTGAGTGTTCAAAAGTATGCTGGAGATACTTCTGGTTTGGGGTATAAACATGGCTCAAAATCATTTGGAAAAACAATTTTTGTACCTCCAAAACAGAAGAATCAAAAGTGACAAAAGAACTCAAGAGTCAATCAAAATTCTGGATTTGGAAAAACCTCAAAATCTGTCACTTGCAACTATTATATGGAAAAGGGGCACACATCATTTAAATGCTATGCTAGGAGATTCTATGTGCCTAATGGTGATTGCATTTGGATTCCTAAAAGAAAGAAAAATGCTAACCCCTATGGACCCAACTTCAATTGGGTACCTTCCCTTGAAATTTGATTTGATTTTTGTAGGTGTGTTTAAGAGCTAGATCCTCAACTTGGTACCTTGACAGTGGATGCTCTAGACACATGAAAGGAGACATGTCCCTACTTACAAATCTAACACTTGAGGAAGGAGGATATGTCACCTATGGAGATAACAATAAAGGGAAGATTATTGGAGAAGGTAATATTGGAGACAACTTCAAAGCAAAGATAAAAAATGTGTTGTATGTGGATTGTTTAAAGCACAATTTATTGAGTATTAGTCAACTGTGTGACAAAGGCTTTAAAGTTAATTTCAACAAAGAATGCTGCATAATTTTTGATGATAAAACTGGTGAGGTTCTGCATATAGGTAAAAGGAAAGGTAATATATATGTTATTTCAATTGATCATGCACTCTTCCATAAATCTTCTTGTCTCATAAGCAAGGTTGATGAATCTTAGTTGTGGCATAGAAGAGCAAGTCACATAAACATACATCACATGAACAAGCTCATTAGAAAAGATTTAGTAATTGGGTTACCCAAACTCAAGTTTGAGAAGGACAAACTTTGTGATGCTTGTCAAAAGGGGAAACAAACAAAGAACTCTTTTCAAAGTAAAAACATTGTTTCCACCTCTAGACCACTTGAACTACTTCATATTGATTTGTTTGGTCCTTCTAGAACAACAAGTTTAGGTGGGAATTATTATGGACTTGTGATTGTGGATGATTACTCTAGATACACTTGGACTCTGCTTTTTGAAATCCAAAAGTGATGTTTTCCTTGCTTTTAGAAAAATGGCCAAGCTTACTCAAAATGAGAAAGGTTGTAAAATTGTCTCTATAAGAAGTTATCATGGTGGTGAATTCCAAAATGAACATTTTGAAAAATTCTGTGAGGAGAATGGAATTAATCACAATTTTTCATCTCCAAGAACACCCCAACAAAATGGTGTTGTGGAGAGGAAAAATAGATCTCTTGAGGAAGGAGCTAGAACACTTCTTAATGAGTCAAATTTGCCTAAGTATTTTTGGACTGATGCTGTAAGCACTGTGTGTTGTACTTTGAATAAATTACTTATAAGGCCTATTTTAAAGAAAACCCCTTATGAGCTATACAAAGGAAGAAAGCCTAACATTTCTCATTTAAGAGTATTTGGCAGCAAGTGTTTTGTTTTGAACAATGGGAAATAATCACTTGGAAAATTTGATGCTAAGGCAGATGAAGCAATTTTCCTTGGATATTCATTACATAGCAAGGCATATAGAGTATTTAATAAAAGATCTATGTGCATTGAAGAATCTGTACATGTGATTTGTGATGAAACTAATCCCTCTAAGGAGGAAAAAAAGATTGATGATGATGCAGGACAGTTGGAAGAATTTATTGAATTGGGCAAATCCTCAACCAAAAATGAAGAACCAAGTGTTGAAGCAAAACCCACAACCTCTGTTCAAGTGCCTAAAGATTGGAGAACAACAAGAGACTTATCACTTGATAACATCATAGGTGAAGTTTCAAAAGGAGTATCTACTAGATTCTCATTAAAGAACCTATGTTGTGATATGGCTTTTGTTTCTCAAATTGAACCTAAGAACATTGATCAAGCCTTGAATGATGAACATTGGATGCATGCCATGCATGATGAGCTCAATCAGTTTAAGTGGAATGAAGTTTGGGAACTTGTTCCTAGACCTTCATCTCTTAAACCCATTGGCACAAAATGGGTTTTTAGAAATAAACTTGATGAGAGTGGAATCATAGTTAGAAATAAAGCTAGATTGGTGGCTAAAGGCTATAACCAAGAAGAAGGCATAGACTATGAAGAAACTTTTGCTCCAGTTGCAAGATTGGAAGCAATCAGGTTATTACTTGCATATGCATGTATCATGGATTTCAAACTTTTTCAAATGGATGTTAAAAGTGCATTTTTGAATGGGTACATTGAGGAGGACATATATGTTGAACAATTTATACTGGTTCACTTCAAAAACATGAAGTTACATCCAGTTTCTTCTAATTTACACTGAATTAGAGTTCCATTATTATAAAATATTCTTACAAGCATTTACAAGAACCTCCCCTTTTCAACCCTAGATAAAGAACAGAAATCTAAAACCCTATTAGACTTCTAAGGAGAAAGATCCAGAGAACACTACTCTGATCTTTAAGCTAGAGAACCCTTTTCTAGTCCCAAGCAAGAAGAAGCCAATTACAATAGCCAATTACAACAGAATTTGTAAACATAATTACAATCAATGAGTTAAGGAAAGAAACAACCTGATGATCCAGTGAATGACATGCAAATGAATGAACAATTCAGGTTGAAAGACAAAAACAAACTCAGTACATTCTTCTTCCTTAACCTTTGAAAGAGACTTCTTGCTTTAAAGAATCACTCAAATACCCATGAATGTTTTATTTGAAGCAAGAACTCAGAAAAATCACTTTGGAATTGTTTAGAAAGCTTGTGTATGCTCAGAATAATTGATCAAGTTACAAAACAAGTTGAGCCTTGGTTCTATTTATAACAAACTTTTGTAACTGTTAGTAATCGATTAAACGCTCCATATAATCGATTATTTAACTCATGTAATGGATTAAATCAACCTTGTAATCGATTAAAGTGTTCAACAAAGTTTCTGGGCATGAGCAACGAGCAAAATAATCGATTATTCCGTCTTGTAATCGATTAAGATAGAAAGCTTCAAAATATCAAAATGCACTATGTAATCGATTACGAACTCTGGTAATCGATTAAGACAGGAACTTGTGGTATTCTAAATACACTGTGTAATCGATTACGAAATGTGGTAATAGATTATTTAATACAAACTTAAGGTTTTCAAACACATAGTGTAATCGATTACTAGAAATGGTAATCGATTAAAGCAGGAAGATGACTTTTCCAATTAAGCCTGTGTAATCGATTACAATACCTTGGTAATCGATTCTTCAAGCATGACTTAAAATCATATATAGCTTTGTAATCGATTACTACCCATTAATAATCGATTAAAATGTTCAACAAGGCAATTTATATAGAACAAAGGTCAAATAATCGATTATTCCTATAGGTAATCGATTACATTGTTGTTGAAAGCTTTTCCAGAATGTACTAAGAACAAAATAATCGATTATACCTTTAAGGTAATCGATTAAATCAGTACAAAAACCATTTTTCCAAAAACCTTTTATTCAAATCAAAAACTTAGTCATTTTACTAAAGTCTTGTAATTTTTATTAATCAAATTAATTGAATTATAGAATGATATGAATGCAATGCACTTGGATCACCAGAATTGCTTTTCTATTACATATTTCACACTAATTAATCTTCAAGGTATCCATTGCATGTTGAAAGCTCAAAACCAATGCTTGATTCCTTGCATTCTTCAAGTAGCTCCCCCTGAATCCAACAGGTCACACATCTAATAGATGTTATGCTAAGAGATTCTATGTGCCAAATGGAGATTTGCATTTGGGTGCCAAAGAAAAAGAAAATAGCTAACCCTTATGGACCCAACTACATGACCGGTGACATATCAATGCTAAAAAATTTGATTGTTAAATGGAAGATTTGTCACTTATGGAGACAACAACAAAGGAGACATAGTTGGTGAAGGAAATATAGGAGACATCTTTAAGACCAAGATCAAAAATATTCTCTATGTGGAAGGTTTAAAGTGAAAGATAGGGCCTTGAAGCCCGTAGACATGTGAGAAGAAAAACAAAAAATTTTCAAAGCGGAAACACACATACCATTCAAGAATCATTCTTTAGGACATAGATGTTACCTTCTTTATATTCGAAATTGATGATCAAGAATAGGCTTGAAGATACATGCCCTCTAATGTTGATCCACACCACTTCTTGTCAAAACTCAAGAACACTTCTTGAATGCCACCAACAAACACTGAAGGAGGCAAGCTAGGCGCACCAATGGAGAGGAAGAAGGTTAGGTTTTAAAGTGTTTTACTTATCTAAAAGACTCACCAGTAGATGATATTGGTGGCTGAATTTTTAGCCAAAACTCACACAAAGGGGCACGTGAAAAGGAGGAAGATAGATGGGGTTTTTCTCAAAATCATTATTAGAGAACTATGATCACAGGAGTATATTTATAGAAGATTTTTAGGTCATATTTTTAACCATAAAATTCTGATCATTAAGCATCTCACACGTGAAGAAAAGATAGAGTTGTTGTATTTCAAAAATTGCCAACAACCTCCTATCTTATCTTCTTAAGACCAAGTCATTTACTTGGAATTTATTGTGCCAAATAATAATCAAATATCCAACCATATGTGAAGCCTCTAATCAGCCCTCAAACTTCTTCCTAAAATCTAGGGTATGATCATGATAAGATGCTAGTTGAATTCAAATTCAAATCTAGCTCTTATCTTCTCCTTTTGATATGAAACTATCTACTATAGTTAATTCATATTTAAATTCAAATATTTAAATTCAAAATTTAAATTATCAAATTTAAGTATTAGATAATTAATTTAACTATTTAAATTAATTAATAATGTCTTGGACTTTCCAAGCCCATTAACTCCATTCATGCGCCCCTCTCTTTAAGATAAGTTTTAAACTCTTTCTTGGGCCAACAACCATTATTAGGCCCAAAACCTTTAATGCTATAATGTCATGACAATAAAGTGTTAGTGTGTGACCCATTAGGTCCAACATAGCTATTGACATAAATGAGTTTGGGCCCAACAAGGCCTCTACCCATTTAATGACAACACAAAGCACTAGCAATGCTTTGTTGCCCCAGAACTAGTTAGGTAAATGACAAGATCATCCTATTAAATCTATTTGGTTTCCGTATGTATTTCCTTTCGTCTTGGTTACCTTCCCATAAAACCTAGGGTAAGGAAACGTATCAGCCCTTGCGGTCTAGGGTAAGCTTTAATACGAAATAGGGAGTCTTCAATGTTACTGACACTAAAGGAAAATCATCTCATGATTTCTTTTACTATGCATAGATTCCCGAGTCCCGTACATTTCATCCCAATTTCTCCAGTTTACAGATAACCTAATCTCTCACAGAGATTTGACAAATTCCTTCAGCTAGTCACCCTAGACTCGTGTTCTTTCAGGACATGCTCAAAGGTATACTGTAACACCCCGTAGGCCTCCGACGTGTTATCATTAATAATATCAGATTAGCGCATAAAACATAGTTTACAAAACTTAGCGGAAGCACAGAATCGCTTTTCTTGATACATTATGTATGGAATCACAAATTCATCAGATAACACACACCCATCATATAACATGCCCCTGCTGATCCAGTTTCATATATCAAACATCATAAAGACAGATAATCTAAGCAAACAGGCAG
>PYAF01005630.1:0-46911 GCA_007407185.1 Glycine tomentella
GGATATTATGTACAGTTTTGTACTGGTACAGAAACTTATGTATGTAATCACCATATTATAATGTAAAGCGTGTATGCTTATGGCATTTGTTGATGCCTTTTGTTATATTGCTTCCGAACTGCTTAATCTCTGATGTATTATGTCTGATAATGACCGTTTAAGCGTGGTAATCACCCGGTGCGTGTAAGGGGTGTTACATGTTATGTCCTTGTTGTCGGAAGATTCCACATTTTTTCTAGTATCCCGTTCAATTTCTTCTTCCATTTCGGTGGGAATGCGATTCGAAACCGGACGACCCTTTGCACTCCTCATTTTCCTTGGATCAAGACCCCACTGATCTCCTTCATATTCTTGTCACATTAATTCGTGTGACAATAAACCAAATGAGTTGTCGTAGATGTGCAATATATTTTGCAAAACAAATAGTGGTAGCACATAGTTCATGCGATTGACATTGACAGATTTACATGCAGCCATGACGAATTCACCACAATCACAATTTTGGGATTATAACATGACCCTAAACCTTCCAGGTGGTCTAGGTGTTTCAAGTAGAGCTTGGTCTCTGTTACAATAAATGTGTGGTTGTGTCTGTCGAATTCATTAATAATGTGCGTATTTGATTCCAGCTGATTGTTATTCATTGCCTCAGAGACGACTTCGATATATTGTGAGCTGGAGTTGATCATTGCTTGGGTTTGTCGATCTCTAATTGTAAAAAACTTTGAGGTATTGAAATATGTCTCTTCAACCAACGATGGCACCGACAAATATCTTGTGCTTTTGAACGTGGAATTAACCAACTCACCAACGTTTTCCCTCATCGAAGCATTGTACCCAATATTTTTTTTGTAGTTGATCAAGCCATTCATCTGCACTTGGTTTGTTTGCACGGATATCCCCAAGATGTCGCCAGTGCATTTTCTCCGTGTATGCGTACCCTGTATATATTTTACAACGACAAGTGGAAGATATGAGGCAAAAGATATTTAAATTAACATGCGGGTTAATTGTTCAAAATATTTGTTTGGCATAATCTAAAGCCATCAAAGTGGGCCAAAACCTATTGACTTATTAACTCAGTTGGTTGGGGCGTCCCGTTAATAACGTGAAGGTCGCAGGTTCAAGACCTGCATGCGCCATTACTTTTAATTAGATTGGTGAATCCGTAATGTTCATACATATTCGCGAATCCATAAGAAATCCATAAGGTTCTTATGGATTTGTGAATCCGTGCTCATAATAATGTAAGGGTACTTTTGTCATTTAAAATTTTGGAATATTGTATTAGATTTTGGGATGGTGTATAAAGACAATCCCAAAGGAGTTATTCAAGCCCAGGCGCAGTTTAACACATATCCTGTCATAATGGTATTTTTTAAATTACAATTTTTGGTCCATTTACCATAAGGGTAGTGATAGAGGCCTTTTACCATCAAGTTGTTCTTGAAGTAGAAGTGTAGGCTGCTCTTTCGGCTTTAGCCCATAAGTAGATGAGCCTCAAATCTATTTACAATACCAAGTTTTCTAACTACACTCCTCTCTTCTCTTTATATTTTTTAATGTTAAATTATATTTTTTTATTTTTTAAAACACAGTTCCAAGAACTACTTCCGGAATAACATATCTCAATTTAAAAAATAGTTTTTGAAACTATGTTTTAACGAAATACATAGTCTTAAAATTACTTTCCAAAAAAAAAAGTTATATTAATTTTAGAAAATAATTTCTAGAATTATGTTTTAATAAAGTACATGTAATTTTGGAAGCAACTTTTTTGGAATTGATATATTTTATTCCGAAAAATAATTTCTGGTAGTCATAAACAAAATCAATTATGAAATATATCAAACTTTCCTCTTAGAGCCGTAATAATCATTTAAACCTAATTGTTGGATGCATAATTAGGTTGAACCTAAACATTAAGAGACTAATACCCGTATATGAAATTCCCAATGGTGTGTTAGTACCTTTGATTTGTCATTATTGTTAACTCTTATTGTCATATTTTTGTGAAAAACAACATAAAGCATCACTGTACACACAACTTGATAGATTAGACTATGGCTATTAAAAAAAAAAATTGAACTGAACTAAAATGGTGCTGATGTGAATTGTGCTAAAGAAATTGAAATAAATTGTTACATAGTTCAGTTTTTTAAAACTGAACCGCTTCAAAATCAAACTGTTTGAACAAAATTGAACTGTAACATGTGAGATTAAAAAATGTGAAAATATTGCTTAAAAAGTAAGATGTTTATTGAGAACAATTCAATCAATTCTTCTTCGAAACAGTTGGCTCAAACTGTTACAAAATTCAGTTTAATTTGTCCTAACAACTTTTACAATTCACTTCAATTCTTTAACAGTTAAGTTCAATTTGTTTGAACAATTTTGACAATTCACTTCAAATGGCTTAGAGTGAAAGGGCTTTAAGAAACTTTGTGTTCACTAGGGATACTAAAAATAATCAGTTTTAAAAAAAATAACTATAATTATTACTAACTAATTATATAAAAGTAGATACAAAATTATAATCCATTTTTTAGTTATGGATATTTCAAATTTATTTTTATTTAAAACACACTATTTAAAAGCGAAAATCCAAACCACATATCCCTTCCCCTCGACCTCGACTGCAAACTAAAAATATACCCGATTCAACTACCTCGTTTTGTCGTAGAATTCAAATGTCAATGGGATACGTTAGTGCCTTACGTCGGTACCATGAGCTGCATGCTTATCGCATCACAATTACTATTAGTTCATTCAATTGGTCATTTTTATTTGAGTAAATTACATTCGAATTTTTTGTATTTTTTTTTTAAAATTACACATGATAGTTCTCTTTTTTTATATATATTGTTTTTATCATCATTTTGTTAACGTCCTTAATTAATATCAATTGAAATATCTAAACAGATGAAATTATTCTTTAGAGTAAATTACACTTACATTCCTTGTGTTTTTTTTTCAAATTGTATCCAATACCCCTCTCTTAAATCTAACTCTAAAGGATGAGCTAAGGTTGTTGATGTCACTGACCCAAGCAATGTTAATATCTAGGGAATCCGACGCAGCAGTGATGATGGTCGAAACTATGTCGAGGGATGAAGAGGTGGTGGAGGTGGATATGACAATGACGACGACTGATACGATGGTGACGGTTACTACGGTGGAAGCGGTGGTTACGGTGGTGGTTGATTCGGTGAGAGTTGGTGTGCCCGGACACCATGTTGGTGGACGAGAACGATTATTAGGAGAAAGAGATGATGCTGTCGTGGGAGAGAGTGGAGGAGGAGAAGGAGGTAGTGGTGGTAAGTAAAGAGGGGTTGATGAAGAAGATGAAGATTTATAAAACCCAATATATGATTTTGAGGAAGAAGAAACATAATTTTTCATTAAAAGTCATGTGATTAGCATGTGTCTATTTTCTATTAAATTATTAAGCGGTATTTAGGAGAAAGAGTCTTGATGTAAAGTAAACTAAACAATTAATAATTTTTTTGTAGGATGAAAAAAATGAGGAATATTAAGTACAATTTAAAAAGAAATACAAGGATGTGAGTATAATTTACTATTTTTATTTATATAATTTGGCTATGATTTCAGTACGTACATGACGTTAATACCATGAGCTCTGCATGATTACTGCATCACAGTTAATGGTTTACTTGCTCATTTTTATTTGTATAATTTTTTTCAAAATGAAATCGAGGCACAAATTTTACTTTTATCATGTAACTTTTTATTTTATTTTTATTACATCTTTTAACAAACTACATTTGTCCTCGTTCCACACAGCCTGTGAAACGTGAGTTCTCTGGATACGCCTCCAGAAACCCCCCCCATTTATATGGGGTAGGCACAACATGGGTCGCCGAATCCATTACGTCACCGTCGTGTTCGGATCAGACCGTGAAGATGTCAAAGATGATGAATCATCCATCTATGAAATTATTTTAATATAATCAAAACAATATTATAATTAATAAATTAATATATTGTAATTAAATTACAATACAAATAAATTACCTTAACCCTAAACTGATCTATTTAAATTTAATCAAAATTTTTTAATTTGAACAATAAATCCTAAACACTAAATCCCATATACTAAAGCATTAACCCTAAAATCATTATCTCTAAATTAAACCCTAATCCAAAAAATTCTAATCCATGAACTAAACAAAAATTCCTAAACCCTAACCCGTAACCATTGACCCCTAAACACTAAGTAAATTCACTTCAACAATTTTAATTATACAACTTAACCTTAAACACAAATTGTAACCCTTAAACTAAACCCTAAACACTAAGTAAACCATAAACATTAACTAAACCCTACACACTAACTAAACCCTAAACACTAAGTAAAACCCTAAACCCCTAAACACTAAGTTAATTTAGTAAAATAATTTTAATTTAAAAAATAAATCCTAAACCCTAACTAAACCCTAAACACTAAGTAAATTCACTTCAACAATTTTAATTATACAACTTAACCCTAAACACAAATTGTAACCCTTAAACTAAACCCTAAACACTAAGTAAACCATAAACATTAACTAAACCCTACACACTAACTAAACTCTAAACACTAAGTAAATTCAATTCAACAATTTTAACTATACAACTTAACCCTAAACCCAAAACTTAAACCCTTAAACTAAACCCTACTTCGTAAACCCTAATTCATAACCCTTCAACCCTAAACTGAACTAACTAAATTTATTAACATTATTGTAATTGACAACTAAACCCTAAACTAAATCCTATAACCTAAAACCTAACATTTTTCTACAACATGAAATAAATAATATGGCTCTAACAAATTTAAAAATCAACAAAATAATGTATTAAATAATACTCATAATTAATAAATTAACTTACTTGTTGGCAGAGTTTCGGTGCAGAGTTAAATCACTCAAAAGCTAAGAGTGTTGTGCTTCGGAAACCTTTAGAGAGAAGGCGGAATCTTTTGAGAGAAGACGCAACAGAAAAGGTGGTGAAAAAGTGAATATTTGGGGCTTATATAGGACTAGGTCATGCCCAGTTCTGAGCGTGACCTACTGTCCCAGATTTGTAATTAGTTTCCAAACAGTCCCAAATTGGTAATTTTTTTTTATTTAAATTGTATTATTTAGGTTCACCTAAATCATTTACCTGGTTTCAATTTTGATTTTTTTTTAATCAAAAGAAGGAGTGAGCTAAGGCATGCTGGAAAGGTTGGAATCACAACTATGTTGTCATACCTATCTTAGCCACCCTAGGCTTCCCCTAATACATATATTAAACATTTTTAATTAAGTTTGATTCTCAATTGTTAAATTTATATTAAACATTTTCAATAATTAGTTTTATTTTTTTGTGAATATTTTTCATAAATATTTAAAGCATAGAAACTAATACTGCAAAATTCATGTTGGTTCATAATATTAGTAGTGATTCTGAGTACGATTGAGATGAACGACTGTCTAGGACTTCAAAGGGATATCAATTTTTATTTATTTAGTCTATAAATATAAATAAAAACTTTATATAATTAAAATTACAAAAACATTATTAAAATTGAAATAATTATCAGTAATTTCTTTAAGAAAACAGTAATAAGTCAATTAATGGGTGATGTTTCGACTTTTTAACAAAAATATATACAATTTTGTGAAAATGAACCGATAACTTTTGCAAAAACGTGAATGTATTTATTAAGCTTTATGTTATCACATTCTTTGAACATTCTAATTATTTTCCTAATGCATGTACAAATGATAAAAATAATATTAACTATTCTCTTCATAGTTGTATTTGATAAACTAAGTTTTTCAAAACTAAAACTAAAATTATTTATTATATACTATGTCATAAGGTAGATTAAATAGTCTTGTTTTAATAATCTAAAGGGTTGGTACACTGCGGTTGCGTTAACATGGGGGGTGATTAATTAATCATGGAAGAACTCATATTCGATTTCCTTCATGTGATGCAAAATTTTCGAGGACCAACGATTGTCATACACCGTGAGCGATATTATTCTCGGATCAAGTGGGTTAGGAAACACACGCAATTACTAATCTATAATAAAAAAATAGTCATTTGTAGTTTAGATATTTATTTCCTCCATTCTCCTTTTCCTTAATTTTTATATATAAAAAAGATAGAAATAGGAAGGCAACATAAATAAATTATTGGAAGTGAAATATATAAGATTTTTTTTAAAGGCAATTGAGTGTTTATAAATAAAATTCTCTTTAGTCATGAAACTTGGTAACACTAAAGAAACCAAATCCTACTTCGATTTATGGTTGATTTAGAAGGGAGAAATAAAATAAATGAAAATAGAAAAGAGATCGTTAAAAAAAGAGAAATACAATAGAAATAAAATGGTATGTTATGTTGTTTGGTTTAAGAGATATATGTGAGAAATAATATTTATTGTGTAAAAAAATACCCATTTTTTGTGTCTAAAATTATATTTTTTTTCTAAAAGCAAAGAAAATCAATTTTTTTTAATATTTCAGTAAATTTATCATTTTCAATAAATTTTGAGCAATAAATTAAGAGAGTGTGTCATAAAGAGAATGTGTTTTTAGTATTTCTCAATAAAAAATCACTTTAAATATAACTGTTTTTTGTGTTATCCATATTTTCTACAAAAATGCTTGAAAGAAAATTCATTATTCGTTATTCATATATATAAAAGGAACACGTCCAACTTAATCCAGCCACGTTATATGGTTCGTAGCTTTAGTTAGTTCGATACCTTAATTATTTATATACTCTCTGATTGCAATCTTCAAGTTCGATACCTTAATTAGTTCGACAATTGTCGTCAATAAATGCGAAGGAGAACTACTTAGTAAAGGACCACTTTTGGACCAAACATCAATAATTTCATACGGGATTTTTACATGCAAAGATGGATGGCCACGGAAAATGTCGTTAATTAATGAGAAGAAAAAACAAACTTGTTCTTGTTAGAAATTAAACAGTTTTCACACCTATATATAGATGTGGTATGAGCTTCAATCAAAAGCATAAGCACAAAAGCAAAAGAGACCGAGAAAGAGTGAAGTAGAAAAAAAAAAGCTAAGGAAAGGAGAATAAAAGTAGCACAGGTTCTGCACATGAACGGTGGCTTTGGAGATGCAAGCTATGCAAACAACTCCCTTCTTCAGGTATACTTATACAGACAACTTATCATAAAAAATGTAATAAACATAAGTTTGATTGAAGAGCAATATAATGCTAACAATTAATATCCACAATATTGTATGTTAAGTTTTATCTTGCAATAATACTAAGTTCGGTTATCACCTAAAATAAATTTCATACATGTAAAAGATAAAAGACGGTAACACATTAACGTCTTATAAATGATAAACCAACATTGGTACTAATTATACACAACATAAGTAAAGTACAATTTATGTGTAGTAATTATTTAGTGTCATTTGTTATAACATACAGCGAAAGGTGATTTGTTTGACAAAGCCCATAAGAGAGGAAGCCATAAGAAGCCTCTATTGCAGCACACACCCCAGATGCTTGTCAATTGCAGATTTGGGTTGCTATTCTGGACCAAACACTTTATTTGTTGTGTCTGAATTCATCAAAATTGTGGAGAAACTTTACCGAGAGCTGAACCACGAATCTCCAGAATACAAGGTCTTTCTGAATGATCTCCCTGGCAATGACTTCAACAGCATCTTCAAGTCCCTTGACAGCTTCAAAGAGAAATTGTGTGATGAAATGGAAAGTGGGATTGGTCCATGCTACATCTCTGGTGTCCCAGGTTCTTTCTATGGAAGGGTTTTCCCATATCAAAGTCTTCATTTTGTCCATTCCTCATACAGCCTTCATTGGCTATCTAAGGTACATGCATATGCATGTTAACTTAATATTTTTCTTAGTACTGGTGTTTGTATTTTGTAGGAGGAGCTTTTAATATAATATGTGCCTGATATGAAAAATAAATAATTGTTTGTTGGTGATTTAATTAAATAGGTTCCTGAAGGTATAGACAACAACAAGGGCAATGTTTACATAGGCAGTACGAGCCCCACAAATGTTGTGAGAGCTTACTATGAGCAATTTCAGAGAGATTTCTCTCTTTTTCTCAAGTGTCGTGCAGAGGAATTGGTTGAAGGAGGACGCATGGTTCTCACATTTTTGGGAAGAAGAAGCGATGATCCATCATCTAGCACGGATGCTGCTTGCTACATTTGGGAGCTTTTGGCCACTGCTATTAATGATATGGTCTTGCAGGTATACATTCCGAACAATTCTTTATAACAGTTTCTGGTGAGGTTAAAAGTTGTCTCAACCATGATGCAATTTTGATCCAGGTTTAACATTAACTAAAATTCTAGTTTCTTTATTTGTCATAAAACAATTATGATGCATAGGATACTCTTTCGCAAGTTACTTATTTAAAAATTGTCTTAAGATCAGGTGGTTATTGATTTGTTAAATAATTTTAATTTTTAATTAATATGGAAGCTTAATACCAAAAGAAGAGAACAAGTTATCTAAATAAGCTAATTCATCTTGGCTATAATAAGCAAAAATTACGAGAAGGAATCTTGGAATACACATGGTGGACCTGACCATTGGTTTTCACGTTGCTCTGTGTACTTAAGGATCGTTTTACCATTTGATGATCTGATTACAAAAAATAGTAAAATAAAAATTAATGTACTATAAGTCTATAATCAATTAATCATTCTTCATAATTTTATTATAGCTTTATCACGTACGTTAGTTTTTCTTTTCATTTTTTAATGTCAATTATCACATATTTGCAGCCTTTAATTCTTCTAAAAAAACTGTTCGGATTTAGAATTTGATGTTGTATATACCTTTTTTTATTTATCAAGATGTTGTATTTACCTAAAAAAATGCTTTAAATACAATGCACACATTCCTGTTGCCCTGTCCTTTTTTTTTTTGTTGTGAGTGAAGGGACTGTCATGTCTTCAACCTAGGATCATTAAGTGGTATTGCATTAACTCTCAGGATGTAACTTAATTACCTAAACTATTATAAATAAAAAAATGCACATTAATTAATTGTCTGTTGAAATATATAAATAAAGTTGGCACCAAGATGCATGAATATGAATACTCTTATTATTTGCTGCAGGGAATCATAAAGGAAGAGCAATTAGATACTTTTAACATCCCTCAATACACTCCAACTCCATCTGAAGTGAAATTGGAAGTTCTTAAAGAAGGATCATTTGCCATCAATCGTCTAGAGGTGTCTGAGGTGATTTGGAATGGTCATGATGTGTGGAACGCTCTAGACTTTGAATCTGAAAGGTCTGAATCACTTAGTGATGGTGGATACAATGTGGCACAGTGCATTAGCTAGGGCTGTGGCAGAATCTATGCTGATTAGCCACTTTGGTGAAGCTATCACTGAAGCGGTTTTTCGCCGCTACCAGCAAATCTTGGCTGAACGTATGTCCAAGGAGAAAACCAAGTTCATCAATCTTACCATATTATTGACTAGAAAAGCATAAGCAAGAAGTTTGCATCTATATATATGGTTTCTCAAAAGGGATTATTGTAGTTGTTGTGACTGTTTGCTTGTTTGTTTTTCTTCTAGCAATTAACTAGGAAAATGTTAAGTTGGAGAAAATAAAACTATAGTATTGTGTGGTTTGGTAGTAACTTTTTTTTAATATTCTGTTATGTAATAAAATTATTTATGTGAGATTATGATAATTTTCCATGGAAATGAAATTTGGACAAAATGCTCGTGGTAGATTAAAATATTTTATCCCAAATTATATCTAATTTTTTTTAGACAGGTTTGACACATAATTTATTTTGTCCCAAATTATTTCAAAGTAAAAAAGGTCAAGATTTATTATATTATTTAGCTGAAATTTCTCCCATATTAAAAACACTATTTTTTTTTGTTATTTTTCAAATGATGAATTTATGAAAAAACATATTCCAGATAAACATTTTAGTATTTGATACTAAGAATTCATTTGATTCGCTAAAAAATATATACTAGATAACACAAATATTATTATACGATATTTTTTTTTTCCAAAGTACAAAAGCTCTAAAATACAAAAATATTCATACTTCTCTCCTTTGTCGCTCCCTCTTCCTTACTCTTTCACTCCCACTTTCTTAACAATTATTATAAATATTGTATAATATTAATATATATATATATATATATATATATTATTTTGTAAAATATAATAATAATATGAATTTTAAATTTAAAATAATTAACAATTAACATTTTTTTATAGTAAATTTGGTATTATTATCTCCATTGTCCACCAAACAATCAATTTACAGTATAAAAAGTTGTGTAACCCGTTGATAGTTTTGTTTGTCTTTCTTTTGTTACCCCTTGTATTTATGCGATCGTACAACTAGTATCCTTTCTAATACATATATGTTTGATTTTATGGATAAAAAATAATATTAAATTGTTCTGTAAGTTTAAGCTTTGTTTTGTGTTTTTTTCCTTTAATAGGTATCAAAAGCACTCTAATTGATGATAAAATTAAGAAGCAACAAAATATCATATTACCAATAATATTAGTTAAACTTGAGATGTGTCTATAACAACATCTTCTCAAAGTGTGTAGCTTCGTCATTTTAGACTTTTGATGTGAAAAATACTATCTACATGCATTTATGACGAGAAACTAGACACACTAATAAAATCTAACATAGATATATAATTGTATGAGACCCACTCAAATTCATAAAAACATGTATACAAATATATATATATATATATATATTATTGATATCTTGATATTGGTATAAAGTATTCACCAATTTTATTGATGATAATTTCCATCGAAAAATTTGACTAACCACCTTTTAATGGTCTCTAATATATGTATAATTTCAAATGAATTTTAGAAAAATTAAAAAAAGGTTAAAATATATCAATGATCTCCTAATTTTTAAAATTTTTAAAATGATCTTCTTATTTAATTAATGACATATTAGTCCTTAAATAAAACTTATTATTCTAAATTTTGAATTATTTTTAATTGATTTAAGACGTGAAATTTGTTTCATTAAATTCATGCACGCAAAAATGATAGAAACTAACTAATTTTCAAAACAAAAGGATGATTAACATGATAAAAATCACATGAAAAATGAGAAATGAATAACATAAGTGATAAAAAAGTAAACCTCATAAAAAGTGAGCCGCATTTTGTATTTTTAGTCAAACATATACTTATCAATGACTACTTAAAAAAGTCCCATGACTTTAGTTTTTAATCTTAATCCAATAGTCCTGATTTACTACTCTTATTCTCTCACAATAAAAGACTTTTCACAATTTCACTTATAATAAAAGTCTTCTAATACTGATTAGCATGTTCGTTATAATTTTTAAAATAATTATTATAAAATGTGGTGGATTGTGATTATTTTAAAACAATTTCACTCCAAACTCCTTTACTGGAACAAATCCAATAAGATTTGAAATTCCTTTCAGATGCAACATCGAAACACTCAAGGATATAATCAAGCAAATTGTACCTCTAGGGGTTCTCCTTATGGAATTCACGAATAACAGGTGGTCAGACAATTGTTCGTTCGACAGTGAGGCCATGCAAAATATTTAGAAAAATTAATGGAATATGAAATAATACAATTGAAAAACGATGAAGACGTATTAAAGGTGTTAGCATAATCCAATTACTAGAAACATTTTTGGCCAAGAAAAATTTTAGCTATTTTTAACAAACCAGTAATCTAACTACTAGAAGAAGACATGTCCGCTACACAACATCTTTCAAATTATGATTATTTTCCTCATTTTCATGTTTCAATTGTTATTGTTAGTACGTTTCATTATTTTTATTTTTTAATGTTCTGTTTGTTATATTTGTCTTTCTAATTGTTATTGTTTGTACGTCCCATTATTTTATTACGTTTATCTATCTAATTATTAGTATTTTTTGTTATTTTAATTTCATCATATAATATAACCTAAATATGATAATTATATATCCACTTTGTTTTTAATCATTTTTCTTTTTTATTTATTTCAACATTAATATTTATTAATTTTAATACTAATAAAATTATTAAACCAATAAATTTTTTAAATTTTTTAAATATAATTATTAAAAAAATACTGAAGTCGAGTTGTCAATTCTCAACTTCCTATACCTGCATACAATTTAATTTAATTATATTTACTTAAAAAAATGCTACGTGAGAAGTCGGGTTTTCCAACTTCAACTTCTCTCCTCATATAAAAAGTGGTGCAATTTGAGAATATAACCTAAAACTAGTGTAGATTGAGATTTTCCCAATGTATATTAGTATAATTGGGGAAAAAACCTCCTAATTCTACTAGGTAGTGCGTCCAATAGTATGGAAATTCACCTAAAAAATTATTGTATAAGTCCAAATTGATGCAAGTGATTCTACCTAATTATAATTATTCAATTAGCCTTCAAGCGTCAATAATCTCATAAGTTTCTCCACCAAGTGAAGAACGTGATAACAAAGGAGTTTAAACCCACACCCATAGCATCTATAGGGGGTGTTACTTAACAAACAAATATTATTTTGATATGACACATGATTTTGAATTACTTAAAATTGGATAGTGTTTCAAATATAAACAACTATTACCCATAAGTTATACTTAATTTTGTATTAAAATAGGAGAGAGAAATATAATATTTGTAAGTTAAGTAATTTATCAATAAAAATACTCATTAAAGAAAAAACTTATTGAATTATTTAAAATTGAAGTGATATAAATTGAGTTAATTACTTGCATTTACTAAAACTAAATACCTCATTGTTTGGAGACTACAGACTATACGCAATAAGGAGGATAATACATGTAACCTTATCCTTGTATTTATTAATTAATTTAAAATTAAATGAATGGTATATGGAATTATCTTAGTATATTGTAATTTATGCTTAATTATATATTCTCAATTTTTGCATTAATATAATTAAGTTCGAAATCTTTCACCTATTTTACAATACAAATGTTACAACTTAATTTTGCTGTCAAAATTGTTTCCTGTTTTAAAAAATGAGGAAGGACACAAACAAATCCATTGTTTTTGTATACATGAGATCTGAGCTTTACCTTTGAGTTTATTGGTAATGAGTATATCATATAAAACTCCTTATTCTTGGAAAATGACCCTTGATGGTTCTATGGAAGACCCCTTGACCCATATGAAAGGTGTGTGCATGTGCTCCATCTCTAAACATGCATGCGGATATTACCAAAATATAAGTCCATCCTTTCAAATCGCATGAGCGGTACTATGAAATGTAGTGCGGCTTATAAATAATCTAAAAATGTGCAGAAACAAAAAAAGATATAAAATTTATTTGGGTAAATTTTTCTATACTTTTAAAAGAAGAAAAAAATGAGATAAACTTTTTCATCAGTAAAAATAAGCTCTCCATTAACTAATTTTTAAAAGTTCACAAATATAGCTTCTCTAAAAGATGAGATGACATCTATATATTAACTAATGGAAAACTTATTATATCTTATAAAAAAGCTCATTTCATTTTTTTCTTCTTATTTTCTTCTTCTAAAAATACTTCTAGAAAAATTTATACCCAAACATACCCATAATAATGTACTGCCAAGAAGTAAAGAACATGAAAAAGAACAAACAAAATGTTCCGGTATATTGTTTTTGACTGGTGTAGACATTAATTAATTGAAGTTGGGTGCCATATATGGGAGACAAAATAACGAATTTTGCCAGAGGTAGAATCATAGATGGATGAAGCAAGTTATGTGTAATCTGACTTATATTATTTATTTTTAAGGAAATGCATATTTTTAGAAAAATATTAATCATATAAATTATTGTAAAAAATATTACTTTTTTCCCGATAAAAATATATTTATTAAAAATTTATAATGTAGATATAAATCATTTAAATACATTGATTTTTTTCTTCATGGAGTACCTTTATTAGGAGTAGTTGTTACTGTGCAATAAATGAGAATAAAAAACTAATTATATTATTAAAAAGAGATAAAAAGTATATTAGCGAGTTACATAATATATTTTATCAAATTTAAAATATTAATTACATTTTTTATGTGTCAAAAACTTATATGTCATATACAATAAAACGAAGGAGATAATAAGTAAGAGTATTGTTAATGAAATGATTAACTTCTTAATTTTTTAAAATGACAAAATGGGAGAAAAGTTAAAATATTCAAAATGATATATAGACGGAATATTACATTATGTTGGTGAGAGTAAAAATGAGCTTAAGTAACTTTATTTAGACCTTATATTCAAATTTTATAGGTGAAAAAAATGTAATTAGAACCAGAGTCTCACTATTAAAAAATGTAAATTATCGCCCAGAAATAACTATTGAAAATTATTGGTGACAAACAACGTTTAGTCATTGCTAACATAAATTGTCATTTCTACAAATCAGTGACCCATTTTTCTAGTTTAACAGTAGATTTTGTTAATTGTTAATCGATGATTTTCTAATCGTTGTCCAAGTTCAAGCACTGAAAAGTACTTGTTAGAGAAAGCATTATGTCTGAATTAATGTCTTTTTTAATTATTTTTTTTACATAAATAGAGATAGCGCTTCTGTAAAAAAGTCAAATCCTCTTTAATAATTGTTTCGATTTCATTTTTAATTATTTTTTCTTAAAGAGAGCACTGTCTGATTTCTTATTCAAATTAATACCATATGTTGAAAGTTCTATCAAGTTACTTCTTAAAAATTGATCTTTGTGACACCTACCCTCACTTCCTTCCTTGCACGCAATTACCTTAGAGTATTTTTAATAGGAGTGTCTCTAGGGTTTCTTCATTTAAAGAACTCGTTCTTTGAAAAATTTGTGCGTTGGAGTTTACTTGTATGGTGAAATCGTTTCGTCAAGAATGACACGTGTTTCTCATATAAGGAACATAATTAAACTTATCAATAAAATAATATTATCCCATCAACTATCCTGTAAGGGCAGATGCCGCGCGCGAAGATGGAGGTGCTCGAGGAAGGTCTGCGGGTGTGGAGAAGAAAGAAAATGGGGAAGAGAGGAAGAGAGAAAGAGAAAAGAAGTTTCTAGTGTTGAGAAGAAAAGGCAAAGCATGCGTTTAGGAGAAAAAAATGAAATAAAAAATAGTAAATAAAATTTTTAGGCTTGTTATATGTCCACCAAAGAAGGATTATGTGAACTTATGTGTTGTACTTATATTATAGATTTGTTCCCTGAATGATAATGGGACATATATACTTCAAGTTTGTTAAACATAAATGTACTTTAACAAAATGAACTTAGAAGCTCTTCTTTTTAAACCAAAGTCCTTACCAAGTATATAAATACAAAATCTGAGTATTAGGGATTTCAATTAAAACAGTTTGTCTTGTCCACAATCTCCTTTTCCTCCTAAAATATTCGGTCTATTTATTTCAAATAGTAGTTCGCCAAATATTCCTTCCTTAGTGTCTTTATAGATCATTTTATTTCCCAATTTTTTTCATATAGACCATAAGTATATTCAACATGAATGACAAAGTTTTCCCCCTAAATTTTTAACCCAATTGTATATTCAATATTTGATATGCGCCTAGCATAGGATATTTCCAAGCTTAATTAGATCACCAAATGCATCAGAATTAACGATAAAAGCTACCTGAGTCCAGGCTGGTTATGAATGGGGCAGTTGGAGGTTCTATAAGGTCAAAAACTGCAGCTCAGACCTTTGAATTGATTGACTCTTTGGCCAGAAATGAGAATGAAAGCATTGCACCGAAAGCCAAGAGAGAGGTCATCCATTTAGGTAGCAGTGATGCTATGTTGGACGAGCAGAAACTATTATCACAACAGCTAGCTATCCTTAATGCCAAGATTGACAAGCTTGAAATTTCTAAAGCTCAAGCTTCTTCGATCAAAGCTAATGCGGCTGTTTGTGAATATTGCCAAGGGGACCATGAATCTAATGAATGTCCTACTTTGGTAGGAGCTGATCCCATTCAAGTTAATGGAGTGTGGTATGATCAGAGGCATCGACAAGGTTATCAGAGAAATCACAACCAAGCTTCAGGGAGCAACTTCCAGAGGCAAGTTCAAGGAAGTGGGTTAGACTACAAGTCCAACCATTACTTGCAACCTCCGCCAATCCCTTCAAAAGAACCATCTGAGTTAGAAAAGGCTATGTTGCAATTGGCCAAAACTACCAATGATCACATCCAAGCTACCGATGCATTCATGAATGAGACAAGGGCTCCTCATAAGAATCAAGATGCATCCATTCGGAACTTAGAGATTCAAATTGGCCAGCTTTCTAAACAGATAGCTGAGAGACCCCAAGGCCAATTCCCTAGTGATACCGTGGTCAACCCACAGGAAGATGCAAAGGCCATCACCACAAGTAGTGGAATTGTAATCACACCCAAGGAGAAACCCAAGGCAATCCAAAAGGAAGCTGAAGAGGAAACCACCACAGTTGCGGAAGAACAAGTGGTGGAAGTGCCTTCCAACAAGTCGAAAGAGAAGGAGAAAGCCTCTGCAATTCCAAAGAAGCCTAGGGATTTCTCCCGTTTTTAGAAGCCACCCTAACCTATGAAGCTAAAACAGCAAGCTCAGAGACAACAATACGCTAAGTTTTTAGACATGTTTAAAAAGTTGCAAATTAATATTCCTTTTGCTGAAGCTTTAGCTAACATGCCTAACTATGCTAAATTTATGAAAGAATTGTTGTCTAGGAAACATAAATTGCAGGAATACGACACG
The DNA here is from genome assembly GCA_007407185.1 of Glycine tomentella. Taxonomy (NCBI): domain Eukaryota; kingdom Viridiplantae; phylum Streptophyta; class Magnoliopsida; order Fabales; family Fabaceae; genus Glycine; species Glycine tomentella. The sequence goes on from PYAF01005630.1 coordinate 16,777, forward strand.
GTGGTGCTTACGGAGGAGTGTAGTGCGATCATTCAGAGTAAGGTGCCTCCAAAGCTTAGAGATCCAGGAAGTTTCAACATCCCAATTGCAATAGGCAACATCAATGTTGGCCGAGCCTTATGCGATCTTGGGCCGAGCATTAATCTGATGCCATTGACCATGTGCAAATCTTTAGGCATCTCAGAGTTGAAGCCCACAATGGTATCTCTTCAACTAGCCGATCGTTCCTTGCGGAGGACTAGTGGAGTCATGGAGGATGTTCTTGTCAAAGTAGACAAGTTCATTTTCCTAGCTGACTTCATAGTGCTGGATATGGCAGAGGAGAGTGAGATACCCTTGCTTTTGGGTAGACCATTCCTAGCCACCCCCCGAGCATTAATTGATGTGGAGAAAGGGAAGCTAGAGCTCAGAATGGATGATGAATCCATAATCTTCAATGTTTTTGATGCTATGAAGAATTCATCAGATCAGAATGATTGCTTCAGTATAGATGTGATTGAAGAAGTGGTGTACACATAAAATTCTCCTGAGCATGAATTTGAAGAGATTATGGAGGCTCAAGATGTAACCACCATTAAAGAAATGAAAGAGGTAGCAATGGAGGTGTTAAAGAAGAAAGAAAATGATATAGTTCTTGGAGCACCAAAGCTGGAATTGAAGGAGCTACCAGAAACTCTCAAGTATATGTTCTTGGGAGAGGAAGAGACATACCCTGTCATCATCAACAAGGGATTATCTGTGGTTGAAGAAGCTAAGCTGATAAGGGTGCTCGAGGAGCACAAATCTGTCATTGGATGGTCCATCTCTTATTTGAAGGGTATTAATCCCTCATTCTGCACTCACAAGATCCTCATGGAAGATGATGTAAAACCTGTGAGGCAACCGCAGAGAAGACTCAACCCAATGATGAAAGAAGTGGTCCAGAAAGAAGTGGTGAAGCTTCTTGATGCAGGGATGATATATCCCATTTCAGATACCGCCTGGGTGAGCCCTGTGCAAACCGTTCTAAAGAAAGGTGGGGTGATCATGGTCCAGAACGATAACAATGATCTGATACCCACCAGAACAATCACGGGGTGGAGAATGTGCGTAGACTACAGAAGATTGAATGATGCCACTAGAAAGGATCACTTCCCACTTCCATTCATTGACCAAATGTCAGAGAGGTTGGCCGACCACGACTACTATTGTTTCTTGGATGGTTACTCCGGCTATAACCAAATTCTTGTGGCACCAGAGGACCAAGAGAAGACCGCATTCACATGTCCCTTTGGAGTATTTGCATATAGAAGAATGTCATTTGGCTTGTGCAATGCGCCTGCAACATTCCAAAGGTGTATGCTTTCTATCTTTTCTGATATGGTAGAAAAATTTCTGGAGGTGTTCATGGATGATTTTTCTGTTTTTGGTTCTAGTTTTGATGCATGTTTAGTTAACTTAGCTAAAGTTCTTAAAAGGTGTCAGGAAACTAATCTTATGTTGAATTGGGAGAAGTGTCATTTTATGGTACGGGATGGCATTGTGTTGGGCCACAAAATCTCATCTAGAGGGATTGAGGTTGATGAGGCCAAGTTGTTGTTAATTGAAAAATTGCCTTCTCCCACTAATGTTAATAATGTGCGTAGTTTCCTAAGACATGTTGGCTTCTATAGACGGTTTATCAAAGATTTTTCTAAAATTGCAAAGCCTTTAAGCCAATTGTTAGTTAAGGAAACTGATTTCCATTTTGATGAAGCTTGCCTCAATGCATTCAATGTGTTGAAGGAAAAGCTAACCACTGCGCCTGTCCTGACGGTGCCTGATTGGAACCTGTCCTTTGAATTGATGTATGATGCTAGTGCTTATGCTATTGGGGCTGTTCTAGGTCAGCGTAAGGATAAGCTTCTCCATGTGATATATTATGCTAGCAAAGTTTTGAATGAAACACAAGTCAATTATGCTACCACTGAAAAAGAAATGCTAGCCGTAGTATATGCATTGGACAAGTTTAGGTCTTACCTAATAGGTTCTAAAGTCATTGTTTTCACTGACCATGCTGCTCTCAAGTATCTGTTGACTAAGCAGGATGCCAAGCCACGCCTATTGCGTTGGATGCTCTTGTTTCAGGAGTTTGATTTAGAGATTAGAGACAAAGCTGGGGTGAAAAACAAAGTAGCTGACCATTTGTCCAGGATTCAACACAAAAATCTGCAAGATGGACTAGAGTTAGAAATTAATGAGTCCTTCCTGGATGAGCAAATGATGGCTATCACTAATGCTCCTTGGTTTGCAGACATGGCTAATTATAAGGCTGTTGGAGTAGTCCCTGAGGATTTCACATGGCAACAGAAGAAGAAATTCTTCCATGACGCCAAGAGGTACCATTGGGACAATCCCTTCTTGTACTTTCAATGTGCTGATGGGGATGAGATGCCCCTCAACAACATCCTAGAGGTTGAGCTTTTTGATGTTTGGGGAATAGACTTCATGGGACCCTTACAGAACCGCATTCAAGACACCAATAGGTATGTCACCGTTCCAATTGATATATGGTAAGTCTTGTCATCTTCCAGTTGAATTAGAGCACAAAGCTTTGTGGGCAACTAAGTTTCTGAATTTTGAACTCTCTAAAGCTCATGAAAAACGATTATTACAACTGAATGAGCTTGATGAGTTTAGAATTGCAGCTTATGAGAATGCTAGGATCTACAAAGAAAAGACTAAGAGATAGCATGACAAGAAGATTCACCATAAGGAGTTTGAACCTGGGCAGCAGGTATTGTTATACAATTCTCGTCTAAGATTGTTCCCAGGTAAGCTCAAGTCTCGTTCTGGGCCATTTGTGATTCGGAAGGTATTCCCTTATGGAACAATTGAAGTATGCCCTCTTGATTCTGATAGATCTGTTAAGGTCAATGGTTGGAGGTTGAAACCATATCATGGTGGCCAAGTTGATAGGGATGCAATTTCCATTCCTTTGGATTCCCCAGAATCCTAAGACTTATACGTCAGGCTCGTGACGTTAAAATAGCGCTTATTGAGAGGCAACTCAATCACTTTTTGTGCAGTTAATTTAGGTTAGTTGTGGATGTTTTTAGTCAGTAGGTGCTTTGAATCTGTCTCAAAAACCATATTTTGGACTCCCGCGCGATCCGCGCCAACTCTAATGCTAACCGCGCCAACTGGAAATCAGAGATTGAATCCTACGCGAGTCGCGCGGCATATGGCGCGACTGGCGGCACTAGTGTTCTCCAATTTCCATTCCCTCTGGAATTTGGCGCGACCAGCGTGGGATGTGGTGCGGTTCACGCCACCTGGGTTTGCACTCCATCTTAGGCGCGAATCTCGTGGCTGTGGCGCGAATAGCGCCAATACTGGTCTCCAAATTGATGTTTCTCTGGAAATTGGCGCGGTCCACGCCAAGGGTGGCGCAACCCGCGCCAAGGGAATTGCAATGACGCGATTTGCATGGAAAATGGCGCGATCCACACGAACTTGCTCGACCAGTTTTAAAATTTAAAACTTTAGAACTTCCCTGCATCTGTTCTCAATCCCCAACTGCCTCAAACCTCCATTAACTTTTCCCTTCCGTTAGCAAACCTCAGAAACCACCATTAACTGCCCTTAACTCCTCTCCTCCCATAAATCACCAGCTGCCTTCCCCCCTTAGGCCTCTTCATTGTCGTTTTCTCTGTTCCTCTCTTTCTACACGTCCATTTTCTTTTTCTCTTCTCATTTAAGACCATGGCAGGTGACAAGGTATGTGTTCTTGCCCCTTATAGGCTGCCTAGACTAGTCTGAGTATAGCTGTTGTTTCTTGTATGCACATGTGGGTTAATTGATTTTGTTGAATGGTTAGGTCACACACCCAGCCCGCGCGACTCGCAGGGCACATGGCGCCATTCGCGCCAGCTGGGTTTTCTGACTCTTTGTATGGCAGAATGATGTATTGGACATAGATTAGGACCATTGTGCTTCTCATGCAACAACTGTGGAATCCAAGCTTTACTACTATGTTTTTAATGTTACTTGGATGCTTGAAACAATGTGATGTGAAACTAAGCTTGCATCTTTATTACATTCTGTTTTATTGCTTGATGCAATGGCCGTGTTGTCATGTTTTGGATTGTGATTCAGCATGATTCCTTTGAACCTCATTGCAATTGTGACCACTATGTTGGACAAATATGGGAATTAGGGCCTTCATCCAAACCTTTCATGGTATTAGTACCTATGTAGTACCAGGATCAAATTAAACCCTAGGAATGTGTGGTACCAACCACTTAGGCCATACTTGCATAGTGTTGTTACTGAATTGTTTAATGGCCACTGCCCATGATTTTGCTTGTTCTTTGATTCCCAGTGCATAACCCTATCCTTGAATTCATGAGTGTTGCATTTGTCACTCATTTAAACAGTGATATGGTTTCATTTAAATATGGGAATCATAGCTTTGGTATAGATCTGTAATGGTGTAGCATCTATGTTATCCATGAACGCATTTGCAATTACTGCCTATAGGATGCCCATGTTGAGGTTCTCTTTTGACATATTGTTGTTGTATTTGGTCTTGTTGCTTGCCCAAATTGATTCCCAATGCCTGTTAATGTTAGAAGCATCATGACTGATATACCAATGCCAAATTATCCTTGATATGGTCTTCTACAAATCTAGGAATTGCATCTGTCCAATGCCTAAGCCATAGGTTGTTTTGTAAAGTTGTTGAATGTTTGGTGCTTTGGATTTGGTTCTTTTGAATTTCAGGGCAAGCAGGTTGACAAAGGAAAGAAAAAGAAGAGCTCTGCCACATCTGGTAGTAAGAGACCCCGTATTTCGGGATTCGATGAGGACCAATTCCGCTCCCAGGAAGCTCAGGACCGCTTTGACAAGTGGTACATCCCAAAGAAAATAATACCAGAGAAGCGCATTGTCTGGGAATCATTCCCTGAAGACTCACCTGTCCGGGAGGTAATCATCCGTAGGCAGTGGCAGACATTGGTGACCTTAGCAGAGCCAAGCTCCAGTTCTATCCTCAAGGAGTTTCTGGCTAATGTGGACAGAGACACTGTCGATGACCAAAGGGTCAGTTGGGTCCGCGGGGTAAGGGTTCTATTTGTTTACTATGCCATAGAAGACTTCTTGGAGACCTGGCATGAGCTCAACGACCACTGTTAGTTCGCGGTCATGTATAACTGCATGCAGCCTATTCCTAGGATGGGTAAGAGCGTGTATAGGGACGACATGCCTCAGTTGGCTGATGAACTGAGGCATGGTATCACTGGCTTGTACACCTCATGGAAGGCCAAGACGGGCACAGACTAGGTACTAGAGAAGCTTAGGAGGCAGGATCTCATCAGGGATGCCGAATTTTGGCACCAGTTCATAAACCACAATGTACTCCGCTCGACTAATTTGACAGAAGTGAATGTGGAGCGGGCGGCATTACTGTTTACACTTCTGAGGGACATGAACCTCAACATCTCCAGGACCCTATCCGATAGGATTCTCCACATGATCTAGGACGGCAACAGTCGATCGTTATTAGCACATTCGTCCCTCATCTCTCACCTGTGCAGGCGTGCTGGGGTCATCATTCCTGATGATGAACCTATGGATGTTCCGATTGCCACGCCGATGACTCCGAGGACTTATCTGGATTCTAAGAAGAATGCTGTGAAGGAGCAACTCCTGCGAGCTTCAGCGATGACCCCAGAGGACATAGCTGCTAGGAGTCCTCGCATGGTACCTCATGAGCATGAAGAGGTGCCCATTCCTGATCAGGCCGCTCATTCTCCACAGCCTCAGACAGTTCCTCCTTCTCTCCCTCGGACACCACTTCATGAGCTTATATATAAGGATTCTCCCAGCTACCTTCACATGCAAACCCAGCTCGAGATTCTGAATATCCAGGGGGCGTACCATACTCGGATGACGGAGGCTATCTGTGCTCATTTGAACATTGATCACACAACATTCCAGCCTCAATACCCTCCAGTGGCTTCCTCCCTTCCACCACCTGAGATGCATACTTCTCCACCCACTACCGGAGCAGATCACACAGAGACACCACCAACCCCTGGCTGACATCCACCACTACTATGTTTTTATTTCTGTTTTTACTTTTGTCTTTACATTTCAGACTTATCATTTGCTGTTGTTGTTGAACTCTGTTTCTTAGGATGGTTATTGAACTTGTGTTTGCATTGAACCTTGGTACTTATTTTGGGTAATTATCAGATTGATGTTTATATATGTCTTTGTGTCCTCAAATAATGCCTACTTGTTTTTGATTTTTCAAGACCCGTTTGGTTAATTATTTGCTGGGGACAGCAAATGTTAAATCTGGGAATTGGGGTACGCGTTAATTGAGGAAACGAGTGAATCATATTTTGAGAACAAAGGACGTCTGAGATTCTTTTTGGGGTCAGAAATTCTTTTTGTGGATAATTAATTTAGTGTCTAATTCCTAACTTAACTTGTAGGAGTACATATTAGACAATTTTGATAAAAGCATGACCCAGATTTAGAAATGCCAAATCAGTAAGAACTTGGTTTAGAATAAGGAAGCCTGTGATAAGAACATTTGAGAATAACAGTGCATGAGACATGAGTGGAATTTGGAATTGTTGCATGACTGAAATAATTGTTAGAATAGAAATGATGTTTGATTTGAAATCAACGAATCTAGCTTGATACTATAGCCTGTAAGAATTGTGCCTATACAAAAATTTTTTTAGAGAGTTCTCACTGTAGTAACACTCTAGAACTTGCTCTGTTTCTCTCTGATACATGCATAATTGATGTGATAAAGGCAATTTGTTCTGTTAAGCTTGGGCCAAATAGACTTCCTTTAAAAATACTTCCTTTGCTAACCCTTTGAGCTTGAGACCTATTTATTCAATCACCTGATGAAATATGGAACCACTGTCACTATCCCACCTCAATTGAGATTGGAATGTTAAATGTTTAGAAAGAAAAAGAATTCAGGATGAAATTTGTTAGAAATAGAAAGAAAAGCAAAAATAGTCTTCAATAGAAAGAAAAAGAAAAAGGAGAAAAGACAAAATGAAAGAAAAGCAAGGAATAAAGGAAAATAGTCTTCAATAGAAAGAAAAAGAAAAAGGAGCAAAGACAAAATGAAAGAAAAGCAAGGAATAAAGGAAAATGCTAAAAGAGGTAGTGAAATGAAAGTTCAGAATGGAAAATTGAATGCATGGAAAAAGTAGTGCTATTTCAATCTCAATGCTTGTTTAGTCACTTACCAAATGATCCTACCTTTAAGCCAAGCCAAGTTACAACCTTGAAAGACCTTTTGATCAAGTGTGCATGTGTTATTTTCTGTATAGAAATTGAGAATATGATCAAGCCTATGGTAGTGTTATCACTGTAGAGATTGAGAATTATGTTGATTATACCCTAGACACTTGAGTGTTGAGTGATATAATATATTGGTAAGGGTATTCAAGCTAAACTTTGTATGTGATGGATTTGAAAAACATTGTTGAAGTTCAATATAAAAGTTCAGTTGTGTGTAACAATTTTGAATTCTATGATTGTTACTGTGATGCTATGATTGAATGTTCCTTCCTGGCTTCCTTGTTTAAGATCTTTGTTATTGCTGAGGACAACAATGTTTAAATCTGGGAATTGTTTGATATGCGCCTAGTATAGGATATTTCCAAGCTTAATTAGATCACCAAATGCATCAGAATTAATGATAAAAGCTTCCAATTGATATAAATCTTGACAAATATGCTTCGATGATCCTTTAGTCAAATTGAGTGACCAGTAGGTGAAAAGAGCCAAAGGAAATGCAGAGAAAGAAGAAGAAAAGAAGCTGGCGCGATCCGTGCCAACTCCAGCCCTACCCGCACCAGTTGCACTAAGTGACGCGATCCGCGTCAGTTGCCGTGCCAACCGCGTGGGTAAGGCTTTGGAAACTGCAACTTCTCTGGTTTATGGCGCGATCAGCGCCATGTGCAGCGCCAGTCGCACCACAACTGCCCTGGAAAGTGGATTCTCTCTGGATTCTGGCACCATCAGCGTGAAGACCGCGCGAGTCGCGCGAGTTGTGAAATTCAAACACCTGTAGAAGCTGGAGCGAGTCGCGCCGTAGTCCACATCATCCGCGCCATGCTCAGCGCGACTAGCGCCATGAGTCACGCGATCCGCGCGAGACTCAATTTCTGCAAACTATTAAAGTTGTCAAGGGTAAACTTGGGGTTTCACTTCCCCAAGTATAAATACCAGAACCTACTTCTGAAGAAGGGACTTTTGGACAAAATTTCACTAAGAAAAGAGCTAGAAAGAGTCTTGGGAGCTTAGCTAGGGCTTGGGGTTGTGAGTGCAAGTGGGTTTCTCTCCATCTTCTATTCCTTCTCCTTGCTTGTGTATCAGCTGGGCATGCTTCTTTTTGATGTACCAAGGCCAGCCATGATTATGTTTGGCTAGTTCTATTTTGTAGCTAGAGCCAAGCACTTGATGTAAACTTCCATTGGAATATATTGAATGTTATTATTCATTTATCAAAAGTTATTTTACTGCACTTTGCTTGAATGTTGTCTATCTCTTTCTTAGACTTGATCAATCTAGTTAAGAGTTAAGAGCTAGGGTTCACAATAGGAATATTGGGGTTCTAGTTTTGGAACTAAGTGTAGTGACTTGTTTTACATTATCTAGGGATAGAAATGTATGCTTGTAGCTTATTCTAGTGTTTGCTTAATGCTTAACCATAGGAAGGTGACTAAGGGATTAGAACTTTCAAGTGGGTTAAAGAGTTATTTCATTGAGGAATTGATGAATAACCGATATGCGATGAACACAACTGCCGAGTAGCTTAGATAATTGAATGTAGTGAGCAATACGCGTTCACTGGAAGGAATCATCGAGTGTGGGTGCCTTGGCTACGCTTTCTTTATCTTGTCATAACTTATTTTGTTTGCTCATAGCTTATATTTATGTTTTAATCTTGCCCTTACTTTTATTTGCTCAACAACCAACTCATTCTTTTGCAAATATTTTATTTATCCAACTTTTAGATACAAGTTAGAATATAATCGGTGCACCAATCCTTGTGGGAACGATAACTTTTTTATCATTTTATTACTTGAACGAACGATATACTTGCCGATTTCGCAACAATATTCAAAATTAAGACATCTAATTAAGGTAGAACAACCTTGTGCCAGTTAATCCACATAATCAATAGTCAAATATGCCTTTCTTAATGGCCATATCATTTTATTCCTTTAATCAATTATTACAGTAATTAAACAAAATACAAACTACTATAATTTGACTGATCAAATATAAGTTCAACAAAAAAAATTTAAAATATAAACTTTAGCCTTCAAAAAATATTTAACTAAATTTAAACTTTTTTTCCGGTGATTAAAAACTTCCATAAATTATTTGATGGAAACATTTAAATTATGAACAATTTTTTTAGCTAAAAATCTGTCACAAATTGCTTTTGAAACACAACCACCAAAACCAACACAAGAATCAACGGTAAGACGAAGAACGCACACAAAAAACCAGAACAAAAACCAATTTCCAAAATCCAAAACGAAAAACATTATATTGTAAGCAATAGGTTCATACATCTTAATCTTTATAATTTAACACGAGATATTTTTTCCATCCATCTTTCTGGTGACTAAAGCTAAACAACGTACAATCAACAACAAGAAGAACAAGCCATTGTAAGCAATAGCACACACATCCATCTTCTTAAAACCTAATTAATTTGACCTAGTCCCATCTTAGCATTTCAACACAAAAAGTATTTCCTTTTCACCCATAGTCCTCGTAAACTAAAACTCAATAGCAGCAACCTAAACAATAAAATAGATCACCTCGGCCTCAATGACATCATCGAAGTTGAGATCCTTGAGACACCTTTGCTCGTCCATTGCACCGTTTTGCACAATCCTCCTTCCTCAACGACACGATCAACCTTTAAAGAGGAACGAAAATGAGGAACCCGACGCCAACAAGCTCCACCGCAAGCACGGGTTCCTTCTCAGGTACAGATTTTGCGTGAGTAATTCCAAGAGATAGTGAAAGGGTTAGAGCAATTGATGAATTTCTTGTCGCCCTTTGATACCTAATTTGTATTTACAATATTCAATTTTTCAATTATCTTATGTGTGTTCCTTGGCTGAAGTGGCGTTGAAGAAGATGGGTTTTTTAAGATGTTTGATTGGTACGAGAATACCAAGACGGGGCAACTTGCACTTTAAAGTAGATGTGGTTTTCAAATGTTTGATTGGTAATGTGAGAATATCAAGATGGCTTTTGTTTTTGAAATGTTATTGAATCCCAGTTTCTCGAACAGAAAAATTGATTTTTGAATTAATAAAATTCATATTATTAGCAATTTTTGACAGTTTTAAATTACCAGAAATAAAAATGCTACAGTTCAATTGTCACATCAATATTTAACACAGAAAAACTTGATGGCAATCTCCAAAAACAAAAACAAAAGTTAGTGTATGCAGCAAAACCAATCATATTTCAATTGAGGTATTAAAAACAAAAATCTTAGATAATTGAGGGATTAAAAATATATTTTGTATTTATATAAGAAATTTTTACATTGACACAAATCCAACATTAAATATTATTTAAATATATACATTAATATTATTTAATACATTAACTACGTACATACACTGTGTAATATTAATTATAGGTTAAATTTAATATAGATAATAATACTTCTTCAATTTCAAAATTAACTTCGTCCTAACTTATTTTATACAAATTGATAAAAATTATGAAATAGAATTTAATTTCACAAAACTAATCTTATTATTAATATTATATTGAGAAACTAATATAACACTTATTATGGGACAATTAATTTTTTCAAATGCACACTTATTTTAGAACAAAGAAAGTAATCTTTACGTGTGTTAAATGCATACATTAAATACATATGTATGTAATATTAAACATTAATTGTATATTATAATTAATTAATATAATAAATGATATTACTTAATGTTTATATAAGTGCTACATTAATAAAGTGTGTGTATGTGTGAAATTAATTATACATTAATATAATAAACATAATAAACAATATTATTTGATATTTATATAAATACTACGTTAATAAAGTGTTTGCATTGCAATATTAATTATATATTATATTTAATAAATATAATAAATAATATTATATAATGAATAAATACATATCTTAATTTGCTAGATTGAGGACCTATATATATATATATATATATATATATATATTTGTGTATAGCTCAAAACAAAATGTAATCCGATATTGAATGTGGGTGGGAGGAATTGTATTGTTCTCTCCTTCGTACATATATTTGGCTTTAGTCGTTTTATTTTCTTTATTTTTTCCTTGATGCTGCAAATATTGAGTGAAGATTTATCTTAACCAGTCAATGAAGTATCAAATAATTTAGATATAAATATTTTTCAAAAATTACTTGGTACTTCTTTGATTTGATTGAGATTTGATATTTCATGGATGAGTACAACCGTTCAAAGTGATAATTGAAGATGAATTTTAATAAAATGGTGAATTTTGTTCCCCTATTTTTGTCTTTTTTATGACACATACACGAGATTTATTTATTGGTATTTTTTTTACTTTGTAAATTTCAGTTTTTTTTAATCTAAAGTGAACTCTGTTATTGTGTAGAAAAAAAAAGGAAAACAAAATTTTATCATTTTAGAGTCTGGCAAAATAGAGAGTAATTTATTAGATCAAATAGACCAAGTTGAACAATTTGAATCAAGATAATGTACTTTACCTATCTTAATCCTTTTCTCATGCTCCATCATATATATTGACTGTAGCATCATTGGTTTTGTTAAATACATAATTAAGTAATTTTAATGAAACTACAAGAGAAATTAAATTTATTTTGTATTTGTGAAAAACATAATTTAAATGAAAATCTTATGTTTAATTAGTTAAAGGTTGTTTTGATGGGCTTGAGCTGTTTTCGGCCTTGGGGAGAATTTGAGAAGGCCCATTGAGTCTTTAGAGTTTAGTTATGTGTGATGATATTTAATTAGAGACAAGCAATTATTTTCCTTGTTGTAGCAGCCACTATAACCTAAAAGACTATTTTTCCCGTCTCTTGCAAAGCACCCATATCATCTCCATTGATATTCCCTCTATTGATTGAAGTTATGGATCTTCCAAGGCAAAGTTATTTTTTGCTCCTCGAGTTAGAAGGCTCACTTGTTACTTGTTAAGCCTTGCTTTTTAATTTCCACTTCTCTCCTTTCTCTTGATGGTTTTACATAAGCTCAAGTTCTCTACTATGAAATCTGATTTGGGTTCTTGTTTCAGGTAAATATTGTGTTCTTATTTTGGTGGTGGGACCCATTCCTTGAATTGTTGTGCTAGTGGTGCCCCTTGCTTTGCTCACCTCCGCTTTTCAAAGTGAGTCTTTTATCTACATCATCATCGACAAATTTTAGAGTATCAAAGAAGTCATAGTCCATTGACATGTTTAGAAAGTGCTCGACAAAGGGCAATCCTACTAGCCTCAGCCACCTACTAGACTCATTTGGATTGAGGTTAAAAAGGGTAGAAGGTCGTCAAACTTTGCAACAAAGTAGAAAGAAGTGTCTGAGTGAGAACATTGGTGATAGGACCCATTCTCTAATATTTGCTTTATGCCCATTATTGGCAGTGGGTTTTCGATGATGTTTGGGTCAATTGAAAAATTAAAATCAATGTTAAGTCCTCGAAAACTAAACTTTGATGAACTTTTAATTTGTCAATTGACCTAAAGTTCATTGAAAACCCAGTGACAACTGTGGACTTAGTGCAAATATTAAAGAATGAGTCCTACCACCAACATCCTCACTCAGACACTTCTTTCTACTTTATTGCAAAGTTTGACAACTTTCTACCCTTTTGAAACTTTTGACCTCAATTTGGATGAGTCTGGTATATAGGCGGCTGAGACTAGTAGGAGTGCCCTCAGTCTGGCACTTCCGAAGCTTATCGATGGACTATGGCCTCTTTGATACTCTTGAGTTTATCGATGATGATGTTGATAATAAGATAATCATTGTGAAAAGTGGAGGTGAGCTGAGCGAGGGCCACTATTAGCACAACAATTCGATGGATGGGTCTTTGACTATATTGTTTAAGGCAGACTCCACAATGACAATAATGGAAAGTGTGAAGAATGTTGTGGCCCCCAATAAGCTCATAGAGCTTGCTCTTTATTATCCTAAGGCATCATTTAATTTTGGTTTTCTTTAAATATCTAAATGTATTAATTCATAGTTCTTAATAATGGAAAAAAATTATTTAATGTTGGTCATACATAAATTACATCATCAGAAGAAAAATAAGTTTTTTTTTTCTTTTGCGAATTCTTGGCAGAAGTTTGGTATTTACGCTTGCATTACCCATGTTTTTTTTACCTAGACAATAAAACCATACACGAGCTTATTGAAGAAGAATCTCAAAGGCAAGATAAACTTAATTATCTCCAAATTGATTAACATTATTCAAGCCAAAAAAAGCACTTAAAAGACATAGAAATGAGATGTGCCATAAGAATATGCACTAAGTTAACCTTGTTATGATTGGAAAAGATAAACTAATATATTTATACATTTTAAGTCTAGTGGCATATGGATAACTTCAAAACGATTTTTGTTTATGTGAAAAGTTTAAATTGCAACGAGAATCTAATAACAGAGAACAAGCTTTAGTTATGGAAATTGGATTGGAAAAGCGTGAAGCACATAATGAAAATGAAATATAAAAGTTAGCAAAAGAAATCAAGAAAAATGCAATGAAAAATAGCTCTCTTGCATAGCAGCAATAGAAAGTTCATGAATATGTTATGAAGTTGGAAGAAGATCAAAAGATGCACAAAGAACAATTTCATGCTAAAATCATCAAACTTCAAACAAAAGTTCATACACGCAACCAGAGCTGTAATTGGTCATTCAACAATTAGCAAGATCATTAAATGTGTTAAAGCATATGGAACGTGATGAAGATGCACAAATTCTGAATAAGGTAAATACTTTACAAAAACATTAAAGAGACAAGGAAGAATCGCTTGAACACTAATTAAGATGCATTGAACAAAACATTGATTATTAAAGAGAGAGACATAGAGAAAGAGTAATTATGGAAACAACAAAAACACAAAAAGTATATGTAACTTTTTAACATGAACGTACATGCAATAAATCTATCATTTACTACTATGATATCATCCTCACCCTTTTGTACACATTATTGTTCACACTCACCTTTTCATAAAACCAATAAAATGTAGCAAATTCACATTATCTTGTATGCATGCCTGAAAATACAACAGTTGTTGAGTTTTTTTTATAAGCAAAGTTTTATTAAAACTAAAAAACATACGAAAGCTGAATATTAGCACAAGGAGTGCCATAATTCAGCATACATAGTATCTTACATATGCTCAAATAAAAAGATTAATAAAAAGTGATGGAGACCAGCCAAGAATTGCACCACCAACAAAATAAGTGACTATTACAGTTTGAAAAGCTTAAATACAGCAAAACCCACACGTACTGCAAACCACAAAACAACAATGTCCATGTATCCAATGATATAAAAGTGGCAAAAGATAAGGTAGCTAGTAGCCACAGAAGAATCATATTATTCCGTACTTTAAGTCAGTAAGGGTCATGTAGCGTAGCGAAGTGTTACAGAGGTGGCCACCATCGGAGACCTCATTGAGTCACCATGTTGCATCGATCCTTATAGAGGCATAGATACTTTAGACTTTTTAGAGGGTTAGCGGGAATACGAAGCTATCCTTAAGTTAACCCCAAGTCATATACTTGCTTTAATATTGAGCATAGAATCTCTTCTCCTTGTGCATGAAAATAAATAAATAACATGGTTGATCGGTTGTACAATATAAATGGTAGTAGCACTAGAACACAATATCAATCAAGAAGGAAATACATATGGCGCATAATGCATCATCTTCAGAGTCAGAAACACGAGCAAAGCTCTCTAAACGGGAGAAACCGATGCAAGAAGTTCTTAGAAGAGGAAAAGGTACCACGTTAGATTTTTTTTCATGTAGTTTTTTAGTCATGTAATATAACTTCATGTTAGACATGAGGCAGCCTCACAAACGGAAATAGGATTATAAAATAAGGATCAGACTCCATGTTTCACATTTCACAATAAAGTCATTGTTATATATAATCTTGCAGACTTGTACATTTGCACTTGCGTTTTTGTGAGCACGCAACTCATTAGAGGGCTAATCGTGTTAATGATATCATTAAGTTTTCTCTCTTCTTTCTTAACATTATTCTAGTGATGTAACTTTAAGAAAGTTGACTTCTGTTAGAACCCATGAATTGATTCTGATAATTTGGGAACATGCAGTGGCAGCTATGTTATTATGGAGGAACCTAAATGTATTAGCTCCGCTTTTGGTTGGGATGACAGTGATATGGTTTCTGTTTGAGATCGTTGAGTACAATTTCAGGACTCTCATTTTTCACATTTCCATCACCATGATGCTTGTACTATTCATATGGTCCACATTTGCATATATATTAAAAGGGTACCTAATTTGCTTAAACATCAAACTTAATCGTGGCTATGAATGGAGTCTTTTTAAGATATATTGCCAAATAGTAGTAACACCTAATTTTTAGAGTGACTCAGCTTATAATATAAGTCAACTTCGATCCAAATTCAAATGTATGCTATTGCTTTTAATTCATTGTACTTGTAACTTGCATGTCAACTTGAAGGGTGATTTTCTTATATGCTTTAGGGGCATACAGCATCTACATCGGCAGACCAATTAATCATGACAAATTCATATCCTCTATGGTTGGTATTGAATCTAACTGATTGATCAATCCACTAACTAATAATTGTGATCAAGGCTCCTAATAAAAAGCTTCAATGGAATTCAGAATAACAAATTTAAGGGATGGAGTGATTTTCTATAGTTATGCCAGATTTATATTGTTTTATTCTATTTAGAAATCAAATAGCATTCTGAGATATGTTGTTTTGTTACATTCCCTATATATAGATAGATATCTTCAGCAAAAGTTATCTCCATATATATATATATATATATATATAGATATATATATATCTTCAGGAAAAGTTATCTGATCCTGGACATTGTTTTACAGGATTTTTTCAGGTGAATTAAGTTTGCGAAGCTTTCTTCTGGTATATATTTAACCCATGTTCATTTTCCTTCATTAAACTAAAGTTAATTTCTTAATTAACAAATACATGAACCTGACATCTCACTTCACAAAACATTTTCAGATCATTGGTTCCCTCTATATACTGTCAGTGATAGAAAGGTACTTCAGCTTTGTCAATTGGCTACATGTTGGTAAGCATTTCTTCACATTTTTTCTTTTAATTTATGATTTTATGCTGAAGTTTAATTTAGGTGTACTAAAAGTTGTCTTCTTTCTTGTTGATGGTTCATCACTCATGACAAGGTTTTCTATGCTTGCTAACGCTGCCAATTGTGTATAAATGGCACGTATAGAAATCAACAATGGGTGGAGGTTTAACAAGAACTACCACAACAAAATTCCCAGAGTATCAGTAAAGTAAAAGAAAACCCGATAAACTATTATACTGAAACATTAAAAACATATGGTGCTGTACATACATAAATAGTTGCTATATATTGAAGATAAAAGTTAGCTCCAAAAAGCCAGATATAAAATGATGGTTCCAATAAAACAAATACCAAACAATGTTCATGATTTTATTTTTCATACATGTCCAATTAATTGTGTGATTCAAAGGTATTTGTATGGATTGCTTGTGATGAGTAGTTTTTATATTTTCTATTTTTTAAAATCCACTTGTCAGTTTTTTACACTAAACAATTGTTGGCTTATTGACCAAATCAAGACACTTTGAGCAAGAAAATACTAAACAAGACTCTTTTCAAACATCTTGCTAGCATGAGACAGTTCTAACCAGGTCAATGTGGTTAACTCATCAATTAACGTGGCAAGTTTCATGTCACCTTAATTTTTTAATTTTTTTTAAATAGGCCGGCAGTCATGTAGCATGTCACGTGGGAATATAGTAAATACTTTTAAATTATTTTTTATGTAAATAATTATTTGGTTCAGTAAATTTTTAAATAATTATTTGGTTCAATAATTTTTTAAGCTTAAAATTATTAAATTAATTATTAGTTTAAAATAATAGATTATTAAATAATTGTTAAAATAGTTTTTTAGTCATTAATTTGAACTTAATAATTTTAAGGGTATAGAAATTTAATTATTGTATTAGATAACAAAACAATTCATATCATCATATTGACATCTAAAATTATTATAAAATAAAATAATTATCATAATGTAAAATAATATATTGCCAAAATATTAAATTGTATGGTTTAAATATTTCAGTTTAAAATATGTTTAATCGTTTGGATAAGTAAACTTTAAGTCTAAATTTATTGTATGATACGTACGCGTAAAAAGTTGTAGTAAATTAAATAGTAGATCAATGTTTAAAAATAATCTTTAATTAATTATTCGGTTCAGTAAATTTTAAACATGTCCATTCTACCTGTCATCTTGGAAATTGAGCCTCCACGAAAATGTTTTATACTTGGCAATTTTGAGACAATTCTCGCTAATGATCGACCTTTAAACTGTTATTCCATTGTTCTTGTGTTTTTTCAAATTCGTGATTTAGAGAGGTAAAACCTATTTTTAAATTTCTTCTGTGTTTTTCCATCTTACCCAATTCTATATTCTCCTTTTTAGCGAGGATAACTCGTGCTCTCCTTAATTTGAGATGACTTAACTTGTTGAATTTGCCTAGAAACAACTAATATCAAGTGAACTTGTGGTGCTACAAATCTTTAATATTGATATTATATATTTGGTCCACAACCTTGTGCGTATGCATGGGTGCACACCATTGTGACAGTAAAAATTGTGACAGTAAAAAGGTATTGCAATATGATGATCGATCACGAAAATTTGAACATCACCCAAATGGGTACCACACTGAGTGAAAGAAATTGGGATCAAATAACAATTACAATCATACTCATTCAAAACGCTGCTGCCAAACTTAATGCATGCTTGTCATTCATATAAACAATCCAAGTCTAAATCGACAACCAGCATAAAAACCATCAGAGTTGTTCAGATAAATGCAAAAATAAAACCCTAATTAAAGCCATAACTCATAAGAATTCGCCCTTCACTCTATGACTCCTGATCTAACAATCCACAGCAAGCACTGCGAGCTGAACTACGTACTCGGAGTGCAGTTAGATCCAGCGGAAGATGTAGGGGAATCGGGGCCGGAATCTTCATTAGAAAAGTGCAAAAATAGTGTACTCTCACGAGGTGTGATTATTCCATGGCGACCTCCACCCCTAGCAGATGGGGTTGGGGTTGGAGGCCGTCGAAGCTGATACACTTCTCTCGGAACAGGCATTGTAAGCTCCAAAGGTAACATAAACGAGAGAGGTGGAAAATAATCATCAGCTCCTTGGGTAGTGTCATTCAAGAAAATAGTTACCGTGCCACGATAGGTACTGCATAATCCGGGGTGTGTCGGAACCATTCTCCAGGACCACCTTCTGTGCATACTTCAACCTTGTACCTAGGCATAACTATGTCAATGTGATGATATGAATTGATCTCATTGTTGTCGTCGTCGTTGTCACTGTCAGATGATGTTGGAGATGGTGGCAGTGTCAGAGGTCGTCGACGCTGATATACCTCTAGGGGAACAGGCATTGTCAGCTCCAATTGCAACTGAAAGGATGAAGGTGGAGAATCAGTTCTTTGACTAGTAACAGTCCTCAGAATGGTCACCGTGCCGCGATAGGTACTGCGATAGTCCGGGGCATGTCGGAACCATTCTCCAGGACCACCTTCTGTCAGTACTTCCACCTTGTACCTAGGATCTCCCATAACTTCGGAACTATGTCTTTTGCTGAACAAAACTAAAAACTTCTGAACTATGTGAATGTGATGATGATATGAAAAGTGATAACAAAGGTGATAATACAAGTACTATTGTTATTTAGTACAAAATAAACTTTTTCTGTTGTATTTATATAAATCTAGCGAGGCTGTGACCAGGTTTATGTTGTTTACATCCGGTGTAAATCTCTAGTACGTATATTTGTATTAATTGTCTTTATGATATCATTCCTTGTATTCTAATCAAATTTTGACAACTTGATGTATGAATCACTAAATTTGCTGTATGATTGTTAATCCTTTAGTAAACGTACCAATTTGTGCAAGTAATAAAGAAATGATAAGACCGAATGTTGATTTCACATAGACTTTACTTGTACTCAGAATTAATACATGTTTGTTTCTAAGTAATTAATGAATCGATTTACTTTGTGAAGTAATTGATATATAACTAAATTTGACTTAATGAAAACTATTAAGCGTAATAAATACAAAGAAAGAGACAAACATTCGGAATGATGCGGTGATGGTTGAAATATGATGCAACGAATGTTGGGGGTTCAACTAATCGAAACTAACTTTGATGCGATATTAAAGGTTTTTCACTATTCAACATTACTTCCGCTCACCTTCATCTACTAATATATTCTAGCCTTGATTCTTCAAGTGCAAGACCCTAAATCCCTTAAATTCGCTCATAATTCCTTAAGAGTTATATTAACTGATTTGCATTAAGATTAAAGATAATAATTTATGCTAAACAAAACCACTCTATAGCTAGAAATGACATGTTGAGAAGCATTTTTTAGTTCTAAGGAAATAATCATTTTTCAATGCATTAATTCTTATAACAAAATATGCAAATGGGTGATCAAACCACTAACATGAATATAATTCAGAAAAACAACAATAATATGCAAATAACATTAAATAGATAATTAGAATCATTACATCAAAGCACCAAAGACCTTATGAGAATCTCTGACTCGTCCACCGGTCTCGCTCAACTAAGAATGTCAACCATGCAAGCATGGTGATAAACTTGTGGTTCAATCGAGTAAACATGTTTCATTACATCAAAGCACCAGAGACCTTGGTCTACCAAACCAGCATGAGCACATGCTGACAATAATCCAACAAATGTCACATGGTTTGGCTTGACTCCTACTCTTTCCATCTCTAAAAAGCAATCAAAAGCTTTCCAACCTAATCCATGAAGAGCAAACACCGAAATCATTACGGTCCATGCCAAGGCATCCTTCTCTGGCATTTCTTTGAAGATTTCAAATGCTTTCTGCACATCCCCACACTTGCCATGCATATTGACAAGTGCTGTTCCAATTACCACATCACACTCAATGCTGTTTCTTCTTAGATTACCGTGCACCCATTTCCCATGGTCAATAGCACCAAGTTGAGCACAAGCTGAAAGGACACTACCTATTGTAATCTTATCCGGTTTAACCATATCATCACTCAAAAGCTGCATTTCATGGAAAAGCTCCAGTGACTCCTTTGCCCTTCCCCCTTGAGCCAACCCTGTAATAATCAAATTCCAAGTTATGATATTCCTCCCATTCATCTTCCTAAACAAGTCCATTGCCATGTCAAGTCCTCCATTTCTCAAACACCCAATAACCATTGAGTTCCATGTGACAACATCTGTAACCAGCATTTCATCAAACACCTTCCTGGCATTACTCAACAACCCACAGGCCATGTACAAGCTGATCAAAGAATTGCCAACATAAACATCCTTCAAAAATCCAAACTTTATCACTTGGGCATGAATAACTTGGCCAGTAGCACCATCAAGCCACCTAGTGCAACCCTTTAAAAGGAAGGGGAAAGTGAGGCAATTGGGACAATGTCCTTGAAAAACATTTGTTTATACAACATCAAAGTCTTGCAAAAATGGGTGTCATCACCACCCTCCATGCCTGTATATGCTCTGATCATGATGTTGTAGGCACGAAGATCAGGGTTCTTGATCATGTGAAAGACATTGGTGGAATAGCTGAAAACCATAATTGGAGAAGGAGCAAAAAAATAGGAGACGGGGGTAGTGAGATAATATTGGTCACCAGTGTGTAGAGTTGGTGACTTTAGAATCTTGGTATGAATTTTTTTGAGCTCTCTCTGGTTCTTGCATTGTTCAATCAATCTAGAGAGTGTGTTCCTAAGTGTTAGGCTTAAGGATTCCACTGTTTTGAACTCAAGAAGGGTAACTATCATGATCAACTAACCACATCACTCATGGATGAACCAAAATTAAACCCAATGAATCCACAGTGAATTTTTTTAATATTATGGGTTCAATTTAAATCGATGCATGCCAAAGATTGATTGAAGTCATGGGATTAGTTCAAAAGGCTGTTAAAGAACCTCACCACAACCTGTCAAAAAAAAAAAAAAAAAAAAACCTCATCACATCATTATTTTTATTCCATGTCATTGATCTTTCTGATTTAGTAGTTGTGTTTCCTGTTTCTCTTTATAAAATAAATCATTTTTCTCCCAATTGGGAGTGTTCCCATATCAATGTTTTTTTTGTAACATTAATTTTTAATGACTAAAATATCCTATTAAATGTGCATAGGAAAGTGGGAATAAAATAACAGACATACCATAATTGGTTACAGATCAGTGGTTAGATTGTCTCAAGCTTCCACCCCATGCACTTATGTGAAGTAACTAAAAGACATGCGACTTAGGACTACTGTGTTTAGTAATCTTTGGTGTAATATTCAAATTAGATGAGATACAAAAGAAGGTGGAAGAAAAATTTAATGATCTATGGACGTGTGAATGACAGGAGCATGAATCTATAAAGAAGCTTATGAACAACTAAGGAAGTTTGAATCCTTGATGGTTAGACAGGTTAGGGAGAGATGAGCTAATAATAACTAATGGGAAATAAAGTGATACATGTTCTTTAAGGAATTGACTCATGTAAGGTGAATCAGAATAAAGTACAGAATTAAATTAACAAATTAAATAATGTTTCAATACATTCATAACTTATTATATATGTCTACGTAATATTCACTATTGATTATTTCATCATTAATACATACTTTACCTTTTAAATTCAGAAGCTTACTATTGAAAAAAAGGATCCGTTTTTTAAAGTTCCACTTATTTATTTTTCACTTTTATATATTTTGGGTCTTTGCTCTTGGTCTTTTTTGGATACTTTTGAGTATATAGTGTTTAAAATCTTCTTTTCAATGTTTTGAAGTTTTCAATATGGAGAAGTTAACAAAAACGACTGCTGAAGGACACTTACTTGTTTCTCTCAATGAGGACAGGTTCCGGGTCAATCAAGCCTTTATGGTTTGGAGATGATAAAGTGGCAGAGTCTAACTAGGTTGAGATTTCCAGGTTTGTTTCATGAACTTTGGAACATTCCCCTGCCTTATTCGGTTATTGTTATAAAGGAGCTTAAAAGCTGATAAAAAGTAAGAGCTTAAGGGTCTGTTTGGGTAAGCTTCTCTAGAAGTACTTCTAGAATAAGAAAATAAGAGCAAAAAGATGAAATGAGCTTCTCCATAAATAAAAATAAGATCTCCATTAGTTAATTTGTAGAAGCTCACCAATGTAGCTTCTCTAAAAGATGAGATGACATCTACAAATTAGCTAATGAAGAGCTTATTTTTACTTATGGAAAAGTTCATTTCATTTTTTTCTTCTTACTTTTCTCTTCTAGAAGTGTTTCTAGAGAAGCTAGCATCCAAACAGGCCCTAAAAAAGTATATATTTGAACTCTGAAGGCAGTTAACCCCATTCAAATGTGGTTTTTGGTACAAATTTGATTAATGTCATAATTATTTGAAAAAAAAAAAGGGTGAACTCATTAATTTTTGAAATAAATAAATCAATACACCGAAAGAAGGTGTAGGATAAAAGAAAATAAGGCTGATGGGGTTATCAGAATCCAATTTAATTGTACTAAAAGAAAGAAACTTGAACTGGACAGCTGAAATTGTGGTTATACTATACAGTGAAGGTAGCGATGATATTGAAGATGCCTTCCTTCGATTTCAGGCCTCCTCTTTTCTCTGCCTTTCTTGTGTGATCTACATTGTCCCACGTTAAGTAAAGTGGTGTTATGATAAAACGAATAAGTTTGTGTGAATACCAGTGTACCTGGTAGTGCATTATAAAAGCTTTCAACCTAAAGAATTCTGGTCCCAACTTAGAAAGGAATGGAAAACATTGGAATTGGATACTTATTATTTTGGATTAATAACTTTTCACTGTTGAGAAAGTTTTGAATCTAATCTCCCAAATAACTAAGATTATCTTAGCCATTGGAGAATCTTGAATGTGAAGAAGCATCCTTGGCAACCAAGATTCTTAGATACAAAAAACAGAAAACCAAAGAAAGAAGGAACATAAGAAAAATATAATATACTCATCATAAAATAACTGCAGCAAGTTCCAAATGCTTTCCTAGGAAGATTTCCAAGCAAATGTTCACACAACCCTTCACAAGGATTGCAGGGGTTTCATCTCGACTACAGCATTCAGCAAATATTTGATGGCATATGGGTCCCACATACAGTGATATGGGGTGCAAACTAGCCCTTGAAGACAAAGAAAGAGTCACATTTAGGAGGAGGCAGAGGCATGAACATGTTGATGCAACAAGGCATGCCAAACCTTGCAATTGTTCAAGTTTGGCCTCTCCTCAGCAACAAGGTCACAGAACCAAAGAGAAACTGATTGAATTCCTTTGTAGTAGTTGCTTGCTTTGTGTATGTTGCCCTTTAGCCTGTGTCTGTTGTTTCATCAAGCTACCATGCAGAATCTGTCATCAAGCACTGAGGTGTGTCCGGAAATGGGCATGTTATGGATCAAAGAATAATAGGGTATGTGCAGATTATTCTTCATTTTCTGACATTGATTCTGATGCCACGTCTGGTAAGGTTAAGAAGCCTAATAGTGTTTCTGAAGACAGAAGAAGACACAGATTTCATCAATTGTTATGTAAGTAGGTGGTTGCAGTGCGGTTGCATCAAAGAACAATTTGAAGCCTAAGAGAAGAAAGTGTGTCTTTTGCTCCATATATCCGTCTTATGTTACAAGGCATGACTAATTACATAATTTTTGCTTCTGATAATTTAGCTTTAAGAACAAATTTTAGGTATGGTGGTGATGCTCCATACATACTGTATCAGAAAATAAAACTTTGGATTCAATAAATAAATTATTCTTGGTTAGTATTTTGAAATCTGAACTTTGTTTTGTTGAAATAAAATGACATTTTTTAAGTCATTTTAAAATGTGTCAGTTGTCAAGAATGGGATTCGAACCCATGCCCTTTCGGACCAGTACCTGAAACTGGCGCCTTAGACCAACTCGGCCATCTTGACAATTTTGTTGTTTTGAAATGGCAAATCAATAATATAGGATTGCGAAGAGAAGAAGCATTACTGTTTCTTTTGTTCAAGAAAAGTACAGTTCAAAATACAAGTAGACCTGTAAAATAGGTCGAGTTTGAAATCCAATTATATGTTTAAATATATTGGACATGTAAATAGCATATTTCGTCAAAGTTAATTTTTGGGAAATTGATTAGTTAATTTGGATTCAAAGGATTAATTATGATTTTAATCCTTATTTTACATGTCGAATAAATTTCGTCGTATAATTTGGAATCACTTTGAATTCAAATATGCTATTAATATGTCCAATACAGGATCTAATACCTCCGACGTTAGTTAATTCATATATTTGATAATATTAGATAATTATTTTAAAAAGTGTGTATTTATATTTTAAAGGATTAATTATGTTCTTAATTTTTAATTTTTTTTTGCAAATTTTATTATAGTCTCTAATAATTTTATATATAAAAAAAATTAGTCTCTATATGCTTTTCTTTTGTTTATCATATCACTAAGGAATCTAACAACAACAACCATATAATTTTTTTTAGTAAACTAAGTTTTTAATTCTTCATATGTTAAGACCATTAGCTAGTTGAGGATGCCAAACTAATTTACGATAGATTAGAACACAATTTACAGGAGAAAAATAAATGTATTGGAACCAGTGGGCCAGTGGGGGATGCACGTATTAGACTATATGGAGACCTTCCATAAAATACTTTTTTTAGATCAGTGTAAAAATTATAAAAAAAGAATAAATTGATATTAAATTTATTATTTTATTCTCTTAACATTTATATTATTGATAATGAAAAAATTATAGAATATTTTTTAAAGCAATTATAATCTATAAAAATTTAGTTATTTTATAAAAGTTTGTGATAATTTTTTTTGAAAATATTATAAATTATTGATTAGAATATATTTTTCATCATCATAAATATAAAAATGTTGAGAATTTGTTTTTGCAAAATTTTTAATGCTTCTTTTGTTTTTACAAAATTGAAATATGTCACTTTTTGACTTGAAGGTAAATTTGGATAAATCAAAACCTATTAGAATAATTTTTTACATAAGTTATGCATATAACTTTTTAAAAGTAACAATTTTTATATAAGTTATGCATATAACTAATCTATAAAAGCAATACACATAGGTTTGGAATCTTGCTCCAGGCCTAAAAATTACATTTTAATTTTGTGAGGACATAAAAAATTTTGTAGAATTTCAAACATTTTCATATTTATAAGGATGAAAAATATATTCTAATATAAAATTTTTCTTACCTCCAAAAAAAAGTTTATGGATCCGCCACTTATTGGAATAAAAAATGCTACAAATTTCATTTATGGACTAAAAGTAAAATTTAGAAAAAAAACTTAGTAAAAAATATTTTAAATTAAATAAGATCTAATAATCTATCTTTTTTATTCTGATGTATTACGTGTGCGCGGAAACAGCACAATAAATCTTAATTCATGAGTAATTAAAATTAAACTAAACTAGTGATCAATGACCATTTTAAAAGCTTTAATCTTTTAACTTGGATAATTAATATAATCAATATTCATTATTTTCATATGTGATATGTCCCTCTTATCAGGTCTACTTATCTTATGTCTTTCATTCTTCTACTAGCTAGACGGTGCAACTACGATCTTACCAGGTCTGCTTATCTTATGTCTCTTTCATTCTCCTACTAGACTGTGCAACTACTCTACAATTTAGATTGACAGATATTATTCTACAATTTTCATATGTTTCAACATTCAAGTACAAAAGTTAAAAAAAGTTTGACAAACCATCGATATATAGCTTGTTTTTGTGGTACGGGTGGACCACTTTATTATGTGATGCATGCTGCAACAATATACTTTCCTACTAGATGAAGCCAAAGGTTGATCAAGAAGGTCCATGGCCTAGGGCAGTAACCACACTGCACTTGAGACGCGTATCACCACTCTGCTGTAAGGGGTGGACCATTTTAATTAGAAGATGCATCCTAAAACTACAAGCCACTAAATAGGGATATACATTATAGTATGCCAATAAACTCTAGATTTTTTGTTGTTGTACGGAAATTAGGTTTAAATTTCGAATCTCATACAATCTTACCCAAAATCTTCACATGCACTAGGGCGATTATAGTCTGCCAATAGTCTAAGAAAATTTGGTAAAATTTTAAATATCAGAAATTACATTCAGTTGTGCTTGTGCAATATTAGACTAATTGATGGCAATATATAGTTAATATTTTTGGCAAACCAAATGCTGCTTGATGTCTCTAATTTTAAACTCGATCAAACTGCACAAAACTCATGTGTTGCACCTTGACTTCCCAAAACATTTTCTTAAAATTTTGCTGATTAAACATTCTCTTGAGTAGAATAAAAAGCTTAATGTGATATAATTAAGCCATGAGCTAGCTCCACACGATGGACTACTCTTTTGTGTTTGACTCTTATGCTTAAGTCGTAATAATTGGTATTTTCATTGAGATCGACTTGAGTTACAGAAAAAGATGCCTATAGGCTGGATGGGTGAGTGAAGCCACCATATGGTCTTCTCTTGTACGTAAGTCATAACATTTCACAAACCAGAAATTTCCATGTACAAAACCTGCATTTTCTACATGACATACATTTTGCTTAAACAGATAAGGTTGAGAACAATATAGATTGGTGGATCAAAAGGAAAATTGAGCAAAGGGAAAGTTACACTTTGAGGGTATATGAGATCAAAATTTTATAATCAAAACAACCATTGCAGGAGTTCTCTGCTTACAGTGGCAAGAAGTAAAATTAGCATATATTAATAATCATAGGCCTAATTAGCAGCAAGCTGCACTGTGAAATATAAAAATAAAAAAAGCTAACATTACAATAGTCACTAGATCTATATATGCATGAAATTGATAGTAACAAGAAGGATCTCATGCACCACATCCTGCACCACACCCGGCACCACATCCAGCGCCACATCCAGCTCCATAAGGCTCTTGATCTGCTGCAGAAGTTTTCTCTTTGGATACACCATCCGCGCAAGAAAAGATGATTCCTGGTATAATGCAAAAGGTAACCAAAACCACAAACAAAATTGCATAGGCATTACCAAAGAAACCAAGATTTGCTGCATCCACAATTTTCACCTCTCTCAATTCTCTCACCATTTGTCCCTCCCCTTTTGCTTAGGACAAGCCTTGTTGTTTAAGGAGTGAACACAGCACATGTTCATATTTATATGCTTGTTATATAAGCTATATACAGTCAATGTTGTACATAAAAATAATAAAAAAATATCTATCTATGCGGATGAAGAAGTTTTCAATTTTTCATTACCCTTGAAAAGCATAAGTTATTGCTCCTTTAGACTGTGGTGGACCACTCAGTGTTCTTGTCATGACACTTAGTTGTGGGAGCTACCATGACCTGTAGTTTGTTAATTTTTTTGTGGCAGTGGAATCTCGGTTTCCTTTAGACAAATCTTGTGATTCCAGTGGTCACTTTAAATTGGCATTCATGTTTCAATTGCAAAATACAATTTCTTAAAACCGAATTACTCATTTTGGTATTAATAATAATCCATAAAATAATATTAAAGAGACATATTATCATAATTTTATAAGTTCTTAACCTTCAAAGTACACATATTCGAATCAAATGTCATAATACTTAAATTTAAGTTTTAGTAATACAAAACAACAATGTTCATTAATTAACAATAACAAGTTACATCTAGAGTAAAAAAAAAAAATAACAAATAACAGGCTGTTTTTTCATTTTCTTAAGAAAAAAATAAAAATAATATCATATTGAACATTTTCAATTAACTGGCTGTTATCCTATATTCTTTAACCAATTTTACCAGTTTTCTTTTTCTCTTTTAATCAGTTTTCCTGTTTTTTAACTAGTTTTTCACAACATCGATTCTGTGGTTTATTTGAACTGAACACTTAACCAATTTACTGGTTTTCAATCTTTCCAACATATCCGATCTGGTTTGAAACACTGAGAATGTGTAAGCTAAGCAAAACTTCAGTTATAGACTCGGGGAGGTTGTAACTAGTTCAGTATTAAGCAGCAGTAAAAAATACAATTATTTTGCTTAGTGGCTGCTTCTAGGACATGCCCTTTTTAGACTAGAAATAATAAAAAAGAACATTATTAGAGGCTCCACTTATTGTTCAGTGGAGGACGAAGACCAATAATGGTATAGCTGTTGATTGTTAATGAAATTGCAAAATGGAAAATTTTGCAAAGGAGATTTTATCCTAGAATTTGAAGACCGTACGGTTCATTAGTGTGTTGGTTTGCAGTTGCTTAATTAATTATGCTCCATGTGTTATGTTTCCAATCAGCATCAGCAAGCACCATTATGGGTTCTAGCTTCAACTACAATATCAGAGACTGGTGCCCCAACTATATATGTTGGTTTTTAGAGAGGTGAAAAGCCAATATCAATCTTGGCCCTTTCTGATACGAAATATTATTCCATATGACTTGTAAGTTATCTATCACTACTGTATGTATATGCCAGATATAGTTCCCCTTTTTTCCAATTAAAATAAATTAGGTCCAATTAAAATTATCTGACGACAACTCCAAAATTAGTTCTTAAAATTGTATGAATCGGACATTTTACTTTATAAGATTTTAAAAACCTTATGTTAATTTTACAAAAAACGACATTTACTTTAGTTCTTTTTAATGGAAAACTACAGTAACAAACAAAGTAAAAAATAAATAAAATGAATATAGTTTTACAAAGTCCAAGATTAATGCATGGAAGATTTGTAAAATCTCACGATTAAATGCACAATTAATACAATCTCGGTAACTGATTAAGAATTTTGCTTTCTAATGCAAAAAACAACAATAACTTAGCATGTTTGGATTGGTGGTGTAGCATGTTGAAATCATGGTACTATCATGATTTTTCCAACACCCCACATAGTACTTCCTCCGAACCAAAGTTATTGATGTTTACTTTAGTATTTTTTTTACCAATTTTTACTTCAGTTAATGTGCATAGCTTAAAAAATATTTATATTTCTCACAAGTGACATATTTACTCTAAAAAAAATCCTTATTTAATGTCTATGATAAAATTATGTAATTGTGCAATAGATCTTAATTATTTAAGTCCTAGTATTTATGGATATATATGAAAAAAATAATAAATGAAACTTAAAATCTATAAAACATCAATAATTTTTAATAAAAAAAGATTAAAATATTTTTTGGTCCGAAGGTAGTAACTTTAATGTCACCATAATTTTTTAACATGGTCCACAACCAATCTAAACATGTTATAAACTCAAGCCACTTGGCACTACTCTAGTCGTATAAATAT
Organism: Glycine tomentella; assembly: GCA_007407185.1. Classification (NCBI taxonomy): domain Eukaryota; kingdom Viridiplantae; phylum Streptophyta; class Magnoliopsida; order Fabales; family Fabaceae; genus Glycine; species Glycine tomentella. The sequence goes on from PYAF01005630.1 coordinate 46,479, forward strand.
ATCAATAAGACTTATAAGAGGCAAAATTCAGGTTTTGAACTAATAAATTCGAAAGCAGAAAATTCAAGCTTGTGGAACGTTTTCAATTTTTGCACCAAAAAGAAGCAACAAACTGGAACTCTAGCCACTGGCATTACTAATATTGTATATAAATATATCAATAAGACTTATAAGAGGCAAAATTCAGGTTTTGAACTAATAAATTCGAAAGCAGAAAATTCAAGCTTGTGGAACCACTACTACAATCGTAGGCTTTTACGACGGTCATTTAAAGACGGTTCCATGAAACCCGTCGTCGTTAGATGCGCGGTGGCATTTTTGTAATAAATTACTACTTTTCAAAGTCGGTTTTTTTGAAAACCGTAGTTGAAATGAGAACGGTAACAATTCAAACACGGTTGGCCAAATAACCGTATTTGATTAATTATTTCGA
>PYAF01005630.1:47011-97712 GCA_007407185.1 Glycine tomentella
TACAATAGAATCGTAGTGGATATGTCACTATTCAAACACGGTTGGCATAATAACCGTAGTTGAAATAGCTTTTCAAAGTCGGTCCATCGACCGTAGTGAAAATACGCACAAATCAACGACGTCTATATCTACGACAGTCGTATGACCGTAGTAGAAATGCGCTCAGAACCGTAGTGAAAAACAGATTTTGTAGTAGTGAACGTTTTCAATTTTTGCACCAAAAAGAAGCAACAAACTGGAACTCTAGCCACTGGCATTACTAATATTGTATAAATATATAAAAATAAGAAGTAGAATTCGGGTTGAGTTCTAAGTTTAATTTTCTTCACAATTCAAAAGCAGAAACTTGAGGCCTATGGAATGTGTTCAATTTTCATTGGACGCACACTGTGCGTAGTCATAATGTTAGTGGAATTCTTGTAATCTAGGGGCTATCTGTTTGCCACATTAAGTGGGTTATAGAGACTGCACCACCACATCAGACGCATTATGCTTCATGTGACAAGCACATAATTGTATTGTCAAGATCATAGTGTTGTATTTTATGCAAGTCAACCTGTTTGGTGGGAATTAAGTCGATCATCTTGGATTATTCTTTGGACCCCTATTTACCATGGACAATTCTGATTGGAAACATGGGCAGCAGCACCCATAATTGAAGTTGGCATGGGTATGCCTTTATTTTTTTTCATATAAATTCATCAAAGTTAGAATTTCTAATTAAGGTTAAATTAATTACTTAGTTGGCCTCTAAATTATTTAATTTTTTTACGTTGGTTTTTAAACTATTTTTTAATTGAATTCTTGATCATATAATTCTTTGAATTGAGTCTCTAAAATTTTCAAAATCGTCATAATTTTTTTTGTGATTTTAAGCCACTATAAACTAATTTCATAGAGCTGTTTAGTTTAATTATCCAATTTTATTTTATTTTTTTTGTTTAAGGACCTATTTGAAATTTATTAAATAGTTTGAAAACCAACTGAATAGTATAACCTTTAATTCATTTATCTATTTTCTTATCGCTGTCATGTGTTTAAAAAGTACTACATATAATATTACAAAGACTGCATGTGTTTCTGATCACACGTTTTTGCTAATTAATAATATAATATTAATTTGATTAATCATGTAGTCAGAAAAAGTGTTCAGGAGTCTGACCTCAACTTCTCTTTAAATCCGAATGTAACATAAGTGAACTTTGAGGGACTTAAAAGATGGAGAATATTTTGAGAGAAACGTTTTTCACATACGTTCACACCACACGCACACTTATTTAGTGAAAAGAAAACTTACAATTGGATTTTAGTGAAAAAGTAAAATAAAATAAACTACTCCTCACACACAATCCATGTAAACACCTCTGAATTACACAATTGGACATGTATGAAAAATAAAATTATACATTGTTTGGTATTTGTTTTCTTGGAAAGAAACTTGTATAAATCATCATGTATATCTTATATTTTGAAGTTTGAGTATAATAGTTTATTGGATTTTCTTTTCCTTCCCTTGTCCTCTGGGAATTTTGTTGAGGTAGTTCTTGTTAAACCTCCTATAGTTTTTCCTTATAACTAATATGATATCACCGACCCAATTGTTGATTTCTTCCTCATACCGTTCATACACAATTGGCAGCGTTTGCATGCAGAGAAAACCTTGTCACGAATGAACGATGCAACAAAGAAACAAGACATCTTAGTACACTTAAACTTCAGTTAAAAATAATAAATAATAATAAGATTAAATTACTCAGTTGATCTCTAAGCAATTTTAAGGTTAACTTGATGGTTGTAAAGATAAATGAAAAATGGAGAGATTGTTCTGTCTACTAATATTATAACAAAATAAACAGCTAGTATTTGCTGATAAGAAAAACTCGGTTGGTCTCTAAATTATTTAGAATTTTCAAAGTAAGATTATTTTTTTGAAATAATTCTCTAGGATTAGCAAATTGTTGTCTTTCATGAAATGTTTCTTATTCTCTCATTATTGACCACGTGAAACAGCCTGAAAATTATAATTTATGGTAATCAATGAAGTAATTTAACCTTAAAAGAACGAAAACGAAGAAATGCTTACCAATATATAGCAGATTGACAAAGCTGAAGTAGTTTCCAATCACTGATAGAATATAGAGAGAAACAATGTTCTGAAAATGTTTTGAGAAGTGAGAGATGTCAGATTTACTATTTTTGTTAATTAAGAAATTCACTTTAGCTTAATGAAGGGACAATGAGTATATATAGGTTGTCTACCAGAAGAAAGATTGGCAGGTCTATTCCACATGAAATGTGGAGGAGCATTGGTAATAACTGGTTAAATCTTTTGTGGAGGATGGAAGCAAGATCATGGAAGAAAGATTCCTGTAAAACAATGTCCGGGATCTGGGGACCTTTCCTGAAATATATTTTTTTATCAAAGGGAATTAATGTAACAAAAGAACATACATAGATCTCAATATGTTATTTGATTTTTAAATATATAGAATACAAAAATATAAACTTCTGACATGATTATAGAAAATCACTCCATATGGATTTCCCATAAAGCTAATATTCTGAATTCCTTTGAAGCTTTTAATTAGGAGCCATGACAATTTTAGTGGATTGATTCGTCAGTTAGATTCAATATACCAATTAACCAAAGAGAATATGAATTTGTCATAATTAATTGGTTTGGCCATGTACATGCATGCATCTTCATAAAATTTAGAAGACAATCACCCTTCAATTTGACATGCACATAGCAAATACAATGATTAAAAAGCATTACACGTAGATCAAAGTTGACTTATAGGTTGATTCACACTATGAAATTTAGGTGTTATTTACAAAATATATGTGGTATTCAAAATTGAGAGGATAAGATATCTTGTATCCTTTCATAGCCACAAGTAAGTTCGAAGTTAAGCAAATTAGCTAGTTACCATTTAAATATATCTGCAACCGTGGACCATATGAATAGCACAAGCATGGTGGTGATGGAAATGTGACAAAGGAGAGCCACGAAATTGTAGTCAACGATCTCAAATAGAAACCATATCACAGTCATCCCACCCAAAAGCGCACCTGATGCATATCTGTCCCTCCATAATAACATATCTGCCACTGCAATTAAGTTCCCCAATTATATCATAATCAATTCATGCACGGATTCTCAAAAGTCAAAACTTCCTTAAAGTCACATCACTAGCATAATGCTAAGAAATTAAAAGAATAGAGAAAAATTAATATCATTTGCAAGATTATATATAGCTCTCTCTATGAGTTGCTCACAAGACGCAAGTGCAAATGTACTAGTGTGGACTATCATGCCAATGAATTTGTATATTGTAATATATGTACTCAAACATGAATTTCTATAACATGACTAACAAACTATGAACTAAATTGAATTTAAAGTGGGACCTTTTCCTCCTCCAAGAACTTCATGAATCGGTTTTTCATGTCCAAAGAGCTTTGCCCGTGCTCCAATAATTTCATTTTCAGAATCAGATGATGTATCGTGCGCCATAGCTCAATTCCTTCTTGACTGATATTGTGTTCTAGTGCATTTATATTGAAAATCCGACCATACTTATTTATTTGTTTTCATGCACAAGGGTAGGAGATTCTATGCTCAATACTAACGTAAGGAATGACTTGGGGTTAACTTGAAGATACCTTTGCATTCCCGCTAACACCCTAAAAAGTCTAAAGTATCCTTGCTACGAATCTAGATGAGTGTTCTTTCAGCAACCAACTCTTGATTATTATGCAACCCCATGTCGAAAATATGGAGCAATTAATAAACTGCGCATTTGTTTCTATGTTCATAAATAATTAGGTTCATATTTTTTTTCTATACATATATGTTTACATTTAATCACAAAAAGAAATTTTTACATTTAAAGCACTTACAATTTGGTATACCTTTGTGTAACTATAAATATTCATGTATAAGTGAACTTGTAACAAAGCCCAAAAAGTAAAGTTATTTTAGACAGTGATTGTATATAATTGTAAAACTATTAATATTTTTTATACGATGGAATTGAAAATAGGTACCAAATAATTTATAATAATACACATATTATATTAAATTAATTGAGCTAATTGGAGTAAAAAAAAATATTATCTTTTATGTTGTGAAAAAAAAGTCCAATCGAATGGGTCAATTTCCTGCCCTGCACGTACTCTCTAACTCAACCAACACAAACTACGCCAAACAAAAAGAAAATGTGAACTATACATGCATGCTATTGCTATACTTAAACAAATGTAAAAATGGTTTGCATGCACATGGTGCATTAACGGTAAAAGACCATCAGTGCTGGTTGGGATTGGCTGGTTGCATCAATTGTATCATCTTGGTAACCTGGTACCCATTCATACAAATCTTTGGTTTATTGGAAGAAAAAAACGGATCGGAAAAAGAGCATAAACGAAAAACAATTAAAAAAAAAACAAGAAAAAACACCGGTATTTTGTAAACAATAATTCATGTTATCTTTAATTAATAGTAGTTCTTTTCATTCCCATTTGTTACTCCTTATAACAGAAGTTTATAATTATTAGTATTATATGGTGTTTATGCAATACCCTATATATAATAAATAAATATTTTAAATAAATAAATTATATTTTAAATTTATGATGAATAATTTATATTGTGCTACAAATTTCTTAACTATTAATATTTAAAAAATAATAATTTAGAAGTAAAAATGAGGGTCAACGAAAAGAGATAATATGTTAAGAAAAACCTCTTGAAGTATAATTAAAAGAAGAGACTACATAAAAAATGATTCACCAATTTCTTTAACTAAAATTATTCATCAATCAAAGTCAATAAATACTTTACATTTATAAACATAATAATAGAAAAGTAATATTTTTTTATATTCCCATGAGTAGCACGAGTACCAATGTAGTATATAAATAATTAAGCGTGTTTGCTGTGCGTCAATGCATGTGGCTTATGGGTTCTTTTAGCATGCAAAAACAACATAGTGGTCAAGAAAGTCGCTGTCTGTGCTTAGAATTTGCAGTATGAATGTATGATCCTGCTTTTATCTTCTTTTTCTTCTTTATTTTTCTGAATGATATTAATATGATCCTATTATCTTTGAAACATATATATCAATACAGAAGCAAGTTGGATTGGTCCCAACAACCTTTTCTATGTTGTCAATCTTGTTGCCTGGGATTACTGCATCCTCACCCTCTTTAACCCACTTCCTCAAGTGGTGTTCCTACTTTTCTCAAAACAGAAATGAATTGAATGTGACCAATTGCATGGTTACCAACTCATTAATTTCACTCACACATTTCAATCCATTCCAATATGAAGGTTGAATATATATATATATATATATATATATATATATATATATGTGGATTTCAAGCTAACATTTTAAATTATCAACATTTGTATATATGATGAACTTTGAATGCATTTTTAAAGATTTTTTACTTAATATAAATAGGACATATATATATATATATATATATATATATATAGTTGCTATGATATCCAAATAAATCATAAGGTAATTAGTGTAATTAATTGTCTTTATTTTTAACAATTGTTGAATGAGTTTATAAGTACATCAAAAGATCGAGAGAATTTCTCTTAATTGTTTGAGAAAGTTATATAGTTTTAATTCTTGCCCTGCATGTTTTCTTGTAATTTCATTCTTGATTTTTATATTCAAATAGACCTTGTTCTTCCTCTATAAAATCAGAGAGAGACAAAGAAGAAGGATGGAATTGGTAAAGATAGATTAAACCGAATTCGACCACCACTACCCCTCATCGATAGAGAATTAAAATGAGAAGTTAAAAGGGTTAGTGATTCATGTTGATCAGGATGTGGCTCCTTTTTGGCTTTGTCTCCTTTTCTTAAGGACGATATTTGTAAGAGAATAATAACAAATTCAAGTAGACAATCAATAAAATGGTACAATTTAATTTAATTAATTAAAATTATACGTTTGGTGAATTAAACTTAATTACTTAAGGGCATAGAAGAACATGTTGAACAAAAAAAAAAACACAAAGAAATGCAGACATGAAAAGGTATGCCCTTCAGCAATTTTATCCAAATTTGTAATAAATGAGTTGAATTAATTTACTAAATGCTTTTCAAAAAAAGTTTTACTAAATGAACTGAACTGCTTTAATTAGATCTTCGCATGGGAAAATCAAAATTTTCAATAACAAATCAAAACCATTAAAATAAGACCAAATTGACCAACGCGAAAGAAGAATAGAGAGAAAAAAGGAACAACCTTAGGCTTTCAGGTTTCCAAATCTGTTCAATGAAATTTTGCAAATTTATACAAATTAATCACATTTTTATACGAGGATTGAGTTACAAAATATATCAAATTATTTACAGGTAGCATGTTAACCATTGATTATTATTTTTACTCATATATATTATATTTTTACTCATATATATTATAGAAGGTGATGTACCCTGTCATATCAATATCTTTAATTTTTCAAGAAACCATAAAATTTCTTCCCAATCTTATATATCAACCTTCCATATTAAGTCATACTATGCATATTCAATTTTGACGACTCATTTAATAATTTATAAATCTATAAACTGGTCCAGCCCAGCAAAATGTATCTACGGTGACCAGAATTAGATTTTATCTTGTTAAGCAAAATTTTAGATTTAAATATTATAGATAAAAAAATATAATTGAAAGAAAAATTCTTATAAGTGATTTAGTCATATTCTCCGATAAAGATAACAAAATTTAAAGATATTTCAGACTAACATTATATAATCTAAAAAACGTGATTCAGACCCACGATGTTACCAGTTTTGGACTGATCCATGTTAGACGCCCCTTCAATTGTTACGTAACTACGCTGTCTACGCATGCATATGACACGCCCCCTTCAATATCAGGTAATTCCATTAAACGCATGGTCCACTTATGAACTTGTTTTAAGCGTTGTGTGGTCACCATGCAAACTATTACACCGTATGAAATCGTTTCGTTCGTATATGAGATGACGAAGAGAATGATAAGTGACCTGAACAAGACACCTAGAGGAGCAATGCAATGTAACCGTGCCTAAAATCCTACTCCAAATTTTACACATTGTTCCGTTCCAGAAAAACGGATGTCCAGTTATGAAAACTGGGTCTCAATATGGGATCAGTACTCTCTCTCTCTCTGAATGCGTATGAAGTTTGAAGCACCCAGAGGAAGATGAAGATCACAACAAAACAACACAACACAAGTGGTGTGCAGTGTGTGCTTGTGTGAAAGGAAAAGAGAGAGTCAGAATATGTGTGTGTACCTTTCACCTTTGATAATGGGCTATTTATGCTTTCACTGACCTGTGGTTAATTGAGGAAACTTTGTCAATTCTTGGTCATAATCTGCACAAGATAAATAATATATCTTAATTATTTGTTTGATAAAATAATCTCAGAGATTTGTCCCAGATTTGTTGTATATTTAAAGTCTTAATCTTTCCACAAATAACTAATCTTCTTGGGCTCATCGATTTGTGGCCCAATATATGAATTCCGTAACACACATTATTTTTTTTAAGTCTGTGAGGAAACGAAGAATTTTATTGAAAGATATTCATTTAAATATTGAAGTTAAATGTATGGATTTAAGTTATATATATAAATTTTCTTAACTCAACTCGTTTTATAAGTGATAAATTCATTTTTCTCACATATAAATTTGTATGTATTGTAATCAAGTGATTGAATATAAATGGCTAATGTAATATCCGAGTTTGAATATTATTTGATTTTGATTTTTGGCAGAAATGATTTTTTGTCATATTTTACTTATTTTTTGACTGGATTTTAGATTAGTCGTAATCTTTTTTTTTTTGAACCAAAATGTTAAGACAAAAAAAATACTGTAAAAATATATACAAATTAATTTTATATAAAAAATTTAAGAAAAAATTATAAGACACTGACACCTGACAGAAAGCTGTATAAATACATGCATGGAACAAAATATAAGTATTCTTAAAAACAAATTCTTTGGTGTGATGGCGCAGAGAGCTCAACCAGTATTGGCCACAGATGTTTTCCAAATGGGAAACATCCAATGGAAGCAATTCAATGTTGATACATCCAGTGCTTCCTTACCTCCAAAACCATTGCTAATTTTTACACCAACCGTTCCTGGCGCATACCCTGTAATATTGTTCGTCCATGGCTTTTTCATTCGCAATTTCTACTACTCTAAGCTCCTAGCCCACATAGTCTCACATGGATTCATAATCGTTGCTCCTCAGCTGGTATATTATACTTTTAATACTTTCTAACTTTTTTTTTACTTCAAAATACATTATTCAGGCACCATTAAAATTTGTATACAATTTGTTTTTTGGTGAATATACAGTTTTGGTTAATAATATATAAAACCGAAATAAAATACAGATTCTTTTTACGCACTATCTTTATTGTTTACCTTAATTACAAACAAGGCGTGAGAAATCGTATGAAAAACAAATGCTAAATATAAGAAACCTTTCTCAATTAATTCTTGTTGCATATTTGAGGAGATGAATATCCTAAAAGTATTTCTATAAATACTCAGTCTCCTCAAATGAGTTTTCAAAATCACTTAAACTTTATTGAAATTAGTACCTAGTATTAATTACCTGCTTTTATATATACATATAATTATTGTGCTATGCACATTAGTTAAATAATTAAAATGGAAAGTATTTATCGTATAAATCACAAGAGAATGTAAAAAATATTATGAATAACATAATTTTTATTTAAATAAAAATATTTTTACTTTAAATTTCTCAATTAGTATCCTTAAGACACAAATTAATATACTTAAATAATTTAATTGATATGAAATTGTGAAGAAAAAAAATTGAGATACAAAATTAAAAATATTTTTAATATATTCCGTTTTGGGTTCTCTAACCTGACTTTTGTCTTTCGAATGTTGTTAGTTTTCCAATGGGCTTCCTATGTATGGACCCACTGAAGTTGAATATGCAGGAAAAGTTGCGGATTGGATAACTGAGAAGCTTCAACCTTTGCTTCCAGAGAACGTTGAAGCCAATTTGGAGAAACTGGTTCTATCAGGTCACAGTAGGGGTGGGAAAACTGTATTTGCTGTGGCTCTTGGTCATGCTAAAACTAATCTCAAGTTTTCAGCACTTGTAGGCATAGACCCTGTGGCTGGCACATCTAAATCTTGTAGAACACGTCCTCATATTCTCACTGGCAAGCCACGGTCCTTTGATTTGAAAATGCCCGTTGAAGTAATTGGCACTGGATTGGGCCCAGAGAAGCTTAATGGTTGTACTCCACCGTGTGCTCCTGATGGTGTGAACTATAAGGAGTTCTTCAACGAGTGCAAACCCCCTTGTGCAAAATTTGTTCTACCAAAGTATGGTCACATGGACATGTTGAATGATGACACACCAGGGCTAATTGGGACATTGGTGTCAAAGTGTATGTGTAAGAATGGGACTGGTCCTAAGGACTTGATGAGAAGGACCACTGGAGGGTTGGTTGTGTCCTTCTTGAGGGCACAATTGAATGACCTGTGGAAGGATTTTGATGCTATTTTAAAGGACCCTAATCTTGCTCCCACTGAAGTCCATGGTGTAGAGTACATACCAGCATGCATGAACTGATCAACACTCAACGTTCATTTTGCATTTTTATTTCCATGAAAGGCCTATAAATGTCTTTCAAAATAATAGTGTATTGTTATTTACGTATTCTCACTATCGTATAAGAAAGACAAAATCTAAAATATTGTTGTTTTAATTTTTTAATATAATAAATTTTCTTTCTTTATACTTATATTTATAACTATTAATAATAAGAATTATCTTATTTCGTAAACATTTTTATTTTACAGAACAATAGTTATTCCTTGGAATTGTTGATACTCTAAGTAATTATTATCCATATATAATGATGAAATTTATTTTTTTTGCTTAATATTGATGTTTGTATTTTTTTATCAATATTATATATTATTGTAAGTTTAAATGATTTTGATGAATAAATATTTTAATTATTAATGAATTTCAATTTTTGAATTAATTTTTTGGTAATTAAAAATTATATAATTAATTATTTTTAAGTATTTTAACAAATTAGAAATAAATATTAGAATCTAAATTTCTTTTGGGACCTAAAAATTAAAAAATATGTAAAATTTCTAAATAAAATCTATTATTAATGTAAAAAAGAAAAAAATATTAAAATGATTTAATATTATAGGATCTCAAAAAGATAAATGAGATATTAAAGTAAAGATCTAAAATAAAATCTTATTTAAAATATTTTTTATTTTTTTTAATTGAAAATCATCAATTTAGTAAATTATTATAGTTTTTGTTAACATTAATAATGATGTGACATGTGATTGACCGGACAACAAGTACTACAAAGATAGGAGGATAATACCGGGATCCCACTAAAAAGAGAGAGTTTTTTGGATTATTACTGCTTAGGGGTAAATTATAATTTTTTATTAAAAAAGGGTAAGTTATTAAATCTTTTAATTTAGAAGTCCGTAATATAAATTATCACTTATATATTTTTTTTATTTATTTAACTAAAGTCTTAAAAATTTACGATTTTAATATAATTTTTTTAAGAATACATTTAAAATCATAAATTTTTAACGACTTTAATATTGACATACTTTTTAAGACTTTAACATTTTTTATTTTTGTTTTATTTTTTATTATTATTACTGACTTGAAAGTCTTAAATATTTTTATGATTTTCAAGTTTTAAATTTTTTTAATTTAATAATTTTTTATTATTTTAATATTACAAATTGAAATTCATAAATATTTTTATGATTTTAAAGTCCTAACATTTTTTTTAAATTGTAATGTTTTTAAAAAAATTAAATAATTTTATAATTTAATTATTTAATAAACAAATTTAGAAAACTAGAAAATATATTAAATAAAATATTAAAATATTAAATAAAATATTATTAAATTTTTTAATATTTAAAAAATTTATATAATTTTATTTAATATATTTTATACTTTTATAAATTTATTTATTAAACAATTAAATTGAAAAATTATTTAAAATTTAATAACAAAAAAACAAATTTTATTAATTTTATTTATAAAAAACAAAAAAAATTTAGAACTAGAAAGTCTTAAAAATATTTATGATTTTCTAAGTCCTAATATTAAAATAAAATAAAAATTATCAAAAAATTTATAAAAAAATGTTGAAACTTGAAAGTTATAAAAATATTTACCACTTTCAAGTGATAATATTAAAAAAAATGTGTTTCAATTTTAAAGACGTATAAAATTTTATGACTTTAAAATTGTGTACTAAAAAAAATTATACTGAATTCATAAATATTTTACAATTCCAGTTAAAAAATGAAAAAATATATAAATTATAAAATACAAAAAAAATTATAATACATGTTACGAATTACTCTTGTTTAATAAAAAATATAAAATCGATACAAAATGGTAATAATCGGAAGAAAAAAAAAAACTATCCCTTTCGGTGGAATCTCGGGGTGATACTGCAATTTTTAAAGTTTTTTTTGTACACTATAAACAAGAACGGCCAGTGATTTTCTGGACCACTTTGTCATTTGTATGCATTGGCGCACACAGCAAAAGATGCTGAATTGTTTATCTGCTAGTATCAGTATCGGGGTAACTCCTCCCGATAATATAAATAATCATTACTTCCATTCGCAAAACTTCTTTGATTTTTTTATAAGATATCCAATTCGAAATGTTTTTTTTATTAATTATTTTAAAATAAAATATTCGTATTAAAAGAGAGAGTCTAATAACAATTAACATGAAGAAACCATCCTATAGGCATTTATACTGTCCACCCGGCCTATAATTTTCTGATAGATGATAGCAAGAGCATCTCTAATGCAAGGAGTTTCAAAGGTTTTTTAGGCTAAGCACCTGTTCCGTGGAAGTTCCTATGCGTTGGAGCACACTGACTTGACAGAACCGATTTCTTCTGCGGACCTTGGATTCCTTATATAAGGAACCTAATTTGGCGCAAAACTGGTTAATTTTCGTTATTTCTAACTACATGCACATGAAATTGATGAATCAAAGGAGGAAGGAAGATGAACAGTTTGAAGAAAAATCAAATCGATACTGACCTTGAAGAAGAGAGAACGACAACGATGGACCACGACGGCGACGACATCATTAGCGACAGCATCATTCAGCGGCGCCACCACACACGTGACAAGAACGATGCGAGGAAGCTCCGTGCCGACGACGCTGATGGCGCGAGGTAGCTCCGAGACGGCGACGACAACGCGCAAGGAAGCTAGGTAAGTGCGAGAAAGCTTGTGTGGGTGGAGAAGAGAGAAAGAAAGAATGCTTGGACTGAAGCTTCTAGAAATAAAACCGTGGTTGTTGGGTGGGGAGTGTAGAGTGAGAAATAAATAAAAAATGCTAATGGCCGCTCAGTGCCGCTGTTGGTGCGAGTTGTAAGGAGTCTTGGTCTCGAGTCGAGCTGGGGCGTCATTTCATTCTCATAACGGGAGTGAGTGCACCTCAAGATCAGACAAGTTACAAGTACCGTTGAAAAGACTAAAGGAACGGGGGGAATGACTACCTGTAATAAAGCACATGCTACTACAAGCCGACCAGAACTTAGATTACCAGATCATTGACACAATCTTCCTAGAGATGGAGGTGAGGTCGACCTTCTTTCGATGGTACCTTTTATGTCTAGCTTGTTCTCTTGGTCAAAAGCCACAACTACTCCTTACCGAAACAACAATGTCCTCCCTTATTAATTCTCTAATCAAATTGATCCCAGATATCAGACGACAATTTTCTGCATTATTCCCTGTTCTCCGCCTTCGTCTTGTTTAAGCTTCCTTATGTGAATGTGAACAAATTTCTCTATGAGGGCCTCTTTGGAAGACTAGGAGTGAACTGATAGAGATGGATAAAGGGCCACCTATGAATGATGTGACCTACTTCATTTGGCATGACAGGGTAGTCCAGACACTAACTCCGACAACTCCAATGAACCCTGCTAAAAAACCGGAAGAAATGACATATCCTTGGAAGATGTTGGGTAGGGAGTGTCAATACCATGGGCCTTGTTTTGTCAAAGTAGTGCTACTAGTACATTAATAAGGAATTTTTTATTTTCATTCCCTTTATTGTTAATACATTTCCCTTTTGATTTTCTTTTTCAAAAATACCCTACAAAATACACTCCTGTTAAGTTTGGGTCTTCTTATTTCGATGTTATTGTGTTTAATTAACTATTATTATGTAAAACTTTAATTTATATTGTTACGCATTTTGTTTTATTTATTTTAATTTATATTTATAAAAACTGAAAAAATATTAAGTTTTATTTAAAAAATATAAATACGTGGATTTTTTTGAGTTTCTTATGGTTTCTTGCATTGGAGCAAAATATTGGGTGAGTTCCTTAGGAGTGACATGACACTGTAAGGAGCACAAAAAGTACTACAGGGTGGGTTCTCTTACATGTATCTACGACGTACATACCAGCATGTAATCAACACAAAACATTCATTTTGCATTTTTATTTCCATCATGAAAGGCCTATAATTGTCTTTCAAAATAATCATGGGATCCCATGATTATGGTAATTTTAAAAAATCTCAAAATATTTGTTATTTTAATTTTAAAATGTAATATTATTAATTATATTTTATTTTACTTATATTCTTTATAATTTCAATTGGTCTTGTTCTGTTCTTGAGAACAACAGTGTCTAGCTGGATAACTAGTGGATTGATTTTGGATCAATAGTTCTCTTTGTATAGAAGGAATACCCATAAATTAAGTAAATCAATGTGCACTTTGAAACTGAGATGACTTTTAGCCAATGGTTGTGAGGTGTGTGCACAATGACAATATATAATGGAATCGAAAGAGCATGAATATACCTATGAGCGTACCTCTTATTTATAAGGGTATTACCTCTAGGTCAAATGCTGCCACTTCTTGATTATATCAGATATATCCTCTAGAGTAGATAAGATATAACCTCTTGATCAGATAAGATATTTGTTTGTTGGGATTTCCTTTGATAACTGTTATGTATGTTGTTGAGATCTTCCCAATTATTGCTGAGATTCTGAGCTAATGAGTCATTACCGGACCATCATATTAAGCCTATATGTTGGGTCTGTAACAAGTCTTACCATCAATTCATTGCCATTTCTGTTAATGTCAATGGCAACATGACACGAAATTACTAACAAGACAAATTCATGTGACGAACGTAGACTACACATGATGTGCCAGTTTAAGGGAACCAAATTGTCATTGTTATTTTCAATCCACAAGTTTTCAATGGTGACTTTAAGAGCATAATCGTGGTTGCTTCGGTTCGCGTAACCATTGTTGACAACATATTCTAGTACCTTGCATCGTCATGCTCTACCTCTTCATGGCCACGAGAAACATTGTCTAGCCTTTATGTATGAACTCACCCGCCAGGAAGACTTTTTATACAAGGGATCCCTATGTCCATGAATCCACTTTCGCTGTCTTATTCGTCTGAGTCGATCATTACATTGAACCATCAATTTCGATACCTTTTGTTGTGCATTTGAGGAGTTAAACACGGGAAATCTTTATTAACGAGTCTCGAACACACCACATTTTAATCTAAAACTTTAAAATTCATGTTTATTACTTTTCTTCACTCCTATATGGTGCCCAGCTTGCTCATTTATATCTAATGTAAGACTACAACATACACTTGCACTCCAATATACAATAATTTTAGTCTTTTGGAAAGAAAAAAAAACTAATATTTTTAATTTTTTAATGAATATTCAAACATTTATTTCAATTTTATCATCTAATAAATATTGTGGTCTTGAAATATTTAATAATAAAAATTTATTAAAATTAAGAAATATAAGGAATTTTTAGTAAAATTATATCCCAATATATATTATTTTCTTAGAATACTTGTTTTTCTTACTTTTTGTGAAAAACTTTAAACACCAATTATTGTAAGGGAGGGAATATTAGTATCCGTGCAACTCCAAAGAATATAAGGAATCATTATTATTATTATTATTTTTAATAAATAAATAATTTAGTTTTTGGATTTGCATTTTATTGTCATTTTAATTCTTAAAACTAAGAAAAATTTAAATAAATTTTTAAAACTTTGTAGGTTTCACTTAAGTCCCCCCCCCCCCCTTCTCATTTTGGTCTCTAATACGGGGACTTAACGAATAATAATAACAGCAGGACCAAAATGAAAATTGATTAATTTTAAGAACTTAAATAAAATTCTAAACAATTTTTTGAACTTTTTAAAGTTTTCTATAGTTTATGATAAATGACATCAAGATACCAATTTAGAGACTAAATTAATTATTTACTAAAGAAATAATTTGTTTTTTGAAACTAAAAGTAATTTTTAGCTCGCCCAAATTCCTAACTGAAATTCCATCATACACTTAATCATACATATTGAATCTTAACCATTCATTTAATAAAGATTTGCTACTTTTTTATGGCTAAATCTTTTTTTTATTCTTGTTTTTAATTCATAATCCAAAATTTGACCAATAAAAGTTCCTAAACTTTTTCTCCATTACCAAAGAGTCTCTATCGCTAAGTAGCTGATGATGTTACAATAATGTTATATAGCAGTAATGACTTATCACATTATCCAAAAATTTGATGGTTAATCACATGTAATTTTTTCAATAAGTGTGATTTTATTTCCTCATAAACTAGTCTAACATCTGTAAAACATAATTTACCCGAAAAATTACTTGAATTTGTCAAAATTTTTATGGCGTGAACTGATAAGTCACTTGTCTGCCAAAACATCACCAATTAACATTGTTGCATAATAATGCGGACTAAAAATAGTAAATGAAAATTTTAAAAATTTTGACTGATCAAAAAATTTAGATTCATAACTAAACATAAAATTTAAAAAAATATTAGAAACTAAAAAATACTCAACCCAATTAATAATCATATATCTAACTGTTCTTATGGGTTAAGGTTTAAAAAACATTTATAAATTATCTATTAATAAGATTTTGATATTGACAATAGAAATTGAATATACGTTCTTATATGAGTTTGTTACTTATTAACTGAATCAACTTATCTTTGTAGTACAGGTTCAACTGGTCCATGTTAGATGCCCCTTCAATTATTATGTAACGCCATTAAACGCATGGTACACTATGAATTTTTATCATCTGGCTAGCTACAAGTGCCGTGGTTCCCGTACATACTATATACATAGTATGAATTATAAAATCGATTGCGGATTAGATAGGGACTAAACACAATGCCATGGGAGAAATACAATTTATAATTTGTTTGGTTCTGCTTAAAAACATGCTCGTTATAATAATTAAAAATTGTTAGTGTACAATTGAAATCACTCAAATTTTACAAAAGATGTGAAAACTATTATTGAGAGCTATCTCTTTGACGCAAAAATATCTTTATTATTATATCTTGAATAAAGATTTTGAGTTCAAGATTTAATTTTTATTATATCTTTCAACAAAGAAGATGAATAGATCTTCAACATGGAGAATGAATTTTTATAAAAGAACTCTCAAGATTTACACATTATTAAAAAAATATTTTTTTTTCTTTTTCTCTCCTTAAGATCTCAAAATAAGATCTACCACTAAAGAAAAAAATTAAAAAAATCTTCAATTTTACTTGATATTATAAGATAAGGTCTACCACTAAAAATGCTCTCTTCATAAACTCAGTACCAAGCACACATTTACTCGTGATTAAAATCCAACCCCCAAATACTTCTCATTTTTTTAAAGTTGATCCGCGGAAATATAAAATTTTATTGAAAGATATTAATTTAAATATTGAAGTTAAATGTGTGCATTTCAGCTGTAAGTTTTCTTAACTCTACCCATTATTTTATTTTAATTGTAAAAAATATTTAAAGAAAACATGAGATACTGACACTACCATTGTTTCCCATGTGAAAAATATCTATATAAGGTACATGGATAGCGCTAAATTTAAGTATTCTTAGAAGGAAATTAAAGTTTTTGGTGTGAGAAGAGTGATATGATGGCGCAGAGAGCTCAACCAGTGTTAGCCACCACCACAGATGTTTTTCAAAAGGTATGTATATATATCCAATGGAAGCAATTCAATGTTGAAACATCATCAAGTGTTTCCTCCTTACCTTCAAAACCATTGCTAATCTTTACACCAACCGTGCCTGGTGCATACCCTGTAATATTGTTCTGTCATGGCTATTTCCTACGCAATAGCTTCTACTCTGAACTCCTAGGGCACATAGTTTCACATGGATTCATAATTGTTGCTCCTCAGCTGGTATATCTTCTACTTAACACTTTCTAATTTTTTTTAATCTTTTCATTATGTTATTTAAGTACCATTAGTTTCTTACAATTTTGCTTAATTATACACATTTTTCAACGCGTTGTCTATATTATTTACTTTAAGTTCAAATAAATTGTATGAAAAAAATGCTGTGGGTATGTATGTATGTTTCTTACAGATTTTTTTTTTTAGAAAAAAAAACGTTATTTTGATATATATTAGTGATTATTTTTTTTAAGATTTTAAAGAAAGCGAAAGCAAATTTTATATTTGTTTACAATCATAAAAATACCTTTTTTATTTTAAAATCAACAGCAAATTTTATGAAAAACTATTCAAAACATAATTTTAATCAAAACTTATGTAATTTTCAGCTACTGATTTAAGAACTAATAGAATATCTAACTCAGTTTGTTGACAGTTTGTTGAATATGTGTATGAGTATTATAAATCTTTGGTATTGTCTTTAATTTCAACCGATAAAAAGGAATAAGTTGAAAACTTTTAAAATTGATATTTAAGTAATTTTTTTAAAGAAAAGTTGTAACACATGAATCCTATAGCTACATATATAAGAAATACTTCTATATATTAATTCCTGTCTTTTCTGTAATTTCCTGTGTTATTTTTGCATAAGAAGTGGTATTAGCATCTATACCAATGATTTTATCTTATATTTAAGTTCAAAATTCTTTATTCTATAACATAGCTTTTTGCCTATGCTAGTTTTCCAATGGGATGGTGCCTATGTTTGGAGCCGATGAAATTAAGTATGCAGGAAAAGTTGTGAATTGGTTAGCCAAGGCACTCCAACCTCTATTTCCTGTTGGAAAAAAATATCAATTTCCCATTTCAGAACCTGTTATAAATGGTCTTGTACAAACAAAATATTTTATGCATAAACAATAATTATGCAAGCAATATAACACAATTTTTAACGTGAAAAACTTTTCAAATTGAGAAATAAAAACCACGAGACCGATCTCGGAGTCCACCCAAATTCTTCACCATCAATAAAGTGAGATTACAAAAAGGTTTCCACAACTATTACAATCAACATACAACTTCAACAAAAGTTGTACCAAACCGTCACAAGAGGCAAACATACAAAATAGGCTTTTATACAAAATTAATTTCTACCACCAGAAACAATAAATAACAAATCCCAACAGTCAAATTGACGTATTGCACGAGAGGAACACACTGACCAAATTTGAGGACAATCTAACGGTTAAGCAAAGAGATAACCGTTTCTCAATATCACTGCCCGAAACAAGACAAAATAGAGCAGAAATTCTGATAACCTCTATTTGAAGTTGAAAAAATCCCTCTTAAAATACTTCAATGAATGATCCGGATGGTGATAATTTAGTAACCAATTTTATTAACGGTTCTTGAAAGTTTGAACGCGATCCAACGGTTAATGTGAGAGAAATGTCCCTCGTAATAAAACTGCATGCTTCAAAAAATAGTTACAGAACCAGTTCGGTTTGGAAATTTCTGGTGATGCTACAAGCCTCTATTCAAGAAACCAACCGTTAGATGTTAATATTGGTGAGTCACGAACTTGCTGTAAAAGTTTCACCAAGATCGAACTTTTAACCAAGGAGTTCGAGAAGATTGAAGGATGACAGTTTCTGCCCTTCTCAACATGCGAATTTTGATGGTTTCTTTCTCCTTTCCTTTTTTTCTCTCTTGTGTGTTTTCAAATTAACTGCCAACATCTTAAAAGAAGTAACTGTTGATCCATTAAAATAAGGAACCCTAATCTTTCCTTATTGGGCTTGACTTGGCTTGGGATTCAAGCCCAACAAATCTCCCCCTCCAGTCCAATTAGGGTTAAATATCACAGAGATTTTACACAATAAATCATGAGTAACCATATAAGTGAACTAGACACCACTCCTTTCTTATATGGTGCTCAAATTTTCTATTTCTATCCGATGTGGGACTTTAACTCATACTTGTATTCCAACAATCTCCCGCTCAAAGTGTAAGTCTCTTCCACATGCCTCCTCGAGCGAAAGTCATTTTCAATATTCACAAGTAGTGGCCCTCAGAGCTTATGCTCTAGTACCTTGTACCGCCACAACACTTGCGGGACTCACTGCCTGGCCTCCATGCCTGGACTCACCCGCCAGGAAGACTTTCGATACAATGGATCTCCACGTCCATGGATCCACAAACGCCTTCTTACTTGTCCGAGCCGGTCACCAAGTCGAACCATCGACTCTAACTTCTCAAAAGTTTCTTCTCTACTGGATCATAGAATCCCAAAATGACATAGGCAACTGTGAATGTGAGAGTAAGCATCTAACTTTTTCAATCAGTATCCTATTCATCCTCTCCGCAAAACCACTCAACTGAGGAGTCTTAGGAGGCGTCTTCTGATGTCAGATACCTTGTTGTCTGCAATAATGATCAAAAGGACCTGTGTACTCTTCACCATTATCTGTTCTGATGCACTTCAACTTCTTCCCAGTCTGTCTCTCAACTAAGGCCTGAAACTGCTTAAATATATCCAACACTTGATCTTTTGTCTTCAAGGTGTAAACCCATGTCTTCCTTGAATGATCATCTATGACAATGACAAAATAAAGAGCATCACCAAGTGTTTTTGTCTTCATAGGACCACAAACATTAGAGTATACTAAATCAAGTATAGCTGACATTCTTGAAGGAAGGGAACTCTTGAATGCAACTCTATTTTGCTTTCTTGCTAAGCAATGAGAACACTTCTTTAATGGTGCTTTCTTCAATCCTGGAAGCTGCTCCTTATTAGCTAAAAGAGTCAAGCCTTTCTCACTAATGTGACTAAGCCTTTTGTGCCACAACTCCATTGTATCTTCATCTTCTACAACATTAATTTTCCCTGTAGAGATCCTTGCATGTGTAATATACAATGATGAGCACTTCTTGCCTCTAGCCACAATCATTGAACCTTTAGTGAGCTTCCATTGACCATCATTGAATGTGTTACAAAATCCCTCATCATCAAGTTTTTCCTGTTGAAATCAAATTCAACCGAATATCAGGAATATGTTTAACAACATGCAAGACTAACTTTGTGCCATTGCTAGTCTCCAAGCACACATCTCTAACTCCAATCACATTGGCCAAGCCATCATTACCCATCTTGAAAAATCCAAAATCATCAGATCTGTAAGATGTAAAGAAATCCTTGCGAGATGTAGCATGAATGCTTGCTCCACCATCTATCACCCAGTTGGTCTCATGACATAAAAGATTAATTGCTTCACAATCATAAATAAGGAAGAAATCTGAAGTGGTAGTAGCAACTCAATCATCTTTACCATCTTCGTCATTCTTATTATCTTTCAACTTCCCTTGTTTATTATCTTTCTTCATTTTTCGGCAATACTTCTTTATATGTCCTTTCAAACCACAATAGTGACACTCAACATTGGCAAACTTGTTAGACTTGCTTCTTCCTTTATCTCTATTCTTCGGACCTCGACTTTTACTTCTCCCCCTTCTTTCAGTAACTAAGACTTCTGATTGAGAAGAAGAAACTTATGTCTTTCTTCTTATTTCTTCATTTAAGATATTACTCTTCGCCAAATCCATGTTGATTATACCATCAGGGGCTGAATTAGACAGAGACATTCTAAACATCTCCCACGAGTCCGGCAAAGTACCAAGCAACCATAGCCCTTGTATTTCATCTTCAAACTTGATTCCCATTCCTGCTAGTTAAGAATAATTCCTTGAAATTTATTCAAGTGATCAGTCATGAAGGTACCTTCTTGATACCTTAACATCATCATCTGCTTAATCAAGAAGAGTTTGTTGTTTCCAGTTTTTCTTGCAAATAGTTGTTCAAGCTTGTTCCACAACGTTTGTGCATTAGTTTCATCACTAACATGATTCAAAACATTATCATCCAACCACTGCCTGATATAACCACAAACCTGTTGATGAATCAACTTCCATTCTTCATCAGTTTTATTTGTTGATTTCTCAGTATCAAAGACGGCTAAGTGATACTCCTTCACATACAGAAGATCTTCCATCTTTCCTTTCCATACATGATAATTTGAACCATTTAGTGTAACCATTCTACTTGTATTAACCTCCATAATTAATCACAAGTCAACAGGCAAAATAACACAAGCTCTTGATACCAGTTGTTAGGAAAAAGACACCAATTTCCCTTTCTAGGACCTGTTATGAATGGTCTTGCACAAACAAAATATTTTATGCACAAACAATAATTATGCAAGCAACACAACACAATTTTTAACGTGGAAAACCTTCTCAATGTGAGAAATAAAAACCACGAAACCGATCTCGGAGAACAACCAAATTCTTCATTATCAATAAAGTGAGATTACAAAAGGGTTTCCACAACCATTACAATCAACATATAACTTCAACAAAAGTTGTACCAAACTATTACAAGAGACAAACATACAAAATAGGCTTTTGTACGAAATTAATTTCTACCACCAGAAACAACAAATAACAAATCTCAACGGTCAAATTGACGTATTCCAAGAGAGGAACACACTGACCAAATTTGAGGAAAATTTAACGATTAAGCAAAGAGATAACCATTTCTCAATATCACTGCCCGAAACAAGACAGAATAGAGCAAGAATTCTGATAACCTCTATTTGCAGTTGAAACAATCCCTCTTAAAACACTTCAATGAATGATCCGAAGGGTCAAAATCTATTAACCAATTTTATTAACCGTTCCTCAAAGTTTGAGCGCGATCCAACGGTTAATGTGAGAGAAATGTCCCTCGCAATAAAATTGCATGCTTCAGAAAAGGGTTACAGAACCAGTTAGGTTTGGGAATTTCTGGTGATGCTACAAGCCTCTATTCAAGAAACCAACCGTTAGATGTTAATATTGGTGAACCACGAACTTGTTGTAAAAGTTTCACCAAGATCTAATGGTTAAACAAGGAGATCAAGAAGATTGAATAATGAGAGTTTTTGCTCTTTTCAACATGCGAATTTTGATAGTTTATTTCTCCTCTCCTTTTTCTCTCTCGTGTGTTTTCAAATTAACTGCCAACATCTTAAAAGAAGTAATTGCTGATCCATTAAAATAAGGAATCCTAATCTTTCCTTATTGGACTGGACTTGACTGGAGATTCAAGCCCAACACTTCCTAGCTCATTGAAACCAAATTGGAAAAACTAGTTCTATCAGGCCACAGTATGGGTGGAAAAACTGCATTTGCTGTGGCACTAGCTAGGTCATGCTAAATTCTAAAACTATGCTCAAGTTTTCAGCACTCATAGGCATAGAACCTGTGTGGTATATCTATGTGTAAGGCTTACAAAATACTTCATCATATTCTCACGGGGGAGTCACAATCATTGGATTTGAACATACCAGTAGCAGTAATTGGCACTGGATTGGGCCCATAGAAGGCTAATTTTTTGTTTCCACCGTGTGCTCCTGATGGGGAGAACCATAAGGAGTTCTTCAAGGAGTGCAAACCCCCTTGTGTACATTTTGTTACAACAAAGTATGGTCACATGGACATGTTGGATGATGAGACACGTGGGCCAATAGGGACAATGTCAAAGTGTATGTTCCATAATTAATTAAATAAAAATATTGACAAAATATCATTTTAATGATAATTAATTTACAAATGTCTTTCTTTAGTTAATTTGAATATTTTGAATATTAATAAAAATAATTAAAGAAATTTGAAATTTTCTTTAGTTCCATAATTAATTAAATAAAAATATTGATTAAAAATTGTACTTGTGTCACAAGAAAGATAGGTAATTACATGAGAAGAAAAATATAAATAAAGATTGTCTCATTTTAAAAAAATCAAATTTATAATACAATACTAACTTATATTTAAGTATAACAAAATCACAACCATAAATTCACAAGAAGTCAAAAACAAATACGAATAACTTTTCCGTTACACCAAAATGAATAGTAGTTTAAAATTATAATTCAAATATGTTATAAATTTTACATAAAAACCACAAAATAATTTAGCTTTTTATATATGGAAGATAATTTTATTTTGATTTTGATAATAGCTTAACAAATAAAGAAGGGCTATATATATGCCAGAACCGTGAGATTATAGCTAGGGTGTAAATATTGATAGGAAACACACATAAGTGATATAGCCATATAGGTAATAATAGCTATTAAGGGATCCATGAAAGGGAGCCTTTACTGGTTGATGCTATTTGCAAGGAAGATAAGGCCAGACTTTTTTTTTTTTTTTTTTCTCTTTAGGTAGTTTGAGAGTCTGATCTGTGGTATAGACATCAACGTACGTGAACACGTTTTTAACAAGTGCATACAAACATTATCGTAAACATGTATTTAATACAAGTGCCCTTTTAGAATTTGAATATTATTATATCCTTGCAAAATATTGCAACATGCTAATCACTACTCCCTTCCTATGTTGGTAAAAATAATGTATTTCATATTCTTTTTAACTTGTTGCTCTATGAAGATATTGCAAGTGATCACAATGGAAGTTAATTTTTCCGTTTGCTAGAACTACAAATTGTATATATAGAGAACGGAGGAAATTAGTATTTTCTTATTCAATAGAATTGTGATACATATTCTAATATAATTTATGAAATTACATGTTATTCTTCTAATTTTTTGAACTCCAAAATTGTTAATTAAAACTTAATAATTAAGAAATTTCAACATGTCATTCTATGGTGTCATTCATTCAACCAATATATTGCAGATTTGCAGGGACTCAATAAATAATTCCCTTCCTATAAATTCACTGTGAAGCATTGTATGCTTATCTATTCTACCCTGTTAACATGGGATGAGTGTGATACCAACCTTCTTGGACAGTTACTTGCTCTTCATGATTCGGGGTGAGTGGACCTATCACTATCATCCATTACGAATTAATTAACAAATAGTAGAAACACTTAAAAGGCAACGAAATTCCATAATTTTAGTTGGCATTTTTTAAATAGGTATATGTTCGAAGACTGAAGACTAAACACTTGCTGGGAATGTCGTCTGTGCAGAAATGCCTAGACGTGGAAGATAAAAATTCTCACATTGACTTAAAAATTCTCACTTTTTTTTTTTTATAACTAAGATCATTTTGGGATCCATACTAATTTAAATGTTTGGAGAACTCAGTTATAAGAAACTATTATTGTTCTCTCAATTGGCTTTTATTTCTTCTCGTGACATGTACTTTAACCTTGATTCAACAAGCTAGTTCTTTTAATCTCTTAACCTTCTTATACATGAAGAAAAAAAATGATACAATACTTTTCTTGAGAAAAGAATGTTGTAATCACGTTTCATTTTATTTTGCTGAGCAGTTTTCCATTAAATTTTCCGGGGATGGAAATTGATAAATATTTTAATCTCTTGGGATACCCCTTTCGGAAAAGTAGCCACATTAACATGCCTAATTAATCCCACGTCTCATACATGATCATACATTACTACATGTCTCTATTCTAGTAAATTATTCTGGCCCACAAAATCACATTATTTTTTCTGTGAAGAGTTAAAGACTAATATTTTATTGAGTACGTTACTAAAATTCATCCAAGGACTAACCTCTTGTGATAAATGCTACTACATTCTTAATTTGTACAGAGATCTGAGGGTCAAAATCTTAACCACATACATAAAAAAACATAATTATCTATCAATCATCATGTTATATCATGTTGATAAATATTAATATATTGAACGACACTGACAGGCTAGAAAAGCTGTTTAAAGGCTGAAATTATAATATTATCCATTCATCTGAACAAATTGGTGGCTTCAGCAGGCAAGGGTGACCTTGCAAGATTACTGCTAGATCTCTTGTAGTAGTTATTGAGTTAAACTACATAAAAGAAACAGCTAGCCTTGATTTTCTCGCTAAAGGAATATAGCCAAATAAATTAAACAAGCAAGTAAAATGAAAAGAGAAGGGACATGAATCTTGAGAAAAAGTAAAGTTGGATGCTGGTGTTGGTGCTGGTGCTTGATATAATAATACTGAGCTAAGCCTGTGCAAATTGATATGTGAGCTTATCATTATTGATGAGCACACTCTCTAGGCCAAAATTGACTGATGTAAGCAATGATAAATCATCAATGATCAACTGAGCATGGAGATTAAAAGTTGAAGGTACCATAATTTTAAGGCCCCACACGTTGCATGATAACGACCCCTTTAATTGTTGAATAAAACTACAAACCCCTTTAATTTTGACTTAGAATAGACCAAAACAATCCAGTAAATTCAATGATTATGTGCGTGAATTCACGCCAATTTGATCCCTCTTTTGCTTTTCCCATATGAATTATTGTAGAAGTGAGCTGATGATTATTATTGTTTGGCGTGCCTAGCTAAAAGTATATAGTGTGCTGCTAAGATAAATGTAAACTATGAATCAATTTGCAGCTATATATGTTGATAATAGAAAAGCATAGCATACCAAGTGCATTCAGAAATAGTAACATTGGGTAATTAAACTCAAGATTTGCCAATTAATTAAAATGACAAATTTCTTTATTAGTAGTTTGTTTTATTTTTCCCTTTCTATGTAATCTCTCTTAGAAAATTAGAGTAGGATTATAAAATAAAATAAAAAAAACCAACCTTGTCTTCACAAGGCAGAGTGCGATTTGCTTAATTTGCCTTCCCCTCACTCAACAGATCAATGATCATTGTAGCAAATCTGAACAAAATATGTAACTTTCAAAAGATTAGGCGCCTACAAAGGCAAACACTGCACCTTCTAATTTGAACGTGACTTGTCCTCCACTTGGTATTTTTTTCACACAAAAATTTCACATTCAAAATAGCGAATCAAATCCTCACTTTTTCCCCATTTCCTTTAGTATGTTTGTATAGAGAATTTTAAATGAGTAAAATAATTTATTAGAGAATTTGAAATTCTTTAATCTAAAATTTATTGTTTGGATGTTTTTATATGAAGAATTTAAATTTTTATAATTTTAAAATAGAATTTTAAATAACAAAAAATGTGAAATTTAATTTTCTTTTAAAATATGAAAAATTGAAATTCTCTTTTTCTACATAGCTCGCACGCACCACACCAATCTCTTATTCATTATCGTTCCACTCTACAACTCACATGTAAGACAACCCAAGTTTTCATGTAAGAAGATTCGTCGGCATCCCACGACAACTGAAGAAATTTAATTTCTTTATCCAATCACAAAATTTTGAAACTAAATAAATTTAATTTCTTTATCCAAAGACAAAATTTTGAAAATAAAACAATTTCAATTGAAATATTTTAAATTCTTTAGAATTTTAAATTGCCTCGTCCAAACATAGTCTTAGAGAAATCTTGTAATGATTTGTCCAATAGAATATAGAACACTTAAAATTGGGATTAATTGTTTAAAGTCGAACAATTAGATGGGTCTTAATCATTATGATAATAGAGATTTCATTAGACAGTTAAGAAATTTTTATTAATTACTGCCTTTTACAACACACTAATTAACTCTATAGTGTGATCAAATTCATTCCAAATCCTTTGCTTCAATGAAATCTTAGATACTGCTCTCAATTGGCTTGCTCCTTGGAAATAATTTTACATTGCTAATCATAGAATGTCAGCACTCTATTCCTTGTAATCCATTGCACTATATAATGATGGCTACTGATTGTAAACTTCATCTCACCAATTTCCCAGTGCGTGTTATAATCATCATAATTAAGAGAGCATGTAGCATGTGACTATATAATAAAAGAAGCATATACATAGGTGTAAATTAACAAATACTCACCACATCAACATCACCGAAAGGTACCACGGCCGAAATGGTGGGTCACGGACATTCATGCAGGGTAGTAGAAATTTGGAAAGAATAGGAAATGTTTCTATTTATAAGGAGAAGATTAAATTAATGTAATTTTGATATTATTATATTATTTTTATAATTTATTATTAAATATGATTTTTATTCATCAAATCGTTGGATACTATATTTATATTATTAAGATTATTGGTGTAAAATTTTTCAAAACTAAATAACAATAATAAGGTAATTAAATGATTTATATTTTAATATATTTCGAAATGTTTATATTACATTGATTTTAATCTATATGAACGAGATAACAAATGATTTTGAATTAATATAAAATTTTATATATGTGATCCTGTGAAAGAAATTTTCAATCCAACAGTAAATTTTAAGAAAATATTATCTAAATAAAAGTTATAAAATATTATAATAGTTATCAAAATTATATTGATGTAATTTTTTCTCTTTAGTATAATGATAAGGAATCAAATTTCACCAATAGTTTTAACAACAATTACAATATTTTTATAATTTGATATAAAATATAAATTTTATTAATTCAATCGTTTGAATGATAGTTAAATATTATACAAATGTGATTTGTATTATAGTCATATAAAATGTTTACTGCATTTTAGTTTTGCCGCACTTATGCCTTGAGAGTGCATTGGAACATGCTCTATAACAGTTTGGACAGCTACTCAAAGATGCACTCATTAATTTTTATTACTATGAAGGTAATTCGAATGGAATTGAAATTCTTCAGTTACAATTGTTTATTGTAATGAATAACTTCAAATGGTTTAACAATTAGTTAAAATATGACCTTATTTCAGTACATTTTTATTTAACATTTTGGTGCCAAGAGTAAGGCCCTTGGATGCCGCCAAGAAAAATTTATTGTGAATTTTTCTTTTTTTACAAAGTCACACGTATGATGGTGTGGTGAAATTAATATATATATATATATATATATATATATATATATGTTTCTCAATAAGTTTATAACAAAAGAAAAGAGAACCATGTTTCTTTCATACATTAAAATCTAACTAAACATTTTTAAAAGTTTTTTTAAAATTATTTTCAAAGTGAGGTATACATGTTTTATTTTCGGAGAAAAATTTTACCTTTTCAATTTTTTTTCTTATAATTTCTAATTACTGGACACAATTTTCTTTTATCCCTTTGTAAATGTCTTTTAGGCTGAAATCAGCAATCTGGCTTTTTGACTGAAAATAATTTCCCCACATGTTTTGGAGTCGTCTTCCTTTTCTATCTTTTTACTCCCATTTGCTTAGAGATTGAAATTTTGAAATACAGTGAACAGAATGAAATAATTGCATTTCGGGTGACTTTGGCTTCAGCTTCAGCAATTCAGTGATTTCAGTCTAATCTGTCTGTTACAATCGGTTTGACCACGAATGAAGCTCCACCGAAAGGTACTAAAATAATGTAGATGTTCATTGACATATCTAAAATTTCAACTCTGAGCTATGTGACCAAGCCATATAAAATACAAACTAACCATATAATTAATCTTGACCTTCAGTCCTTAGGAAGAAAAAAGAAATTATAAAGTCAATATATAGATATATAATTACATCGATCTATAAGTATTCAGCTTTGTTAAATTTCTAAAAGTGATAAGTTTTATTAGGAAAAAGCACCTATTATAATTTTATATAATAAGTGCTTAATGCTATGTTTCTTAATTAAAACCTATCACTATTAGATGTTTAAAATCAATCCTAAAGTCCAATATAATGTTAACATTTTACATAAATATTTGCTGTTACCTGAAATCATTAAGCAGTAATTTGGATGCTAAATATCTGGACTAGTAATCTTTACCTTTTAATAGTGGACCAAAGTTTAAAGTGGTGGGATAAGGGACAAACCTGCACTCCCTCACTCTTATAATTTGATCCCACACCTTTCCATGTTTATTTTTATTTTTGTTTTCCACTAAGCTCACAGTATAAATAGGGACTAAACTAAATCCAAAATGCACCATCACAGAAGCAATTAACATATTCTCCTCTCATTCTCACTCAAAACACAAAATCCTGACTAAGGTGAAAATGAAGGCATCACACATTGCTTTGTTCACTTTGGTGGTGCTTCTTCTTGTGGCTGAAGTTCAAGTGTCAATGGCAGTGACATGCAGCCCAGTGCAGCTGAGTGCATGTGTGAGTGCAATAACCTCTTCAACCCCTCCATCAAACCTATGCTGCTCCAAGATCAAGGAACAGAAACCATGCCTTTGCAAATACCTCAGGAACCCCAATCTCAAGAAGTTTGTTGACTCTCCTAATGCAAGGAGAGTTGCTAGCACTTGTGGAACTCCCTTCCCAAGGTGCTAAGGTGTTACTAAATTTGAAGAGGTTTTAATTTCTCTGCCTGATTATGCATCTTGATATCTATCCGTGTGTTCTGGCCAGAGACTAGAGAGTGAAAGAAATTATGTGTTATCATATATGTTTACATATATATATATATATATATATATATATATATATATGGTGTGGTTTAACGTCTCTATATATGTCTTAATGTTAGTGAGAGTACTAGTCCTAATGGATATGTGATGGTTTGGTTTCATGTCATTCCATTTCAGTTCCATGGTGTGCTCTATCTCATCTTACGTAACGTTAATTAATTAATTAGTTGTTGCAAAAGGCTGTATTTATAATTCAAAGAAGTATCTGTATCTGATCGTATGTTTCCTCTTCTTATTAACTCTCCATCTATCTTATTAGTTTATAGTTGTTCATCACTTTGGAATGGAGTTGTCTGGGTAATTGACATTACTTATTAGAAAATTAAAGCATTAAACATAAATGTAACAAGCCATCAAGAACGTACATACAGAGAAAACAGAAAACAAAAATGTATTTTGGTTGCAGCATTATAGTTGCCTTATGATTGTGGAAATGCCATAAGATCAGTATTTACACACTTTTTTCCCCTATTCTTGTATTTGTCATTCGACTCTCGAATACACCCATCAAAGTTAAGAGGGAAACAAAGTCTACAGCCAAGCCCGTCAAGCAAAACCAATTTGGACAGCTATAGTTAAAAAAAGATAAAGGAAGTGAAAAAAGGAAACAAGAATATTTATATTATATTGGTGGTTCGTCTCACTAACTGAGATTATATCCAATTATTGACAATAGTAAAGATTTCTACTAATTAATAATATTTACAAGTTTTATAGAAAATGTTTAAAATAAATGAACATATTAAATGCAGATTCTCTAAAAAATCTCTATGACTTGTTGACTTTTGAGACTTATATAAATAATGTTGAAAACTAATCTTTGTGAAAGTTTTTTTTTTCTCTTATTTTAAATGAATGTTCATGCATTAAATGTTTTTCCCGTTTTGACGAAGATATTATCTTCTTTTTTTTACTTTGTGTGACATGTTAAAATTTTCATACTTTTATTTATTTATTTTCTTTGTAATGTTTTCTAGTCCAATGTGATTTGATGTGAATCATGCTCTTTGAGGTAAGAGAGTTGATAAGTTGTATCTTTTTGTTTCTTTTAAGACAACAAAGGCTCTTGCTTGTAGGATACACCATCAAACTTATAATCTTGAAGATGCCTTAAAGTCTTGAAGTTCTTATCAGACAAAACATGTGACAGACGAAGGTTTTAATATACTAATAGATGGACATGTTAAGACGTATCAAGTTATTACATTAGGCAAATCGTTAAGAAAATTTGTAGTACATAAATATGTTTAGTCTTTATGAAAATATCATAATTTTACCAAAACAGCCTAACAGGATTGGTTGGATGCTTTTCCTTGCTCTCTACTTTCCCAAGCCTTCTCACTGACTTCACTTGCTAGCTATATATTATTTGTTATCGTTAAAACTAAGCACCAAATCATCTTATACTTTACATCACTTATTTATATATCTAAATTTGATGACATTAATTTATTTTTTAAAAATTATTATAAAAAAATCACTTTTATGAGTTTAATATTTAGTATACTTTTTTACTGTATATTTAGTATACTTAATAACTAATACGTACCACAAAGTTTTTTTAAAAATATATCTAAGCTAACAAAAAAGGAAGTTGTTATATCCACTTCTCCTCTTTCCTTATCCACTCCCCTTTTCATATCGGTATGTTTACACACAAATCGCACGCCAAAAGTTTTTCGAACAAACTCATCGAACATGCTTCTTTTTGTATATAAATAATGGGAATCCAATGAATTGGATTAGTTTATTGGGGAAAAAAATAGTCCAA
The DNA here is from genome assembly GCA_007407185.1 of Glycine tomentella. Classification (NCBI taxonomy): domain Eukaryota; kingdom Viridiplantae; phylum Streptophyta; class Magnoliopsida; order Fabales; family Fabaceae; genus Glycine; species Glycine tomentella. The sequence continues at coordinate 78,444 of PYAF01005630.1, forward strand.
AACAATAATTTTGAATAGAGAAAAGCGCCAAAATTAGCATGTACAACATTTTAATGGTAGTACTTTACAAACATAAAATCCATTACAGATTAAGCAAGTTTGTTAAGTGATTCCAGCCCATTAACCATGGCCTCTTGTCAGATGGAAGCACAAAGTTCAGCTCAAACATCTCCTTTGACATGTTGCCTCCTGTCCTGAAACCCACAAGCTTTGCAACTATTTCTGCACTCTCCTGTACATGGATTTGGTCATGAGGATCAGTCCAAAGCTTGCTGATAAACTGCATCTTTCTCTGCTTCCCATCAAGAGGGACATCCCATTTCATATACAACGCCTCCCTCTCCTCCAGTGACAAACGTGATGTCAGTCTCTTGGCCAGAAATTCCCTTTCTCGTTTCAAAGCTCTAATGCTGCATATTATAAAATGTATATATTCAATGAAAAATTCTCATTCATAATGATGCATAACTCTATACATCTATCTATATAACTACACAGTGTAAGATATATATTCGATGAAATTTTCGGATTCTTTAAGGGTAAGAATATATGAGAGAAAGAACCTTGATGACAATGAGATAGTAGGTTCTTCTCCAACATGAGGAGCTGGGCTTGCATTCCCAAGTTCTGCTAGGTGTTGCTGCAACCATGTCAAACGCCTTAGTTCTACTTCCATGTATATTTGATCGGCTGGGTCTCCCTTGAATAACAAATAAAACTGGGTCCTGTGAATAATGGAGACATAACATAGATCCCATAATTCAAGGATCTGCTGCTGCTGCTCTTTAAATGCTATTTGCCATGAAACCTGGGGTTCCTCCGGTTCACATGAGTACTGTTCGTTGTCTATGTTGTGGCCATTTGCTTCGTTTGCTTCAAGTTCAAGCACCTAGATCCAAATAAAAGGACATGAGTCAAAAGCAAATGGAAAATACATTAAAATGAAGAATGTGCAATGGCATTGAAAGTAGGAAGGACTTTATATATATGTATATGTATGTAATAACCTGGCAAACAAGTAACTGCTTTTGGTACTGCAGTTTGGCTACACGTTCTTTCAATTCTGTCACATATGCTCTTATACTTCTTACATTCTCCTCTGCTGCATTCTGAAACATTTTCTGCATTTTCTTCATGTTAACTGAACTAGAGCGACGATAAACTGGAGTATTTTCCTTCGATGAAACATCTCCAGCTTCTTCACTCTTTGATGGAGTCTCCTTCTCAGACTCAGGCAGAGTATCAGTTGAAACAATATCATCATTCTCAGGGGCTATATTTTCAACATCAGATTCCAAAACTTGCTGCGTAGCAGATAATGGTGAGCAGGGAGATCTTAGGAAGTTTTGGCGATTGGCAGCATTGCTTGAAGACAAAGGAAGCAACTTTTTCCTTTTGTGTTCCTTTTTATTCTTAGGGGATGCTTCACTGGGTGAGTGTTGGAAGTTGTTTGGGAGAGACATCACCAACTTGTCTATGGACCTTTGAACATTTTCAAGCTGCTGTTCAAGATTTGCAATGGTGCTTCCTTGTGAATGAAGTCGGGTAATCTCTTCCTTGAGATTAGCACTGACACTCTTGTTGATAGCAACCATGCTTCCAACTTCAACATTCTTGGGTATTGTTGACCTAACAGCACGCATTTCCCTTATTTCTGCTTGCAGCTTTGCAATTGTCTCTGCTGCATCTTGGTTACCTAGTCTATGACATGCAACTTCCTTTTGTAATACTTCCAGAGCTCTATTGGCTTCTTCGCCCAGCTGCTCTTGGAGGTGCTCAAGTTTGCGAATTTCATGCATAAGGGTAAAAGGAGCAGTAGAGGATTGCCTTATCGACTGTCTTAATGTTGATCTTCTTACCCTCTCACCTCCTAGCTCTGGTTTTAGTGATGATAGTGCACCAGTGAATGACAGGCACTTCTTGACTGGCAGATGCGGTGATTCAACTGGGTTTGAGACCTGAAGTGCAAAAAGTTCTTAGAAGTCTGTTGAAATGAATCATGACAGAGAGAAAGGGGGAGGTCAGGGGGAGAGAGAGAAAAAGAAACCTTCTGGTCATCCTGAAGCTTTCTGCGTAATTCATCCACCTGAGTTTGTGCAAGATCTCTCTGGAGTCTCAGCTCTTCAATTTCCATTTCCATCTGGACAATATCCGGAAACAATATTCAGTACTATGGTATCATACTTGTTCCTAATGATCAGTTTTTCTTTTTCTTTTTTTTTTTCTTTTCAATTTACCTGTTGAATTTTCCAATCCTTTTCTTTAGATGGATCAGGAGTGCGCAACACTGCCTCCAGCCTTGCAACTTCTTTTTGTAAATGTTTAACAAGCTGCTTGTCTGATACAACCTATTGACAAGAAAGCTGTCAAATTTTCTTCTGCTAATTTGGAAAACACAAACAAATCATCAGGGCACTGTGAACCAATAGTTACCATGTTAACTTGAGCGTTATTTGTTACTTCCTTTGCCCTTGTAGCAAACAGGAGAGTGTTTCTTGATTGCTCTACATGGCTCAGTGCTGGACTCAAAGTACAAACAATGGCAGTGCGCGCATTCCCACCAAGGGAATGTTGCAATATACGTGTGAGCTTTGAATCTCTGTAAGGTATATGACCACTTCTTTTTCCAACACTGTATATGATGATATGAAAACAAGCAGTTAGAAGAAGGTGAAATCAGTACTCATTTGTAATGCTGCTACTAGTTGATATTTGCCATTATAACAACCCAATAAACATTCTGTAAACAACAGTGATCCTCACCTGAGCTTCCTGATAACAGTTGTAAGAGTCATCAAGCTAAGGTTAATATGGCAACCTTCTTTCAGCCTAGTGCCATCTGCATGTGTCTGTGCAGCCCTCTCACTTCCAGCTAGATCAACAAAGTTCTGCAATCACAGATATGAGTTATTCAACAAGAACTAATCTATCCATTCAAAAGTAGATAAGTGGGAAACAACAATTACCAAGGTTGCAACAAAAGATTTCACACAATCAGAATTTTCACGAAGAGTACTTTGAATTGTCTGCAATATACACCAAAAAGGAATAAAATAAAAAATTGTTTCCATAAGTTATGAGGGAAAGCAAAATAAGATAATCTTTCAGTTCCAACACATAATTGTACTATCACTTACCAGTCTTATTATTTGGTGAGACCGCGAACTGTTATCATTTAGAGCAGTTTCACCAACCTGCCTTTGAGCTGCCAAATAAATCAACTTGAGTATGTTAAATTGTTTCAGTAAGGAAACAGGTATATACTTCATGCAAGACAAGAGAGCTTCCTACCTTCACAAATGGAGATTAAATGTCTCAAATGCCTGTCATCTTTTGCTGTTTCTTCCACTAATTTCTCAACAACAGTACCTTTCTACAATAACATGAAGGAAAGGTATATTACTGAATTAGCTCATTAAAAAATGAAAGAAAGAAAGAAACTTCAAAAGATTGTCAAAGATGGATATTAAAATATGAAATTCCAAATCCAGGACAAGGAAGCAACTGAATTTTGTGCTTGTGAATTTGAAAACGGAGAAAATTGAATATTACCTCGGGATCATCAAGAAGCTTCAAACTGCGACCAGATTCTGAATTTAACAAGTCCCTTACATTCTCATTGTATATTTCTAGTCCAGATATTTTTATAGTGAAATCCCTTTCAGGGCTCTGCAATGATGCCAATTGAGAGATTAGTCACAATTTAACAACCTCCAAAATCCTGTCTAATTTTTTCATACATATATTAGAATTGAAATTAGCCAAAATATTGTCTTCATCTAGCAATCAGAATTCAATTTTACAACTGATAAAGAATATAACTTACAATGTAGCTTTGGAAAAATAGCAATCAGAATTCAATTTTACAACTGATAAAGAATATAACTTACAATGTAGCTTTGGAAAAACTTACATTCATAATATGCTCGTAGATATCATTGACAGCCTTCTCTGTTATTCCTCTCATTGTGTATGTCTTTCCACTGCTAGTTTGTCCATAAGCAAAAACTGTAGCTGCAATGAATAAGCATGCAATGGTTATGTAATGCAAATGGTCCTTAACAGAGGCACAAATCATAAGGAAGGTTAACATAAAGATACAAATATCTGAAACAGTACCATTAATGCCCGTTAATGCAGATAATGCAACTTTCTTCACTCCTTCTTCATACACTGCCTCAGTTACTGAAGCAGGACCAAAAACTTTATCTGCAAGGCAAAAAGCTATGTCAACAAATATTTAAAAAATTGATGACATTAAATTAAGAAAAGGATAAAAGGAACTATGAACTGATAATGAGTAACAAAATTAAATCAAGGTGAACAATTTCATTGGATACCAAAAGTAAATGATGCTGGTTGAGAAGCGCGTTCATGTGCTGGTGGTTTATACACGATAGTATAATCATTGATGCACTCCCATGCCACCTGATCTTTAGCCAATTGCTCCCTTCTGTTCAAAGGCCTTAGCCTCACTGTGACCACAATCTTCTCTTCCCTTGCTCTTGCCCCTCCCGGGGTTGATACTGGAGTCCTATCTATCTTCGAAGCTGGTGTTCCAGGTGTTTTCACAGTCATCTTCTAGAAAAGTCATAGTGGAGAAATCATCAACAACAAAAAAAAAAATAGAAATAAAATTCAGTAAATAGAAAAGTCCACACTTATAATTCAACTGGGGTTAGTTCACTAGTTCCTCAAATAATTCCCGTTCCTGATTATGTTCAACACGAAATTGATGTCAGATCAAAACAAATCTCTTCCAATGTGACATATATGGTGCTAAAATTAAATACCAAACAGAAAGCTTCAACTTAAAAAAAAATCGGTTTAAGATTTTATCAAAAATAAAATGAAATTCAAATGAATTTTAGGGGAAGACGTAGTATAGATTAGCTACGAAATAGTCAAATGAAAGGATGGAAAAACATGGAAATGGAATGAAATTTAATTCTAGTGCACTAAACTCAAAAAAGGAAAGATTACATCTCAATTCAAATTCGACGGTAATTTTAAGCATTAAACTGAGCAAAACCATAAAACAGGAAAGTGAATAAATAAAGAACCACATTAATAGTGTCAAAATCCTCAAATGGAAAAACTTGATCAACAGATCCGAAAGTTCAAAACGAAATCCACAAAAATGGAAATGGAAGCATAAACTCACATCAACGTTAGTTGAGTAATTTCTTCAACTCAGACTCAGGAGAAGAAAGAAGAGAAGAGAAGAGCGTGCGTCGAAACTCGAAGCTGAAAATTAGGGTTTGGAGAACAATCGCTGTGTGTGTGGCGATGGTGATTCAATGAATGGAAGGGCATTGGTGTGTGTGCGAGACGCGACCATTTCATTTGAATTCGGAAAACCCTTCTAACGGCTAGTTTTCATTTTTTTTCCATTTTTTTTCAGTTTATTTAATTAACTGATTCTATAGTTTTAATTATTAATTATTAATTTAATTATGCGTTCTTCCAACGTTTTTATTCGCCAGATAATCATTGACAAGACACTCACGCAGTGTGGGCCCGTTTTGAATCGTAACGTTTTGTGTTTTCTTTTGTTCTGACATCGTTTTTTTTTCTCTCTCGCTTTTATCTAATTTAAACTGCTTTTTTATCCGACGAAAAATATAAAAAAAGGGGGTTATTTCATTGCAGTGATTTTTGTATTTTAGTCCACTTAATATTTCAATTGTGTTTAGGCATTTGGAGAATTATTGTTGAAGTTGCAATTTTTTTAGCATTGTTTACGTACCTAATATAATGTTTGTTAGAAGTATAGTATCAAATTAGTTAGTCTAGTATGTTTGGGTGACTGTTTACAAATTTAATTTTATGATATTACATTTTTTTTAAGTAAAATCAATTTTAAAGTAAAGTGTTGTGTGTTTATAAACTTATATTTTATCAATAAATTTGTAATAAAATTTAGCATAACAAAAGCACCTAAATGTTTCATCTAAATTTTACAAAAATAATAATCATAAATCTATTTTCTTTTCCATCCTACTTTTATTCCATTTTTTTCTCTATTGCTCTCTTATTTTTTTTTTATTTCATCACTTATTACATTTGTCACTTTATCTATTTACTTTGGGATGGTAGAGGTTAATCAGGAATCTTCCTTTCAACACAATGGGATTCTCTCTTAAAAAAAAAAAAAATTCTTGGTCAGTGGTCATGCGTTTGTCAGGTTACAGGTTATCTTAAATGAAAATGTATCCTAATGATGATCATAGTTTGCAATATTAATATATAAGGTTCGTGATGCAGGGTGTAAATCAGTTGTATTACAATAGATTATTGCAAAAATTATTTATGGAAATAGATAATATTGTTGAGTTTTGTGGAAAAATGTTAGTAATGTTATAGAATCTAACAACATAGTTGTATTGATTTTTGGTTGAAAGAAAACCGATGCGTACATTTTGTATGAGTAGACAATAAAAATAAATGAGAATAGAAAGGTGTTTTATTTAATTAGTTTCTTTCTGATTTGTTTCAAAGTTTATTTTATTTAGAGAATAACAAAAAAAGAAACATTTATGAAATTGTTTCCAAAGTTTATCCCGTTGCATTACAAGCTGTAAGAATGAAGTTTTGTACCACCACCGATAAATATACATTATGTTTTCAGCATAAAGTTTCATACTATTTCCCAATACACCTTTTACTACATCAATGTGAAAACTGAACAATATTTCATTAGGTGGGACCATCGACGCTCCAATGTGCCTATTTAGACATTGCATGTTTTGCAAATTTGTCCTTACTTTAATAGTCAAATTGTGACTATTGAGTGACAACGGCTTATTTTCAGCTAACAATTTTTAGAAAACCTTTGGGGAAAAAGGATTATTTCCCCCATATTAATCCTATCCAAATATGCCATCACTGCCAAGAGCTCCATTCATACTCTTCCAAATAATAGAATTTTAAGTACAACACTTATTTTGTAGTAGAATATTGTACAGTAGCATCTAATTTCCTCTCCCCAAGTAGCAAGGTATTCATCAGATACAGACTTAGTTAGAGCCAGAATTGTACCTTGTTATACAGAAAAATCTACACATTTCATCCATTTTTTCTAATAACAACAACAACTACCAGTAAATATTTCAAGTCTAAAAAGAAACTCAACCATTATTTTAGCTGAAAAGTCTGGGACCATCTAGCTTAATCCCACATATATTCCTCCTTGTGAATCTCTTTCGTTGTACGTTTAGCCTTTCCTCCCTTTCCATAAGGGCTTTTCCACTTATGTGACAGTTTTTCTGCATACAAAACCTCTTTTCTTTCTTTTAATTTTCACTTTAGCAATCTCTATTTCATTCTTCGCTTGAGAAGAGCTCATTTTTTCTGCTGCTTATGCAATGTGAAACAGGAATATTAGAAATCCCAACTCCATCATCAGTCTCTATGGATGGATTGATGGATTGATGGATAGATGGACCATACCAAGTTGGGATAGAGCAATGAACACAGAAATTTAAGGCTAATATCTTTAGGATTTAGCCATGAGAATGCAACGAAAAAGTCATCTCATTTGCTTCGCCTGTGGTACAAGCCATGCGATACGAAGAACTGATAATCAGGGTGATTCACCTGAAGCAGCCTTAACCAGTTATCTGCAGCCTGCAACAGAGAATTTGCTAGTTGGCTCTCACTAACTCCATTTTGTGTCCAAATAGATCCCTTTAACTTGTAGGAAGCCATTGCGAAAGTCGGTAAGGAAATCTTTGGCACACCACCATCCATGCCATTTGGATAAACCAAAATTGGAGCCTGAGTACCTCCATTTACTGCAAAATGTAATAATCAAAAGAAAGTTTAAAATAAATTGAATAGTAATTAGCATTGCACATAAACTGTGATTACTTCTTTGTTTTTTGCAATAAAACATTAACTTATATATAAAAACTCAGATAAAATCAATCAGCAAGTGAATTTTCTTGTTCTTATTTGACCTTCAGAGTGCCATGCTTCTAACATATGCAGGAACACTAGCAGTAAAAATATTCACAACTGCACAGTTTGCAGCTTGAGTACAGCTGGTCCCACTCAAAGTTTATGGACAACTGCATTCAGCCACTAGCAACTGGACAGGTGTTAGTCATGGGATCGTAAAGTATGGGTATCTAGATTTTTCCAAAACAGGAATTAATAGTAATGTATCTATCTTTCTTTGTTTCCACACCTCTTACTATGTTATAATAATCAGCTACACTTCTTATCCATCTTGAATTATTTTGCTCAGTACAAACATAAACAAGCACTTATTAAGGTCAAACAAAAGGAAAATATAGAAAATAAAAGCTTGATTCAGTGAATGTGTGCCATTGGGGTAGATGCTGTAGTAGGTAATAATTGTGTGCTATTCATAACACAGCCAAGCAGTCATCAGCCACTATTTTTTTCCAGTCGCATCATCACATTTATTTGTTGTGACTATTGAAGTTGCAATCACCTAAAATCACGACATTTCATGAATGTTGATGCTGCAACTGTGAAATACTTTCAGAAACTCATTTTTGCCCTCAACCTTAATGTAGCAAAGGCATTTTCAGGGATTTTGTTTGATTTAAAGAAAATGGTTGAAAAAGGTTTTGGACAAAAACCCATTGTCTTGTACATTTCAGCCTTTTACCTTCGTTTTAACCAAATCCCTTCAGACCCATTGTTCATCAGCATGATTCCAGCCAAGCCCCCAGGGTTTACCGGCCCTGCTGCATTTTCCTGCCAAGTAATCTGTTCTTTAAGTCTTCACCCCTGTTTCGCAAGTTTCTGTTCTCTTTAGTAGCTGTGAAGTCTTTTTCTTTTTTGTCTCAAGCTATTCACAGTTTTCTTCCTGCTTCTCATTCCTTATAGGCTTAAACTTATTTGATCCCTTCACTTTACTCATATATATGACTTTTGATTAATATTTATGCATTTGTATTTTTTTTATTTTTTTTAGCATTTATATGTGCAGCATAAATTATTTAACCTATATCTGAAATTTCAGTATATGACCATTCCTCTATGCGCTATACCACTATAACATTTTTTAGACTGCTGCTATGCGTTGCCATCTGGATTGATATGCTATGGTAGATGACCATCTTTCATATTTGATTACCAAAAAAAAGAATATTTGTTGGAGAATTTTATGTTCTTGAGATATGGTAAAAAAGAAAAGAGGAAATAAGTTTAAAATGAATTAATACATTTAATAATAATGACTCCAAATGAGTGCAGAATCTTGACATTAAAATGCATGAGTGCATCTAACAATAATGAGCCCATTCAATTGCGGAATCATGATAAAGGTTAAGTTCCATGATTACCTGTCAAGGGTGTATGGAGTGTATGGTATGTAAGAAAGCAGGCATCTAAATCTTTTAATGTTGGACCAGTGGGTATTCGATATATAGGATACCTGAAAGATGCCATTACAAAAACGTTAGTTGGCACAAAGGACAGCACTAAAGCAATAGATCAAGTTATTCTCACCATGCTACACACATCCAACTGGCTGGTAATAAATCACAACTTCTTAGTGACTTGAGGCTAGGATAGTGGTGTGCAAGATCAAGTATCTGTCCAAATATAATAAAATAAATATGGATTGTTCAAAATTAACTGCAAATAAGCCGCATATTAATTGAGACCAGTACTAACCTTGTCAGACAAAGGTTCACGGCTATAAGGAGGATCATGACCAAAATACTCAAAAAGAAGATCTTTAGGATTCCCAGTTTTACTATCGTCGCTAGAAAATCCCTCTTGCATTGTATTGTGTTTATCATGTACAGATAGCCTGCTCATTTCAAACGAAGTATCACCTGTATGATATTGACTATTTCTTTGTGCTATAAAAAGTTCTGATCTTTTTCCAAATTCATTGTCACTGCTTCCGTCACTGCTTGAATCTTGGCAGTAATCACCGTCACTATCTTCACTGGTGTACCTAATGACAACAGATCATGTTATAAACTAAAACACAATAGCACATTCTTCGGAAAAACACATAATAGCATAAAGGAAGCAACAGATTAACATACCATGAAAATTATAACAGTAAATTCACAAAGTACAGAACCACATTGACAGCATACAGGAATCTCAGTAGCCAGAAAGAAAGAAGGACAATGAACAAAGAATGCAAGATTTAAAATGTTCCCAATAATTGAGATAAAAAAATGTCATAGTTTACCTAAATTAACACCAATTGGTAGTACAAAATGACGCAATTCCACAGAGCACAAGAGAGATCCATGAAGCACCACATGAAAACAAATTATATATAAAAATCAGATGCACAACATGTTAAATATATGAACAAAAATTCTGAATTCCCTCAAATGCTGCCTGTTTGCAAGAACCTCAGTCAACAGCCATTAATTTACACTTACAGATTAAAAAGAAGTTTTTTACCAAGGATGAGAAGAGAATAGAAAATGTACATGTATGAAAAGATAAACTCTAACCGCAAAACAGCAAAACGGTTCTAGTGCAATTCAACCATAACCAAAATTTCATGGTAAAATATCAGAATCAAACCCATCTTATTCACTATAATAATCAGTTCCCATCCTAGTTCTTCCCAATTTTTGCTACAATTTTCAATTCTTTCACTTTTCACATCTACGACAAGCATACATTTTACAAAAACTAAAAACCACAAATGCATTTAACTTTTGTTGATTTCACCTTCCAACCAGTGCTACCAACATAATCCAGCACTTCATAAAATCAATTTAACCATAACACAGAACAGACAAACTACAGAAAAACTATAACCATGTTACCAGTGTTTAGTGTAGTCTCAACTCAAAGTTACAAACGCCTACACACAAAAGCATGGCTCTACATATGAAATGGCAATACCATGGTTTAGCATTTAACTTCTTATCTGATTGACCATATAGTTGAATAGCCGACAAATACGGAACATAATATTGCACAACAGATTGTCTTTGATCAAGTACCAAAGGGACTCCTGCTCCATATGCACTCCACTCCTTAAACGATTCCCAGAGATCATCAAGGGCAAAGTAAGATTGATGCTCAACATCACAAGTCTTCCAACCTCTCATTGTTGTCTACACCCACAACATAACAAAAGCAAGTCCTGAGTAAGTAAGCTGGTTGAAAAACAGTGAAATTCATCAATGTTATGTCTAAAGCAAGTAAGTAGTAAACTATTCCTGCCAGAGTTAACATTTCGTCAACAAACCAAAAAATAATGTTTGTTAAGAATCAAGAATTAAGATTAAGATTCACGTTGAATCATTCAAAATCACATTCAAATACCAGCTAACATGATTTTACTTAGATGTTCACATATTTGGTCACACATTGAGGAATTGATTTTGAGTTGAAAGAACAAGTAACTTTTGCATTAGAAAAAAAAAAAAAAAAAAAAAAACTGAATTTTGCTATTAACTTGCTTTTAAAACGAAAACATCCATCCATAAATCATTTCACTTCAAGCTCAATTTTAACTAAAATCAATTTCATTCAAAATTGATTTTGCCAATTATCACACAAGCATACACTAAATGGAGAAGGTTGTACCCTCCAAATCCCACAAACCAAAAAACATAACTTAAAACATAGCTCAATTGCATAATTGCATAAAGAACAAGATGAGATCAACCTTAGCCAAATATTGAGCTGTGACTAAAGGAGTTGTGGACTCCAAAAACCTATCAACGTTACTAGAAGGCTCTACAGAAGGGCAAGAAGATGGTTTGTTCAACGAGTATGAAGACTCATTGGGATTCCCATTCTCAGAAGCAACAAGTTCCCTCTTTGAAACTGAATCAGTGCTCTCAGTTTCACCACCACTCTTCTCTCTCTGAACCGGTTTACGCTTATTCTGATTCTTCCTTGCCTTCACCGGAATGTAAAACCGATCATCACCACGAATACCTCCAAATTGCAGAGCAGTCCCCAACATTTTCCAACACTTAACAAAGTAAATAAAAAAATGAAGGAAAATATGGTATGATTAAGAAGAAGAAAAAACAAATAAAAAAAGACAAGGCCCAGATTAAAAAATCTTGTCTTTTTAGGTTTTTCCAATGAAACCAAAGTAAAATCAGAAGTGGGTCATGCAATCTGAGGCACTAGACTCCACACACAAAAGAGAAAAAATTCTGAGTGAACAGAGGATGAATACACGGGAAAACTGTCTTTTCTTTCTCGGATTTTTTCAGCAACCAAACACCAATTTGGAATTAGAAGATAATCACAGTGAGGTGGTGATGAGATTCTGAAGTTGAAACCCAGAAGAGAGTTGGCGTGAAGAAAAAGGGGATCAAAGAATGTGTGAAAGGGAAGAGACGATAAAAGGGTGCGTTGTTGAATGGATTGGATAAGAGAAAGTGGAATGAATTTGAAGGAATATATGCGTGAAGTAATGAACAGAGAAAGAGAGAGAGAGGAAGAAAAGTTTTCTTCTTCGGCCACACTGGAACAGAACAGAGAAGAATGAATTAAATTTGGTAATTCCTCTAATTTTATTGTTCAAACTAGAATCTAGTAACAAACTCCTAGATAAACTCAACAGCCAAAGGAATTTGCTATGTACTGCTACGGTAACTAAGAATCTAACATTATAATCAAATATTGATATGCTAACAATCTCCTGATATCCTAACAATCTCCAATACTCCCACTCACGTTGAAGCATGTAAGGATGAAATGCCTAACTTGGGAAGGAATTCTAAGAATGGACGTTGTCCCAATGCTTTAGTAAATAGGTCTGCAAGTTGGGATCTCGAATGGACATGAGCAGTGACAATGTTGTTGGCAACAATATGTTCTCGCACGAAGTAGCAATCTAATTCAATGTGTTTCGTTCGTTCATGAAATACGGGATTGGCAGCTATGTGTAAAGCTGCTTGGTTGTCACAAAATAACTCCATAGGACCTAAATGTGTGACATAGAGGGAGGTAAGAAACGATTTGACCCAAACTAACTCTGAGGTAGCTGTTGCCATGGATTTGTATTCTGCTTCTGCCGAAGAGCGAGAGACCGTTGCTTGTTTCTTAGTCTTCCAAGAGATTGGTGATGACCCTAGCATAATAAAAAAACCAGTAAGTGATTTGCGAGTGAGAGGACAAGATGCCCAGTCCGAGTCGCAGTAAGCATGAATCTTTAAGTCACAATCGGACTTGAGAAGTAAGCCTTGGCCAGGGTTCCTTTTTATATAGCGAAGTACACGGACTACAGCTTCAAAGTGAGCTTGTTTGGGTTGTTGCATAAACTGCAATAAAATATGGATGGCATAACTCAAATCAGGTCGAGTGATGGTAAGGTAAATCAGTTTACCTATAAGTCTTCGATACCGTTCAGGGTTGTCAAAATCTGGGCCATCATCCAAGGCGAGGCGATGATTATGTTCGATGGGAGAGTTAGCTGGCTTACTCCCACTCATACCTGATTCAGAGAAGAGGTCTAAAGTAAACTTACGTTGACAAAGGAATATGCCTTGCTTGCTACGAGCAATTTCGATACCCAGGAAATACTTCATCAGGCCTAAGTCTTTGATTTTAAAGCATTGGTTCAGATACTCCTTGACTGCTTTACATGCATTAGAATCATTCCCTGCCACTATTATATCATCAACATACACTAGGAGTGCCAGGAAAGCGTCGCCTTTTTGGAGAGTAAAGAGCATATAATCTGCCCTTGATTGTACAAAACCATAACGTGTCAAGGAAGAGCTTAGTTTGGAGAACCAATTTCATGGTGATTGCCTCAGTCCATACAAGGATTTGGTAGAACAACATACTTTGTTATTGGAGCCATTGCTGAATCCGGGAGGAAACTGTATGTAAACTTCTTCACTTAGGTCTCCGTTCAAGAAGGCATTGTGGATGTCGAGTTGGTGTAGCTCTCAATTCTTGGCAGCTGCTATGGCAAGTAGTGTACAAACACTCACCATTTTGGCCACCGGTGCATATGTCTCACTATAATCTTCCCCAGCTATTTGATGATTTCCAGCTATCACCAATCTTGCCTTGTATCGTTCCACCGTACCATCAGAGCGATATTTGATTTTAAAAACCCATTTGCTTGAAAGAGCATGTTTGTGTGGAGGCAAATCTGTAACGTACCAAGTATTATTATCCTCCAACGCTTGGATTTCGTTCCTCATAGCATCCACCCAACGTGTATCTCGCATAGCTTCTCGAAAATTTTGAGGCTCTTGATTGGCATCAATTGCTGCAACAAAGGCTCGATGTTGTTTAGAGAAATTAGCTAAACTGACATAATTGCACATAGGATACTTAATACCTAAGGTGACATTGGTTTGGATGATAGGAAGTGGGTGTGTTTCAGCCATGTGACAAGCATAATCTTGTAAATATGCTGGAAGCTTATGGCTCTCTGGTGTCTTGTAGGCACAACGTCTTGAGAGGAATATGGCAGTTGAACAGCAACTGTGTTGGAACTTGTGTCTAACGGAGGTAAACTCCCCCTATCATCTGAAACGGGTTGTACGATTGTAGCAGTTTCACATGACTGCTCTTCAACGTTTTCTGCAACTACAACTCCTTCAGTGTCATCAGGGAATGATGTAGGCAGCCGAGGGACATTAGGTTCATTCATCTTTGCTCGAAATGGAAATACTTCTTCTTGAAACTTAACATCTCTTGATACAAAACGTTGTCCAGTCTCGATATCTAACAATCTCCAACCCTTTTGTCCTGTTGGATATCCAATTAAAATACACCGTCGAGATCGTGGAGCAAATTTATCATTGGGTTTGGGTCTGAAGTTAGCAAAGCACAAACATCCAAATGTTTTCAAGTAAATGTATTCTGGTGGGACTCCATGCAATATCTCATGTGGTGACTTTTCTTCAAGAACCCTTGTAGGTGTTTTGTTGATCAGATGTACAGCCGTTATAACGCTTTCTTCCCAGAATTCAGCTGTCATACCTGCATGAAATAGTAAAGCACGCGAAACATTAAGAATGTGTCTATGTCTCCTTTCCACGCGTCCATTTTGTTCTGGCGTATGCACACACGTCGTTTGCTGCAAAATGCCTTTTTCACTCAAGAGTTGCATCATTTTATTAGACTTAAATTCAGTTCCATTATCAGAACGAATTATTTTTACGTTTTTCCCAAATTGGTTATTCACCATAGCCAGAAATTTACATATTCGATCATGAGTTTCACTTTTCTCGGCCATCATATATACTCACATACTTCTACTAAAATCATCTACAATAGTTAAGAAATAGTGAGCACCCAAAGAAGAAGGAGACTTGTAGGGTCCCCAAGTATCACAATGAACCAAATGGGGACTTTCTTTACTACGTGAAGTACTTAAAGGAAACATAGATCGAGTTTGTTTGGCACATTGGCAAACATCACATGTCATACGAGATACATTTTTATTCAACGAAATACTAATTTCTGGAATCAAAGACAATATATCATAAGATGCATGGCCTAGCTTGGTATGCCACAACTCCATAGGTTCTGAACACATACACTCCTTCATTGAGTTCACCCAAACCAATCTCCCTCTTCAGTATTTGGTCTTGCAAAAGGCAATTTTTATTAGTAAAGATTACCATCTTGTTGTTATTTCGCAATAGCTGTGAAACAGAAATCAGATTGCATCTCAATTGGGGAACATATAACACATTGGATAGTTTGAATTGTGCGTTAAACACCATTGTTCCTTGTTTTTCTGCATGAGTAACGGATCCGTTTGGTAAAGTGACGGACAGAGACTTAATCTTTCTGATTTCAGTCAACAAATTCAAGGATCCTGTCATGTGTCGAGAGGCTCCGCTATCAATAAGCCATTGAGAGTGAGTAGTCTTACCAGATAATTTATCATTGGATGGTTGTGGCTGATCAACTAGGGCGATGAGCTTGTTCACAATTTCAGGTGTCAATACCGAATTTGTTGTGACCTATTGAGGCGCATTATTCTGGTAAGATGCAACTGCAGCGGCTTGTTGAAGTGCACCACTTTGATAGGGTGTTGTGGCTTGTTGATAGTTCTCCCAAGTCTGCATGGCATGAGCTTGTCCTTGTATATATCGTCCTCTTGATCGTCCCCTTCCACGTCCCCGTCTACCATTTCTGTTTGTTGGAAATCCAATAATGTTCCAGCAATGTGAGGGGTCATGGTTGGTTTTCCCACAATGAGGACACGCTACTCTCTCGGCTTGTTTTCCAAAGAACATGCGTTGCTCTTGACTTTCCATCTTGTCTTTTGATCCAACCTGAGCTACATATCCCACCACATTGTCTCGTTCTACCTGATGACGGGCAATGTTACGATGAGTTTCTTCTTGCGTAACAATTGCATACACTTTATTGACATTTGGCAAAGGTGAGGTGTTCAAAATCTGTGAACGTAAATTGCCAAAGACAGCCTCATCAAGCCCCATGAGAAATTGATAAACACGGTCATGTTTCTTTTCTTCTTCGATCTCTTTTGTGTAAACACACTTGTCTCCACACTCACATGCCTTGCGAGTTTTACTCCCTTCAAGTTCGTCCCACACAGCTCTCAACTTGGTATAGTATTCACCCACACTATTTCCAAGTTGTTTTATATTAGCTAAACTGGTCTTGAGTTGATATTGACGTGGGGAATTTTCCACGGTATATCTCTCCTTCAAATCATCCCACAAATCTTTTACTTCATCAAAACACTTGATGAATGGCTGCAATTTCGCATCAATGGTATTATGTATCCAGCCCTTGATCATCGAATTGCACATCTCCCAAGCACGCCATTCTTCGCCGTCATCTTTCTGTGGTTTCTTTACGGTTCCAGTAATGAAACCCAACTTGTTTTTGGCTTTAAGTGCGTTTTGCATGAACTTCGCCCAATTCTCATAGTTGGCTTCTCCACGCAGCGTTACATTTGTAAGCAAAATTCCCGGATTATCCGAACCCGCCAGGTGAAATGGCGATCCAGGATCTGAGGGTTTCATCATGCTGCTGGCCATCTCACATAGGGCAAGTTTTCGCACTATTCCTCACACTCCAATAGAATGGGTGCATAGAAATTTTGGTGCCACCATAGGGGAGAATATCTTGTTTCTCTATTTTACCTTTGGCTTTGGTGGGGTTAGGAGCATGATTATCGTGGGAAGTTTTTATTAATTATTAATTAAAACACTTTGGATAAGTTTATGAATTAGTTGAAAGACTGGTGCACATCCTAGGATGCAACTATTAGCATTGTGTTTGTCTTTCTTTTTTTGTTTTTTTTTTTGTTTTTTAACTATTAGTATTATGTTTGTCTTTATTTTTGGTAACAAGAGCAAAGGATAACAATCAAAAGAAAAAGAAAACAGTTATATAAATTCTCTCATAATAACTTCCCCACTAGCATCAACTCCAAACAAGCTCGCCAAACTTAGAGATGGTGAATCGATCTCACAAATGCTATGTCTTCCCCTGCTGCTGGCTCCTTCATTTGCTAAATGATCTGCACACTCGTTCAACACATAAGGCCCTAGGGGTTGCATCCTAACCCAAACATCATCCTAGAGATCTAGAGCACCCTCCCCTAGTTTCATTGTGAAGCCATCTTGTAAGAATTTCGCTGACTTTAATAGCCTTCCACGTGGGAGAACCCCCCTTGCCATCCTTCAAGAAGAAATTACAATGGCAATATTTGTTGCGTAGAATATCGACCCATAGGTGATTGCCCTTTGTCAACAAGTCAAAAACAGCTTGCCAAGGAAAGCATATTTTGGTTCCTCGTTGTTCCAACTCCTAAGCCCCCATTTTCTTTATGTTTTGTAATTGTATCCCATTTCACCATATGCAACCCTCGTTCCTTATTCCCTCTCCAAAGGAAACCAACAGACTTATCAATATAGTCACACACATACTCAGGATACCAAGCAATCTGCATACATGAGTGCCGCGTATACTTCGCTTTTCGTCACAGGTTCAATGAGCCTCAATCGTGCTTCATGTGGCAATTTGTTCACATTCGCACACTAGCTCTCCACCTATCGCTTCCCCCGTGCAAAACAACGACTAAAAGTAATTCAACGCTTCTTGCTTAAGGATTTGGGCATCAGTGCACTAGCTCCCATCTAACACATGCATTCCATGAATACGGTTCCGCTTCCTATGAATGATTGTCTAGGCATGATCCACTTTTCTCTCAATTTTTGAAACCAAATCTTCTAGTAATGCACTGTGGCATAGAGTCTATCATAGTGACCAAGAAGGAAGCTCCTTTCATACACATTGCCCATATATATATACCACCTGCATGGCCCTGCGCCTCCTCTATCCCATCCATCAAACCCGCTGTACTCCGTCCCTGTCATGGAAGGCTATCTTCTCCCATCTCCTCCATGTGCATGGATCCCTGCGGATATGTTTATGCTACATCATGAATCCACACCATTCTATTTGGGGTCACTATCTCTACCAACATCATCTTTTGGATATCATAATTCTCCCTCGAAGCATCAACGTTATGCTTGTTACCTCGAGCTTCTGCTGATACTGTTGACTTCCCCCATGCATGCTTTCACTCAACCCAACCTTCTTGATTCCTGGTTGGGCCTCATGTGACGGTGTGGTACCTTTAAGGTCACCCTCCTCATCTCCATCGCCTAATTAATAATTGGAATTTATTTCCCCCAATGATTGCCATCACACCTGATAATGATGATGCCCCTTTATGCTGTTCTTTCCCTCCTTTATTACTTCGTTTGACTTTGGTGACTGTTATACAGTCCCCATGCAGGTCAAATTCTCCTTGATTTACGAGGATACCAAGATCTCCACTCCAACCCTATCATTCGGCCTTTCCCACACATGCCGGATCTGATATGTTTCATGTTTGTCTAGTTAATAAGTAGTAATGCTTTCTTTCAATTAATTTAAATGAATTTTATTAATTTATCTCTTTGGTATGATATTTTAAATTATTTATCATTTGAATTTATATTATTTATTCTTTTGTAATTAGTTTTTGTAAATATAACTCAAATTTTCTTCTTCTTCTTCTTTTTTTTTTTTTGAAGAAATATATAACTTAAATTTTCAATTATATAATTCTTTTTATTTTGCTTATTTAAATTTTAGTTTATTTAAGAAAACTATATATCATTATAAGTTGATAATAATTTTCTCAAAAAACTTACACAAACGAATTATATAAAACTTTTTTAAATGAAATAAAGAAAATATTTTTTTTATACTCTTAATTTTTCTGTCCAAATTACATTCAGCCTTATTATATATGAAACTTTATTTTTTTATTTAAGATTA
>PYAF01005630.1:97812-118764 GCA_007407185.1 Glycine tomentella
ACATGATGCTTTCCAAGCTCAATTAGATCATTAAATGCATCATTTTATATGATAAATAGCTTCCTTTTGGTATGAATGTAACTTATGTGCTTTAATGAGGTATTTTGGTCTAGATTGATGTTTAGCAGGTGAAATAGCAGAGAATTATGCAGAGAAGAAAGAAAGCCTATGTACAATCGGGGGTACATAGGCTAGTTTTACATGTGGCGCCATCAGCGCCAGGGCCGCGCCTGGAGCGCCACCGTCTCTGTATGTTGGCGCCAGGAGCGCCAGTCCCGCGCCTGGAGCGCCACCGTCTCTGTATGTTGGCGCCAGGAGCGCCGTGCTCGCGCCAGGAGCGCCACAGGTCGCAGAACTCTGCATAATGAGGGCAAAACAGAGATTGCACATGCTACTCTATAAATAAGGAGCCTTAGCACTGAATGAAAAAACTTCTGGAAGCACGAAAATCACTTGGAAAAGGGTTTGAGAAAGCTTGGAAGCCTTTGCTAAGGTATGGGTGTGAGGGGAAGAGGGTTCTTCCCTCTTCCCTTCCTCTTCTTCCTTGTACATATCTGCATCATGCTTCTTTTTGTTGTACCAAGGTCAGCCCTGTGAGGTTTGGTTAGTTTCTCTTGTAATTAGGACAAATACTCTATGTAAATCTCATTTGGAATGGATTGAATGTGATTATTCCTTTATGCTATGCTATTTCATTACACTTTGCTTGAATCTTTTCATCTCTTTTCTAGACTTAGCTAGCCTAGGTGAGAGTTTAGAGTTAGGGTTCACAATAGACATATTGGGGCTCTAGTCTTGGAACCAAGTGTGGTGACTTGCTAACATCACCTAGACATAGGGATGGGTGCTCGCAATCTTATAGTGCATCGCTTAATGCTTAACCTAATAAAATGCCACTAAGGAATTAGGGTATGAAAAAGGGTTAAAGGGTTAATGTCACTAAGACATTAGGGCTTAACTATTAATGAATGAGGATGCATGATTGAGTAGGTAGTGTAGATGAATGTTGCAAACAATCCATGTAAGAATGTTAGGAGCATGGATTGTGGTTTCCCTAGTTACATTAGCTTATGTTTGGTACAACCACTATCTATCTTGTATATAATGCTTTAAGTTTATGTTTATGCTTATATTTAGCTTTAATTCACTTCGTACACACCACATCTAATTCTCTCCATTATTGTTTTTGTCATCCAACCTTGAGATACAATTTATGATTTAATTGGTCAAACAATCCTCGTGGGACGATAACTCTCTTATCACTTTATTACTTGAGCGACCGGTGCACTTGCCGAGTACACAACATATATAAACAGTGAGTTGTTAGGGATGCTACAGTCAATGCATTACCATTAATTAAACTCTTAATAAATTACAAAATACTTAAAATCTAAATCTATAAATAATTATTTATGGACGCGGATAGCTAAATAAAACTACCTGCTTTAGAACAAGCTAAATATATAAACTACGAAATAGTCTGACCCTCCCTTATCTCAGGCATGTCTTTAAAACAAGTGTTAGTATATATATATATATATATATATATGTATGTATGTATGTTAAAAAATATTCAATCTCAAATTCAATGAATAATGGATCGAGTTGAATGCAATGATAAATAAAGGACATTTGTACCGGAATAATCATTTTCAAACATGAATAATTCTAATTACTTAGAATATCTTTAATAATATTTATATAAACAACACTCACTCTTAAATAATTTAATTAATTTTTCTTTAATAGTTATTTATATTTAAAAATTATTTAACTCATAAATATTTTATTTCTCTTATATTTAATATAAATTTAAACAACTTAAAAACAATAATTAATTATATAAATAAATCTCTTTAATTTTTTAACTCACAAATGTTTTATTTTTCTTTTCTATATTTAATTGATACAATAAATTAAACAACCAAAAAACAAATGATTACTTATATAAATAACTTAATCTCTTTCATTTTAAGCAATTCAAAATCACATTTAATATATCAAAATAATATTTTTTTTTAAAATAAGTTATTAAGCAACTCTACTCTAGATAAGATTAGATGGCCTTCTATTTCCGAGTAAACATTTATTGGTTTTCGAAGTAAATCTGACAAACGACGAACCAACGGAATTTTATATTTTGATCATCACTTCCTTAATTAGTCAAAATAGAGAAGAATAAAATATCGAACTCTCACGTACTTATAGTATAATTTTTAATAGAATAGTATAATTACATAAATGATAATGATTTTTTTTTATAACTTTTAGGACTATTATTATCAAAAGTTAACAAACTTATTATATATAATTATATTATTATAATTAAAAGAAAATGTATAAAAAATATTAATTTACATAGGGCATATATTTTTTCTCTCCCTTTTTCTTACTATTATTATCTAGTTAAATGCAATTATATATATGTTTTACATTTTTAGGATGTATTCATTTACACTCTATTTTATTTCAGTTTACTGTACCAAACGGAACAGTGTTAGTCATTGACAAACTTAATTAGCATAACTAATGCATAGTATTTGCCATGTTTTACAATTTTGTTTGAATAATTCAGTTACATGACACAAACTAAAGAATGAAATGATAATTTAATATATAGAAGAAATATGTGCCAAGTTTAACTTTGAAAAATATTTACTTAAATTTTAAAACTTTATTATTTAAAATTTGAAATAAGTGTTTTTTTTTTAAAAGAGTAGTGAGGATATTAAAATGAGCTTTAATTAATTATCTCCCAAAGAGGGTTTCAAGTTATTACAATTTTCAGTTACTGATAAAGTTACTAATTAACAATTTAATGTTATGGATTAAAAGACTAACGATCATTAGTATATCTATGGAAAATTATGAAAACTTATTTATAAGCATCGATCTTTAGTAGAACTCTGTCGAAAAACATCAGTATTGTCAACTTTTGTCTTATTTATATATTTTTGGGTACTTCTTGACAGTTTTAATATCACCAAATTAACGTCATACATTTTCACGTACGTACGTGTTAATATTTTGTGTGTGACTAATAAACTTTTTCATTTTGAACACCTTTAAATTACAATATAATATTAGAAAGTCTAATCTTGTAACAGTGTGTTTTTATTCTACAGGTATCAAGAAGTGATTTATTAATTTGCGATATAATCAAATACTAAATAAAATAATTAATAAAAAAATTATGATTCATTATTTTACCAAAATTTGATCTGTTTTACTAAATTCAATTTCTATTAATTCTATTTGTCTTTGAAAATACCTTCATCAAACAAAACTTAGGGTAGTGAAAAATGTGTTAAAAATATATATTTTTTCTACAAATTTATAACATTTAATTAATTTATTATTTTTCATGCCGAATTAGGCTTTTATCAAACCTATATAATGCACAATTAGGTGTCAATATCTCAAATGTAATTGCAGTTTGTACACTTTAAATTCTCTTAAAACTGAACAATAAATTCAGAAGATCAATTAACCATTTAAGCTGATTAACCAAATATTTGCATTAATTCAAATACATATGAAACACATATCAAAATAAGTATTTATGAGATACTATTAAAGAATCTAAAGATCTGTAAGAACAGTTAATTAATGAAGGGATGGGCCGGAAACTAATTAGCATGGAGGTTGGTTTGTTTAGGAAAAGGCAATTCAGTTGACACGTGCAGAGCATGAGTAGGTGGGACACGTCACACGTGCAACATGCAAATTAACTTTCCCATCTCGTCATGCCTGCTGTCACTGACACTGAAGTTTTGTTTACCTGTCCTTTCGGACGAAATCTACTATACACAAGTGAAACTTATACGCTAGAGAAATTATCATCGTTGGATACGGGGTGGGACAAACTTTTTCGGAATCCTATTTAATATATTTTTTTTTTTAAAATGGAGTTTTCAATTGGTAATTTGAAAGTTTTATTTGAAGAGAGTAAAAAGTGAATTAAGAAAGGAGGAGAGAAAAAAAAATTGGGGATGATTAATGAAGATAGGCAACTTCTCTGCCGGGATATGTTTGTGATTCCCCAAATGAAGTATCACGTGGATGTGTTTCAGGAAATGTAAAAGTGGTAAAAATTATTGTTAGTGGAAATTGAACCTTGGATCCCTTAATTATTAAAAATAGGTATAATCATCTCTTCTAGTTTTCAGTATTGAACATATGTTGCAGTAATTAATATTTGAGGCCCCTTATTTTTTGGGGTCCTGTGCGGTTGAACACCTTGAATGGGCCAAGAACCGCCCCTGGTTGGATATGAACTTCATTTCTTTTTTTCTTTTTTCTTTTGTTGTCATTTACAAAAAAGCCCTCATCTTCCTCAGCATCTCCGATCGTACGGCACCAAGGATCGAGTCCCTTCTCTCTTCTTCTCTGAGCCCCACCAGAACAACAGAACCATCGTCGCCGCCGCATCACAGCCTCAATAACACCGTCCACCATTTACCCTTTCCTTTCACCACCCTCAGAACCGAGTCCCTTCTCTCTTCTCGCTCTACATTCTGGCACCGCACCCCTGTTCTCTCTTCTCCACTGAGTCTATCGAATCCACAGTGGCGGCGCCACCAGTCTTCTTCACCAGCAGCTTCAGGATGCAGCCGAGATCGGCACGGTTCACTTTGCGATCTTTCACCTTCCAGAACCTTCCAAACAATTTCTCTTCTGTTAGCAAAAAAAATCACATTTTTATTTTTTGTCGGGATGGAATTTTCTTGCTTTTATATTTTCTCTGCTTCATGTAGTTGGGGGTGTCTGTGAGATGAACATGTAAAGTTGAGATTTTTTCAATTATCTTCAATTTAGCAAGTTTAATTTTGTTCCATCAAAATTCCCCTATCTTCCAGTTTTCGATCTCTCCAACCCTTTCACAAAGATGCTTCCTTTCACTGGTTATTTAGAGAATATTTCAATTTGAACTATTCATTCACATGCTTGTGACAGATATTTTGGTGTATGTGGGTGTGAATCACTGAGTCTGGAACCAACCGTATGGCTCGATCGAGGTGAATCGTGCAGTACGATGGGAGGTGCATGGTGAGTCACGGAAGTCGGAACGCGGAGGTGCCGAGGAGGAACTCCAACATGGTGGGAGGGAGGGGACGGAGGCCGGTGCTGTCGCCGTCGTCCACCGCTGTGTAGGCTCTTGGACAGTGATAGAGGTAGAAGAAGGAAATGACAAATGAGAGAAAGCAAGTAGAGGTAAAGAAAAAAATAAAATAAAATAAAATAATAGAGACTGTCTGATGAAAATTCAAACGAATCCAATGACCACGACTCGCTTTCGAGCGGTACACATGAGTTTCACTTATGTACCGTAGACTCCGTCGTGCTTTCGAAGAAACGTGCCAATTACTTCACAATGCCACTTGTTCCAAACACAATTATTGCACAATCTCTATTTTAGATGTAATTTCTATTTCTTTAAATTTAATAAGGTATTGTTAATAAAAATATTGCACGTACTGTTTAACAATAAAAAATTACTTTTATATAACTTTTAATATAATAATTATAAAAATTAATAAACTTATTTAATTGATTTGTAATTCCATTAGTTATATACTGTTATTAGTATGTATATATGTATTATTATTATTATTATTATTATTATTATTATTATTATCATTATTATTATTATTATTATTATTATTATTTTGGAGTTTTGATATTAATTCGAACATAAGGTTAAGGAAATTGTGTAATTAGATTTAAAGAATTGGATATCGATTGACTGACTATTCTTAGACTTTTCTAACCAACATGAGTGCAATATTTAATTTAAAAGAAAATGTTATCGTAATTAGAAATTATTGGTATAATTATTTAAAGAAAGATAGACCTAGTAAAGGGTGAATTTAAAATCTGTGATACTTGTTTAAAATGAATTAATTTACTATATAGCATAATGTAAATTTTATATTATTATCCAATATAACGTGTGATATTTTTTTATAATAATTATTTTAAAAATTATATTTCTAATTAAGTTATAATGTAAAAGCTACCTTATAATTCATATAAATTAAACTCAAAGGGAAATTAAAGAAATAAATATGTGCATATTAAATTTCATTTAAGTATATGTTCGTGCATTTAGGTATTTTGGCCAAAATATGTCACTAAGGCATAGCCCACAAGTCTATTTCCATCTTATAACGCATGAATATGACTGGGAAAAATATACATGCTATATCTCAATCAAGAGGGAGGAAGCCAAATAATGTGGCAGAGAACAATTTAAACGGTGACCACAGCCCTTGTGTCGATGTAGGTTTGTCACAGAAACTGAAGAAGGGACAATTCTATAAGGGGTACTTGTGAAATTAAGATAAGACATGTGACGACCCTCAGTCAGTGTGATTATCAAATGGATGGGACCCTTAATGGTTTGGGGGTTGCTAGACTTTATTACTGTGTCAATATCCTCCTCCTGTATATAAGCTAGCCAAATGATAAAAATTAGGTCTTTTATTGTTTAAAAAATTAAAAATAAAAATTTATTAAAGTGTATAAAATTATACTCTTCATAATTTTTTTACCCACTCTTATAATTTTTTATAATAAATATTTTTTCTTTTAATTCTTTAACCAATAACATAAAAATACTACCCATAAAGCTATAAGGACAAACATTTACGAACATATATTTATGGGCACCGCATAGCATATTCTCTAGACATTCATGATATTTTTGGGCACCGCATAGACATATTCTCTATATATGGTAGTAATTGTGAACCAGTTGAGAGGTTCGGGTACAGTTCTTATATTAAGTATATAGAGAAAGCTAAAAGAAGAGTAATTCAAAATACACTACAAAAACAACGATTTAGCGATATCCAAATTTGGTCGCTAAAAGTGTTAGCGACCAAATTAAAACATTGCAAAAACCTTAGTGGCTAAGTCCTTGGCGACAGACCACAAATCGATCGTTACTTAACGATCGAATAATAATGCGGTCGCTAAGTAGGGACCGAAACACTTGGTCTCAAGTTCACAAAAATTCGGTCACTGCATTTTTGGTAGCTATTTTTTATTGGCATCAAATCAGCAAAAGTAACTTTCAGTGACTAAAAAAACAAAATATAAAATTACTTCAAATAATTTTCGGTTGTTAATTCAACCGTTAACTTTATAAAAAATTAAATCAAAATAAGTTGAGTGGCCATTTCTGTCGCTAAATACGGCAGAAAATGTTCAATTGCTTAATTACATTTTTCTAATAGTGATATTTGACAGATTTTTTTAAACTAATTGTAAAAGTAATGTGTGAAATATACATTTAAAAAAGAGAAAGTGAAATACTAAGAACAGTTTGATAGTTTGAAGTCTCCGCCTCAAAATTGTGTATTTTATTTTATAATAAAATAGTATACACATAAACAAGTTTCTTTTTACAAAGTACATTAAGTGATTTCCTCAAGTCAGATAAATTAAATAATTGAGTTTTATAAATAGAATCAGATAGAATAATTGGTACCACTCTCGTTCCTTTTTTTATTTCTGTTAAATTTTTATATAAAATAAAAAATGCAATAATTTTTTTTTATCTTAATAAAACAGTTGTACATTTTTTATTTTTTCATTTATATTCCGCAATAAATTGCATATGTTAAAATTAGTTGAAGAATAGGTCAAAATGTAAGATATAGTCCTCGAGCTAGATAAAATTATTACAAATAACAAAATTGTTGATTTTTTCAACTCATGCAAGAGAGACACAATGTGAACTTTTAGATTGAAAACGCGTCTAGCTTTCTAACTTTAGTTTAAAAACACGTAATTAGAGGAAAAGTCATCATATCCCCTACCTACTAAATGCATGTTGGAATTTGGATACAATCCGGTAGAACTCACAAATCCTTGTTTTTCTGTTCTGCTGTAAATCCTTTTTTCTCACCATGCATGTTATGTTATATTGCTGCTTCTTGGCTCTTTCCTTTTAAATACCAGCCTGACTGAACTTTAGCGCAAATTAAAACTTCACTTTCAATTATTTTTGATAAAAGTTCTCAACTTCATAGAACAACAATAGCTAGCTAAGAAACTAAGAAAGGGGCAATCCATAGTCCAAAAATTGTTGGGGAAACCTTGTTTTTCGAGGGATTGCTTGTTCTACACTAGGTAAGAACTAAAGAATCCTTATATACTCAATAATTGTGATGAATTCTTTTGTATAAATGGCCTTGTTCATCTCATTCTTTTTGTTTATTAATGTTTACAGGGTATAAATTTTTTATATCCTCGTAATACTTAGTTCATTGTAGTTAACTGTCCTTATTCAGTAACTTGATCTTATATTTTTTCTAATTTAATTAGTGGTTTCGAGTTTGAATTTGGAATATACATCTGAATTAAATACTCAGAAGAAGAGTTGAAATAACCCCATTTTATTTTTTAGTTAATCCACCTCACTTTTCATCTTATTCTACCTAATTTTTAATTGTTTGATCTTAATTTAACATGAATTAGACGTCATAGACTTTAATGCGCAGAGAAATTTGCAATTCTGATCAGCCACCTTTTACCTCACTCAAACTCAGCATCTCAATGACCCTGCAACGTTTAGTAATTACCTCATGAAATTCGGGCGTGAACTCTTTGAGTGCTGCTTCACTAGCACATCTTCTGACAAATTTCCAGAGCACAGTAAGTTGAAGTGGCGAATCTTCCCCTACAAGGACCTTGTAAAAGTCACAAACAATTTTGATCAATCTCATTGTCTTGGAAAGAGAGGCTTTACCACTGAATATTACGGTAAGAGAACATGCAGTAGCCTTATGATAAAAGACTCACAGTTATCCAATTATATTAAGTTTGTTGATTTTTACAATAATAGTTATTTAAAAGTCACATGAAGGATATAAAAAACTTAAAAGGACTATACTATACCTAACGCTTTTGCATAGAATATTTTATTCTGATTATTTACTGTGTAGGAAAATTTGAGGATGGACGTGAGATTACAGTCCAGCGCTTTAAGGAAAACAAGCGCTACATTTTGCAACAGTTTATCAATGACACTGTTATCCTAAATTACTTGCCTCACAAAAATATTGTGTCAATTTACGGGTATGCTTCTCATCATGATCCCTGCTAGTGCATGAATACCTATCCAATGGAAATCTTGCTGCTCATCTTCAAAGTGAAATAGCCAAAAGCAGCACATTACCTTGGATTACACGATTGGATATAGCCATTGATACTGCAAATGCGTTGGACTATCTTCACTATCATGGCATCATCCACCGCAATGTAAGGTCTAGCAACATTCTCCTAGATGCAAACTTTTCTGCTAAAGTTGCTAGCCTTCATTTATCACGGAAACTTCCTGATGGAGTTCCTGTCCATGCCACCCATGTTACTACCGATATAATAGCGTCACGTGGTTATGTAGACCCAGAGTATATGACAAAAGGCTGGCTTAGCGTAAAAAATGATGTTTATAGCTTTGGGGTGGTGTTGTGTGAGCTTCTATCATCGAAGCTGGCAATATATTGGGTTCCGAATGAAGAGGAAAATCTTGCTACCCTTTTAAGCAGAAAAATTGAAAACCAAGCTTTGGTGGAACTTTTGGATCCAAGACTTGGCTTCCAATCAAACCTTAAGATCAAGATTATGATGACTGCTACAGCTGAGCTTGCATCTTTGTGCATGCTATGTCCACAAGATCTAAGGCCAAACATGGAACATGTGCTAGAGATTCTCAATGGCATAAAGCAAGGGAGACATGAAACAAATTCAATAAAAGGTATAATAAGGCAATCTTTTTACCTTTTCCTTTCTCATGGTTTTCTTGTTTTTATGGGCTTTTGGTGACGACAGATTGGGGATAAAAGTTTTTTGTTCATGTCTTGTAATACTCACATCTCAGCTTTGAAAATCTTCCACCATGCTGAACTTGAAGAAGCTACTAACAATTTTGACACTTTCCTTGGAAAGGGAGGGTATGGCTCTGTTTACTATGGTGAGAAGCTAATTAGTCTACATATTTTAAATAAGCCTTCCCTGTGAGAAATATGCACATATCTATATACTTGTTCTGATGGAGTGCCATTGTATTAGGAAAACTTCAAGATGGGAGAGAGGTTGCAGTTAAACGTTTTCATGATGAGAACGAGACAGAAAAGACCATTAAGCAATTCATGAAAGAAACTGAGATCTTAAGTCTCCTGCACCATCCAAATCTGGTTTCACTTTATGGCCGCACTTCTTGCCATTGCAACAAACACATGCTAGTGTACGAGTACATCTCCAATGGCACTCTTTCTAAACATCTTCATGAATCTTCCTGTGGTAAATTACCATGGCACACTAGATTCAACATTGCCATTGAAACTGCTGCTGCCTTGGTATTTCTTCATGACTCAGGTATCATCCACCGTGATGTAAAAGGGAGTAATATTCTGTTGGATGAAAATTTTACAGTTAAAGTTGCAGATTTTGGACTCTCACGGTCTCTTCCAAATTATGTTACGTGTTGAGGCCAACGGATCAATTGGGTGTTGGTACACACGAATTTGAGAGAAAAACAACTTCTATTACTCACAAGAATAGAATTACAGAGATTTACAAAACTCAAAACAAAACAACTCTCAAACTCAGACCACTGACACAACACTCACTAGGAAATCTCACTGCTTGGATGAATTCACTCTTGGTGTTTCTCTGTGTCTAAGTGATGATTTACAAGTGAGGTTTGCACCTCTATTTATAGGGGGAAGTTATGGTGTGAACGTTGGAGGATGGTGGTGGCCAGCTGGTGGACAGCTTGTGTGCAGCTGGAACTTGGAGGACAGCTGGTGAATGGTTGAGGACGGCTGGAACTTGCTGGAAGTCATCATTACGCACGTTTCAACTATTCCTGTAGGAACTCGTGCTTACATAGATCCTGACTACTATGACTCAGGAAGGGTCAGTGACAAAAGTGATGTCTATAGCTTTGGGGTGGTCTTGTTTGAACTCATATCATCCAAACCCCCAAGATTAATGGAAGGCACAGATTATGTTACTCTTGCACAGTTTGCAAAGAGAAAAATCTTAAAGAAGGAATTAAACGAGGTGTTGGATCCAAGTTTTCGGTTTGGTTCTGACAAAAACATGATGGAAACGATAACAGCAGTGGCAGAGTTGGCATTTCAGTGTGTGCAGTGTCCCAAGGAACTCAGACCATCCATGAAACAGGTGCTAGAGACTCTTGATGGCATAAGTAAAGGAACATGGGGATTCAACCAGATAACATAATCTTTATTTATTTTTAGTGGGGTACAATGGCTCATACACTGGGTTTAAACTTAAAAGATCCTGTCAATTTACTCAAATTGATGTCATTAGAAATTTGTTATTTATGTTTGAAATATTTAGAATTTAAGTTTAGATTTAAAGATATTATCAATTTGTCTTAAAATTTATTTTTTCTTTTAAGATTTGGATGTTGTTAGCATTTGAATTTTGTATTACAGTTTAGTTCTATATACAAAGCTCTCAAGAAACAATGTTTTTGAATTCTTTATTACAGGCTCTATTATTGAGCAGTTGATAATTTGAAATTGCATTTAATTAGTATTTATATATTAGTGATTATTTTAATTTACAATTAGTTAAGAGATTCAATTTGATAAACTATCTGTTATAGAAAAACAATAAATAGCATAGTAATTAATATTAATAATAAACAACGAAAAACAAATTTCTAGATCTTAACATTGCCTGCTCAATTCCACATTGCAATCCCACACTGTTAGTTTGCTAGCCAGTCACAAATTCTGCAGAACTCATCCATAGAAATCCAAAACAGAAAATAAATATTTATTTTAAATTAAATTTTCCCTAGGTAATTTTTTATTATTAAAAATTACGTTCAGCACAAGAAGTGCCAAACTCAGATACACAAAGCATGTTGTCTAGAAAGCCAAGAATGGCATACCCATACAACTTTCCATCCCAAACCACTTTTACAGCCCGCTAGTAAACACAACGTGAAACAACTACTACAATTGATGTCTACACTAAAGAATTCAGCAAATGGCAACCATGCTGCTGAAGATTAATAAGTGTTTGCAGTCTAAAGCAGTGATTAATCTCCGTCTGGGGCCATGAGTACGCATAAGGTGGGTATTCTCCTCACAACATAGTCTATTCCATATCTAAGGCCAATTTCGAGCCTTGAATAACTTGGTTAAGGAAACAAGCCACTAACACTTGTGTCAATCGTTGTTGGTAGACTTCCTTTTGTCTGACACCATGCACTGTATTGAAACACCAGCTTTTGATTTAATTAATGTTCCAATGTATTAACTCTTAAGCATAACTTAGTGCTTAGTATAAACCAGTAAAATACCTGCTTTGCCGTATTGCTTTGATAATTTTCCATAGGTAATTAAATTTAATTACTTCTTTTTATTATTTCAATCATTTATTAACATATTAAAAAAGACAGGTCTTGCACCATGCTTCTCTATACTCACCTTTTTTAATTTAATTTTGCATTGTTTTTGAAGTATCACTGCTAATTTGCATTCCTATTTGTTGCTATATTGTTTTCTGTTCTTACAATTTTAGAGACAAAACCATCTCTATAAGCAGAATGTCTGTTATGGATTTATGAAAGTCTTTGTTTTCAACTAAACCTGAAAAATTTAATGGTGATAATTTTTTTTCCTGGCAGCAACAAATGAAACTTTGGATTACTGAATTGAGTTTAATGTGTTATGAAACTTCGGTTCAAATTACTGGTTCTGGTTTTTCTAGTGACAAGACAAAGATGATTTCAGTGACAGATATTTTATGTCATAGTTGCATTTTAAGTGTTTTTGTCGGGTAATGTTATAAAATCATTTGTCATACTATAACTGCCGTGAAGTGTAGAGATGCTCTCTTGAATTCAAACATGGCTCTGCTGGAAAATCCTCGTGGTATGGTAAGTAAATGAGGGAAAAGGATGATTGAAAGTGCTATATATAAGGAAATATATAATTGGTGTAGCTGCAGATAGATAACCAAAAGAGTTACTAACTAAACTTGAAAATAGAAAGAGAAAACGGTGAGAAGAAAAACTGTTTTGTCAGATACAAATGATCAATGATGAAATAATCATATAAAGCGAAGCCCAGACACAAGTTTGTTAAGTTACTATCTAACTGATCACTATGACACATCAAAGAGAGAGGTAGATGGGAAAATTTGATGAAGAAGGAATATCACACTTTAACTAGAAGCGTCTCACATCTTACAGAGTGCATTTATGTATATCAGCTAAAAACTGGTTACTCTTTTTGTTTTTATTTTATCAATATTGATAAGCTGAAGATATAAGATTGATTTGGTGGTAAAGGATGATGGAAGGGATAGGTCATGGGTTTGAATTCACCGTTAATAAAAATTTACAAACGAACAACAAACCTTTGCCGAAATAAACAAAAAAAATTGATATTGTTAAGATGGTCCAATGCATTTGCAATATCAATGGCTATATCCAATCGTTTAAGCCAAGGTAGTGTAATATTTTCGTCCTTTTCACTATGAAGATGAGCAGCAAGATTTCCATTGGATAGGCATTCATTCAGTCACTTGCAGAGATTCCTCATGATGAGAAGCACACCAATAAACTGACGCTATTTTTATGACGTAAGTAATTTAGGATAATAGTTTCATTGATAAACTGTTGCAATATGTAGCGCTGGTCACTGTTAAAGAGCTGAATTGTAATCTCATGTCCATCTTCAAGTTTTCCTAAAACAATGTCAATACACTACTACACAAGCCACGTTTAACGACAGCAGATCAACGACGGTTGTCAAAGAACCGTCTTCGTTTATAGTGCGGTGGCATTTTTGTAAATACTAACAACTTTTCAAAGACGGTTTTGTAAAAACCGTCTTTGTAAGCTAGTTACAACGACGATTTCTGGTAGGACCGATGTCGTATTATTGTAATCAAAGATGGTGCAAGAAAACCGACTTTGAAGTCGATTAAAAAAAATCAAAACACCCACGTTTTGGCAGTGTCGTGGTTTTCCATTCATAAGCTTATTTCGACACTGAGGCTTCACTTCGTCATGCCCTAGCGTCACCTTCATCGTCATTCTGGTTCTCAAAACCTCCCTCACTGTATTAGCGGCTCTGTCACTCCCTCCGGTGTCCGTGGTGGTGTCCGTCATTCCTGTGTTTAACCCGACACTTGGTGTCGACAAGGTCATACAGGTACAATGTTGGTTAATCTATTGGTCATCCTTTTTTGGCTTTTATAATGTGTTGGGACAGGGAGGTGTAATGTGTTTGGTGGGGGGCTCGGTGGGATTTGGGGTTGTAGGTGCTGAACAAAGGGGGTCGGAGGGTTATTTTTGTTTTTGCTATTATTTTTATTATTCGAGGGGTTCTTCTTTCTTTATGTCTTTATATATTTTTGAATGTAGTTAGTTGGCGATAATATACTGTCACTTGTGTTCTGAGAGAAAAGTGATAGGTGTGGGATTTGATGATAAAATATGTATTGTATTTTCACATTTGAACATACATTTTATACACTAAAATAACTATTCTAATATGTGTGTTGTTCATTTTTTGTGTATTTGTATTTTAAATGTTACAATAATATAAATATTAAAGTTCTATTTAAATTTTATAGCATTAATTTATTAAATATTAACAATTATTTATTATTTATCTTATTATAAAATTAAATAATAAATTATAAAAAAAACTAGCTAATCAACGACGGTTATGGTAGAAACGTCTTAAAATGACAGATTCAAAGACGGTTGTTCAAGTAAAACAGTCTTTGAATCTTGATTTCAAAGACGGTTGTTTACGAAAACCGTCTTCATAGAGCACTTTCTAAGACGGTTCTCAACACCAACCGTCTTAGAAACTCATAAAAAAAAAACCCCATTTGGGATATGCAAAGATGGTTAACTCATAAAACCGTCTTCGTATCCAAATTTCAAAGACGGTTGTTACAAAAAACCGTCTTCGTATCCCACTATCAAAGACGGTTTGTTGGTGAAAACCGTCTTCGTATCCTACTTTTGAAGACGGTTGTTACCAAAAATCGTCTTCGTATATAATTTTCAAAGACAGTTGTTACTTTAAACCGTCTTCGTATCCCACTATCAAAGACGGTTGATGGTGAAAACCGTCTTCGTATGTCACTTTTGAAGACGGTTGTTACATAAAACCGTCTTCGTATCTCACTTTCGAAGACTGTTGTTACGTTAAACCGTCTTCGTTTATGACTTTCAAAGACGGTTGTTGTTCATAAACCGTCTTTGAAACTTTGTGTAGAAAAAAACACTACATACGAAGACGGTTCTCAACAACAACCATCTTTGTATCTTAGTTTCTAATACGATTGTTTGTTAAAACCGTCTTTGAAAGTATGTTTTTTGAAGAAAAAATAAACATTTATTTTAAACTAAGACGGTTGTCCAAAATAACCGTCGTAAAAAAGCAGAAACAAAGATGGTTCTGTAACCGTCGTTGAAGACCATGATTTTCAACTACACAGGATTCAAAGACGGTTAAAGAACCGTCATTGAATACCTCCAACAACCGTCGTTAAAGACCTCTAGTGTAACAGTGATAATAAGAAGAAAATGTTCTATGCAAAAGCATGAGGTATATATAGTCCTTTATGTTAATCAAAATTATAGTTTTACTTAGGTATTTAATGCCAAATTTGATTCTCAATCTTGATTGTGTGAATTAATAAGGTAAAATTCTAATTTTAATTAAATAACAATGCTCAAAACACTTAATATAAAAGGCTACAGCTAGTCTAACCTTAATATTGAGTGATAAGGCCGCTCTTTCCACCTCTCTTTCCAAGGAAATGAAATCGATCAAAATTATTTGTGGCTTTTGCAAGTTCCTTGTAGGGAAAGATTCGCCACTTCAACTTACTGTGCTTTGCCTTTGGCATTGTGTCTGAAGATGTGCTAGTGAAGCAGCACACAAAGAGATCACGCCTGAATCTCATGAGGTAATTACCAACTGTTGCAGGGTCGTTGGGATGCTGAATGTGAGTGAGGCAAAAGGTGACTGGTCAGAATTGCAATTTCTCTAGAGATTAAATTCTATAACATCTAATTCCTGTTCAAATATGATCAAAGAATCAAAATATTGGTGGAATAAGATGAATATAGTATGAATAAACTAAAATAAAGTGTGGTTGTTCCCTCTATCAAATCTATTATACCACCAAGTATATAACAACAAATCTGCGTAGATAAATAAAGGTTACCAGTTGATCCATGAATGGTATGAAATTTAGGTGGAATAAGAGGAAGAAGTTACCAAAAAGGTAAAACTAACTATATAAGAAGACCTGTTTTTTAGCACTCCTTGTAAAGTAAACCTTTTTTAGCACTCCTGTAGTATATATACCTTCCTTCAAAATTAAAAAGACCTGTTTTTGTTTTTTTTGATAGGGACTACATTTGTTTTTCAGGGGAGGCAATCCAACTCGAGCCAAATAAGCCCATTACAAGCAATAAAAGCAATAAAACTCCTCTATGAGTTTTTAATACAACTACGTACTCATGATTCAAATTTGAAACAACTGTTTAAACTAAAACAACTTGTACCAATTGTTCTACTCCTAATTAAAGAAATATTTTGAAACAAAACTAAGAAAGTTACCTAATAAGGAAAGTTGACTACAATGGATCAAGTACCACAAGGATATTAAGAATTTATTCCTTGTAATCATTACTAAACAAAAGGAATTAGATAAATATGAATTTTCCTATACATACTATTCTCATGTTTTAGTACTTTTGATGTATATCTTTGTTCTGACATTTTATTTTTGGTTGAATGAGATGAACAATATTGTCATTTACACAAAAGAGTTCATCACATTTATTAACTGTATAGCACCAAGACGAGGTTTCTTTGTTTCTTACTGATATGCGCCCAGCATATGGTCCTTTTTAAGCTATTAAAAGCCAAGAATCATCAACAAATAACCTAGAATTGCATATAATTATGATTAATGTTGATTTATCCTTTCCTACATGTGTTATGCTAAAATTGAACATGTTTATAGCAGGAAAGAGAAGCTCAAGCCTTTTTGGAAGCAGGGAGTGCCACGCCACCAGCGTGGAAAACCATCTCCTTTTGCAATTCTTCCTGGATGTCCACGCCGCCAGCGTGGGAAGATGCCTCCTTATGCAATTTTCCCTGGATGCCCACGCCACCAGCGTGGATACCCATGCCATCAGCGTGGATTGTGAAGCAATGAAGCAAATCTCCCTAGACTGCCACGCCGTCAGTGTGGGATCCCACGCTACCAGCGTGGGAGTCTACAGTTTGTGTAATTCTGAAAGCTGAGAGAGGACAATTTTGGATTTTCTCCCTCAACTTATAAAAGTTTCAACTTCAGCATTGAAGGACGGTTTTTTACATTGAAGGCAACACAAACTTAAGGTTCTTGGAGGCTCGGGAAGCTTTGGCTAGGGCTTGGGAGTGGAAGGTTTAAGTGGAGTCCATTCTCCATCTTCTTCCTCCTTGTTCTTCAGCTGGACATGTTTCATTTTGTAAGCTCTAAGCCAACCATGAATAGGTTGGGCTAGTTTTATTTTGTAGCTAGGGCCAAACACTTGATGTAAATCCATTTGGGATGTATTGAATGCTTCTATTCAGTTATTTAAAGCTATTTTACTGCACTTTGCTTGAATGTTTCCATCTCTTTCTTAAACTTGATCAATCTATTAAAGGTTAAAGAGCTTGGGTTCACAATAGGAATGTTGGGACTTTAGTCTTGGAACTAAGTGTGGTAGCTTGCTTTACATTACCTAGGAATGAGGATGTATGTGGGTAGCTTATTCATTGTGTTGCTTAATGCTTAACCCTAGGAAGGTGACTAAGGGATTAGAACTTTCAAGTGGGTTAAAGGATTGTTTCACTGAGGAATTGGTAAACAACTGAACTTATATGTGCATATTCGCTAAGTAGCTTAAATAATTGAATGTAGTACGCAATACGAAACATTTGGAAGATGACATCGAGTGTAGGTGGCCTGGCTACGCTTCGTTCATATTATTACAACTTATTTACTTGTTCATAACTTAGTTTACATGTTCAAACATTGTCTTACTTTTAATCGTTTAAACCAACAATCCATACTTTTTACCAATTATTGATACATCCAACTTTTAGATTTAAGTTATCATATAATCGGTGCACTAATCCTCGTGGGAACGACATTCCCTTATCACTTTATTACTTGTACGACCGGTACACTTGCCGAGTACGCAACACTTACCTAGTTGAACAAACAATCCAAAGAAAAACAAGGTTGTCCCCAACAATTTTTGGACGATGAATTACCCCTTTGAAAGAATACTCTGCCACTGAGCTAGTGATCCAAATGTACTGACTCAGAAAGTCTCAACTTGGCGACTGATAAGTAATCTAGAAAATGAAATTAACCGAGGTAACGTCCTTCTTGAATAAATTGAGAACTTTGAGGATCAAGAATAACTAAGATGAATGAGTTTTAATTTGCTTCTGAACGTGTATAAGTGTAAAGAATAGCATTAAAAAGGAAAGAACGAAGAAGTAGCAGTGTAACAAGGTGAGAAAAAGGAAGGAAGAAAAAGCTACAGAACACACGAGGATTTGATATCCAAACTTGCATTTAGTAGGAAAATGACTTTGCTTCTGGAGAGTATTTTGATTAGGAGAAATGCTATATTTTTTAACATTTTTTTTATCATTAACGGAAATTTGTTAGAAAGCATGGATTCTGTCAATGTGGTCTAGTTTAATTGGGTTGAGCGACTTATTATAAAATTTCTGACACTTCGATTATTATGGATAGAAAAAAAGTGTGAATTCCATATTTTATTCAATTAATGAAATTTGCTCATAATTTAATGATTTTATGTGTTAGAAAACTAGAAAAGTGTATTGTCAACACGTACTTATTTTTTGTTAGTGCATTAAAAATAGCGTGAATACCGCGTCAAGTGAAAGACAAAAAAATTCATTAATTGTGCGAAGAATAGGCTCTATACGTGTCTTGTTTCCAATATTTGTGGCAAACTGAAATGTGTTGGATTGGAGGTATAGTGTCGAACAGCTGTGCGTCATTCCTCTCCATACGAGTCAAATACACAAGAAAACTACAAGAAACATGAAAAGGACTATACGTCTAATAATAGAAATTTCTATTGCATTAGCTATAACTACAGAGTTCGTCTAACAGCGATCAATATGGTGTTGGTATAAGTGAAATTAGATTAAATTTGGTCGTTTTAATCAAAGTTTCAATGGAAGTAACGTGAAAAATGTGATTGAAAGAGGGATTATATTATAAGTGGTTAGTTAAATTTTTTAATGGAGACAAAAAACTAATGAATAAACTTAAATATTTGTTTTAATGGGATTAATTCAACAATTTTGATTTAGGAGAATGAAAGGTCAAGAGTCAATAATTATTGTTTTCATGCATGACTATGAATGACTATAATGAGTTTTGATTGTAGTTTATGGTTATAAATGATATGATTGTACTTTATGACTATCAATGGAATTTAAGCTTTTAAATTTTTGAAGGACAAATTATAACCTATAAATAGGTTATTGTATTGTTTGCAAGTAAAGAAAAGAGAAAGAAGTTAGAATAAAATTTTTTCTAGAAATTGTTTTTTCCGTAAACTCTCAAGACATAAATTTTTTATATTCTGCATAAACTAATAGTTGATAAATACTTCCCATTACTGTTATAATGAAAGAAAAAAAAAGTTGGTCTACGAGTCTCAGTAGATTGTTATTGGCATATATGCGACTAATTACATAGTATTTAGGGATTGTTGCCTATTTTTATAGGCATGACTTAGAGTTGGTTTTTATTTTGCAACTGTTAATTAGATCATACATAGATGCACCTTTTAATAGTTGGGGTGGCAACATTAGAGATCAAGAAAAATCACTTTTGCTAGTCTTCCTAAAAAAAACATTTTTTTTCATTTAAATTCTACCATCAAAAAACAAAATTCTGAAGAGTAGTTTTGAGAAAACTTTTGATGAATTGGTTCAAATCACTTGTTCTGGTTTTTCAAGTGATGATCTCTGTGTCAAGGATAATTTGTGCCACGGCCATATTTTGAGTGCTACGTCTAATAATGTCATGAAATCTTTTGTCATTAAAACTGCTGTGAAGTTAAGATGCGCTTGAATTCAAATATGGCCCTGCTGGAAAAAGCCTCCTGGTATTCTAACTAAATGAGGGAAAAGGATGGTCGAGAGTGCAATATATATGGGAAATTATAATGGTGTAACAACAGTTAGATAACTTATATTAGATTTAAGAACTTAACTTAGAAAATAGTAATTAGTGAGAATAAAACAATAGCATGCCTATTGTTGGATACAAATGATCAACACTGAAGCCTTAAAGCAAGTTTGTTAGGTTCCTATTTAACATATAATCGCTACGACACAACACAGAAGGAGAGGTAGAAGAGAAAATTTGATGAAGAAGGAGGCATATCATATATTTTAACCAGATGGTCAAGAAGAGTGTGAAATTGGGAGAATATTAGACTCTTTAATTCAATGGACACATTACAGAGTACTATGAAGAATCCATTATCCATGTACAACAGCTGCCGACTGGTTACTCCTTTTATTTTTAATATTGACATTAGACAACTCCCTTTATCTCTACTAAGGAATTATCCGTGTTTTTATATTAAAGAGGAGGAGGAGGAGGAGGAGGATAATGTTTGAATCGATGTACTGAAATTCTCAGATGGTTTCCAGCTTTTGGTCTTTTCTTATACATTTGGAACATGGAATGCATTTACATTTATCATGTAACAGCATATTTATATTGCTGTTAAACCACGTTGAACGTGAATCCAAGTGAGATAAGGATTCATGTTCAACGTGCCTCAAGTGTAATCCAGCTAAAACAAACACCCAACCCCCC